>CM063511.1:40029548-40044548 GCA_032207245.1 Pardosa pseudoannulata | reverse complement strand
CATAGTATATTTCATTAAATATTACACAAAAGCCTTAATATATAAAATCAAATATACGATCACAGCTAAGATCAAATAAAATTTACTGATTCCTCCGAAAGTAGGCATATAAAAAACTGACAGAAAGGTCAAATATAAAAATATCTGTTAAAAAAGGATAAAAGTAAAAATTTCCGAAAAATTGTATAAAATTTGCCGAAAAATTTGCCTTGTCGAAAAATTTGACAAAAAAGGGAGATTGTTTATGTAAAACGTTTGATCGATTATATATTCAATAGTTGTATCGTACTAATGTGTTAAGAATTAACTCAGATCTTAAGTGGTAGCAACTTTTTAAATAGATTATTGGATATCAATTTTATATGACTTTGTTTTATTATATACTAAACATGTTTAAAATCTGAACAAGTAACAAACTCAAACGGCAAACACAATTTTATATTCAAACAGCTGTCATAAAAAGTTAATTGTTCTTATGAAAAACAGAAAATAACAAGCATATTTCATTGAATATTATGTAAATTTCATAACCTATAAAATTAAAACAACAATTATAAGTAAGATAACATAATAGTTATGCATTTCTCTGAAAGTACGGATATAAACAACTGAAAGAAAGGTCAAATACAAAAATATCTACTAAAGAAAGGATCAAACAAAATAATGGTATTAATTTTGCCTGAAAAAAACTTGACAAAAAGAGAGACTGTTTATGAAAAACATTTGATCGATTAGATTTTCAATAGTAATATTGTAAGAATTTTATTTTCACTCTATCTTGAGAAACAAATTTCTTCTTATGTTTTTAAAATATATTATTAACTAGAATAAAATGGCATATAACCTATACAAACATGATAACAATGTTAAAAAATGTGAAGTTAAAATATTTTTCTTTAGTCTTCTATTTTATTTTTATCGCTATGAAATTTATACTTTAACAATTATAGACACTTAATAAATAAAAATACCTCTAAATTTAGCTAACTTCCAAATATACAGAAGAAATAAAAGATCTTAGATAGTTTTTTGTGACTACCTTATATTTAACAATAAGTCTATGCAATACACATTTAAAATTAAAAATTCAATGCATTTGTAGTTTCAAAATATTTGCCTTTTCGGAAACAAAATAAGGTTATGTGTTTTTTATTTATTTACATTAAAAATTTAAGCATTATTTTAAAGGAATATTACTTCCTATTTATTTTAGATTAAATAAACATTCATTCATTGTTTGTCCAGTGATTTTCTTATTTGCTTACCTATTTCTGTTGTTCAGAGTTTGTTCTGTTACAATCTTTCTGCATAATTTAAAATGTAAAAAGAAAGGCTAAAACTGGATGTTCTTCTTAAACTCTCATTATGTTATGGAATTGTGTAAAACATTTTGAAACTTTGATACGAGTGAAGCAAATTGCTATCAAAATTAAATTTTAAATATCACTTATTTTTATATTATGTACTTGATGACATATTGTAAAGGGTATACATCAATGTCCAATTCTGAAATGTATAGAATACAGTATACTTTTCTTGAGGATAAATTTTAAAAAATAAGCATATTTCCTTAAATATTACGTAAACGACTTAACCTATAAAATCAAAACTACAATCGTAGATAAGGTAGCATAAAGTATGGATATAAAAGACTGAAAAAAAGTCAGATATAAAATTATGTATTAAAGAAAGGATGAAAGCAAAAAATTGTAAAGGGAAAAATGATATAAACTTTGCCTGAAAGTAACTTGACGAAAGAAGGAGATTGTTTACGAAAAAAAATTGATCAATTAGTTTTTCAATATTAATATCGTACAAATGTGTAAGAATTTCTCAAGAATAAAAATTAAGTAGTAGCAACTTTTAAATAGATTATCGAGATTTCAATTTTATTTGACTTCGTTTTATCATATACTAAACCTAATTTTAAAATCTGAACAAATCGCAATACTTAAACGGCAAACACAATTTTATATTCAAACAGCTATCTTAAAAAGTTTATAGAGCTAATGAAAAACAGAAAATAACAAGCATATTTCCTTAAATATTTCTTAACACCTTAACCTGTAAAATCAAAACTACAATCATAGCTAAGGTAGCATAAAATATGGATATAAAAGACTGAAAAAAATTAGGGAAATAGGGAAAGCAATATTTAACCTGTTTAATACGGGGTTTGAAGTTTAACGTAAAAAAAAGTATGATATATTGCAGGGCTGTCCAAATGCAAAGAGCCCACTGGACAAAATTCTGGTCACTGATCACCTGGCGGGCCGCAGTTTGAAAAATTTGAACAATAACCTCTTACCTCTTAGACAATAACAATTAATAGTTGAATTATCATTATATAAAAATGAATTTGTGTCTGTCTGTCTGTACTCGATAGACTCAAAAACCATAAATCCAATGACTGTGAAAAATTGGGAAATTCTTAGGTATATCCCTGGGAAGGTTTTTGTAAATTTTTAACGTTCAAAATTCATTCCTTCCCCTTTTTTCGAGCGTTTCATATCATTATTCCAAGCATTATTTTCCCCGGTTAAAAGCAAACGATTAACTTTTTAATTTATCACATCATAACTAAGTGAAAGAATCAAGATTTCTAGCAATGTGACGTCATTCCCTTAATCCCATGTAATTATTTTAAACGCAGTATTTCTCCGTTAATAGCAGGAGATTAAAATTTTTAATTTATCCCATACTAAATAGGTGAAAAAGATATTTTTCTATCATTATGATGTCTTTCCTTTACATATCTCATTTATTCATTTCTTATTTTATATCATTTAAACATCGTCTGCACAGTATCAATTCGATTTGCCCTGGAGATTTAGATATAAAGGGATTACCTTTCATTTATATGTGACGCAAATTATAGCATTTTTATATAAGAACTAATTTTAAATTTAATTCTTGGTTAATTTTTAAGTTGCAATGAAATGCTTATCAACAATATTCCAACAACAAAAAGTACAAATTTCAGTGACTCTTATAGACAAATAAAAACCTATCATTTTATATAATTATTTTTATATTCATATGGTTGTCGTGATGAATAGATGTTTCTGTTTCGTACAAAACCAAGTGGTTTGTCATAAATTTCCTTAATTTTGGACAACATTTATTAATACCAACAAAATTAGCTCTGTTGCTCTCAAAAGCTCTGCTTCCTACTCTACCACGTAATTTAGTAAGATCTGTTAACGTTGCTAATCAACGTACAGTAGTAATACAGTAATGTAATTTAGGGTTAAACTTATATTTTACCATAAAAAAGGTTTGAGCAAATTTAATATAAGGCACAAATTTGATGCAGATTTAATCGCTAGCATGTAAGCATATATTTTGTTATTTTTATTTATTGATATTAAGAACAGTTTTCATTTGTAAGTTTTTTATACAAACCCGGTAAGTCATAGAGTAACTAACTTTGGACAGAAATCCTTGATACCGTCAAATGAACATTGAAGTACAACTGAGGTTTAATATAAACTAAAGTATAAAAACTGAATATTTTTATAATGCTCTTATAATAGAAATATATAAATATGTCAATGACTCGAACTGCACTGTGCAGAATATAGAGTTAGTACGAAAAAAAATCTTTGTTTAAAAGTAATATATTAAGTTCACCCTAGCGAAGCACGGACAAACTTGCTAGTCTATATATATAAAAATGAATTTGTGTGTGTCTGTCTGTCTGTCTGTCTGTACTCAATAGACTCAAAAACTATGCATCCAATCGCCATGAAAATTTGGGAAATGTTTAGGTATATCCCTGGGAAGGTTTTTGTAAATTTTCAACGTTCGAAATTCATTCCTTCCCCCTTTTTCGAGCATTTCATGTCATTATTCCAAGCATTATTTTCCCCGGTTAAACGCAAACGATTAAGTTTTTAATTTATCGCATCATATCTAAGGGAAAGAAGCAATGTTTCTAGCAATGTGACGTCATCCCAAGTAATTGTTTTAAACGCAGTTTTCCACGGTTAAAAGCAGAAGATTAAAATGTTCAATTCATCACATAATAAATAGGCGAAAATGATAGTTTTCTATCATTATGACGTCATTCATTTAAATATTTCATTTATTCATTTCTTATTTTATATTATTTAAAATCGTCTGCTTAGTATCTATTCGATTTGAACTGAAATTTGAGATATAAAGTGATTCACTTTCATTTCTATGTGACACAAATTGTAGCATTTTTATATGAGAACTAATTTTAAATTTAATTCTTGGTTCATTTTTATGTTACAATGAAATGCATATCAACAATATTCTAAGTACAAAAAGTACAAATTTCAGTGACTCTCATGGCCAAATAAAACCTATCATTTTATATAGTTATCTTCATATTCATATGGTTGTCGATATGAATGTGTGTTTCTGTTTCACACAAAACTATGTGGTTTGTCATAAATTTCCTTAATTTTGGAAAACATTTATTACTACCAACAAAATTAGCACTGTTGCTGTCAAAACCTGTGCTTCCTATTCTATCACGTAATATGGCAAGATCTGTTAACTTTGCTAATCAACGTACAGTAGTAATACAGTAATGCAATTTAGGGTTAAGCTTATATTTTACAATAAAAAAAGTTTGAGCAAATTTAATATAAGGCAAATTCGATTATAAAAACTGAATAATGTTATAATACGCTTATGATAGAAATATATAAACATGCCAATGTCTCGAACTGAACTGTGACGAATTTAGAGAGTTATTCACGAAAAATAAATCTTTGTTTAAAAGTAATATATTAAGTTCACCGTAGCGAAGCACGGGCAAACTTGCTAGTTAATTATAAATCAATGGAATAGAAGGATTATAAAACAATTAGCTTACATTTTAATGGGAAAACTGAGCCCGATCAGCCTTCTTTACAAGAGAACGAATGTCAACATCGATGTTTGTCGTTGCCAGCCGAAGAAGGTCTATCAATGAACTGTTTCCTGTGACGATTCTTGATAAACTTCATCGCCAAAAGAGCACTTTCGCATAAATATGTGCTCCCAAACATGGAAGTTATTTTCAGTCCTAAGTCACGCAGATTTGGAAACCGTTTAGTTGGAAGCAAGTTGAAGACCTCAGGCCTTCTTTCGGTTCTTCTTTGCAAGAGCGAGTCAGCCTGGAGATCACAGAGCTCTACTTGTAGGTTGGCGGGTTGTTCTTCAATATTTGCTGTGACTGGTTTACTAAACAGAGCCACGTCATTCTTGATGTTCTCAAAATCTTAAAATCTCGTGTTGAATTCATCAATAATAGTCTGCGACCAAGGGAAAAATTCAGAAAAATCCAGCAATTCCTCACAATATGACGCCAAACGACTGCAGCTGGCGAAGTGAGATAAGTTACTTATTTCCAAAGTTTTATGGAAAATTTTCCAGCTTGTTTCTAAACTCATTCATGTGTGCCATTCGGTCAGACACGAGTTGGCCTCTTCCATGCAGAAAAAAAGAAAAAAGAAATATGCTGAATAAAAAGTTGGCGGGGCGCACAATATGTGTTGGTGGGCTTTATGCGGCCCGCCAGTTGGACAGCCCTGATATATATTATATATATGCACACATATATACAAACACATATGTACATATATATATATATATATATATATATATATATATATATATATATATATATATATATATATATATATATATATATATATATATATATATATATATATATATATATATATATATATATACATATACATATATATATATATATATATATATATATATATATATATATATATATATATATATATTATATATATATATATATATATATATATATATATATATATATATATATATATATATATATATATATATATATATATATATATATATATATATATGTATGTATTGCAAAAGGTTAAAACTATGGTAATAAAAATGTAAACGTGTGAATATATATGTTTGCATACTGTATACAAACAAACATATATACATTTTCTTATGTACATAGATCATTTTCCGTACACTGACAGGCTTAAAAAGCAGCAAGATGTTTAACAGAAAATTCTACAATTATAACACCACATTCCTTTTCTGCCGAACAGAATCGATATCCGAAAGAATATTGATAAAATCACTGAATTTGATTGTTTTAAAATCAATTTTTTTCATAGCAAAATTAATGTTTCACCAAATCAAAACCATTGTTGAACTAATTCAAGAATGGGAGGATTTCAAAATAAGCTTTCTATGAAAAAAATATTTTAAGGATTTTTCAAAAGAAATACGCAGTAAAAGGAAAATTACTTTGTTTGCAGTCATACAACTAATACAGTTATTCAATAAGAATGAAGGATAAGAAAAAAACTATAGAAACATTTTTCAAAACAGAATTTTCTTATTCAATGATTTATAATGTTCCGGAGTTTAAACATATCTTATTTAGAACACCAGATAACACATAAATCCATATAGGGAAAAAGAACACAAAGACAGAAAATATTTGATGATATATTGCATCGCGATCTCAAAGGAAAAGCCTGGAAATCTGTGAGCTAGCCTATTTATTAAGTATGGAAAGGGGCGTGGCTCCAGGAATGGTGTCATTCCGGTAACCAATCACTTCATTTTAATTACTTCTAGTTTATTCTAGAAGATATAGTATGTCACAAAGCCAGGGAAATATGAATTACGGGGCTTTGATTATAAATTTAAAATGCCAGGAAATGAGCGTTCACCACCATTATTATGAAAAATGTCTTTTAGAATTTGTTAATAAATGATCTAGATTTTCAAAGGAAAACAGAAACCATTTAAGTTAGGATTTTACTTTAATGGAATTTTATTATTACACACACACACACACACACACACACATATATATATATATTGTGACAGCAAGCTTTAATATAATTTATACTATTACTACTCTCTGATTTATTATTTGTCATAATAATATTAAATATGTATTACATGTATACACATATATATTTGCATATTGTATGCACATAGACATAGATACATTTTCTTATGTACATAGATCATTTTCCGTACACTGACAGGCTTAAAAAGCAGCAAGATGTTTAACAGAAAATTCTATAATTATAACACCACATTCCTTTTCTGCCGAAAAGAATCGATATCAAAAAGAATATCGATAAAATCACTGAATTTGATTGTTTTAAAACCAATTTTTTTCATAGCAAAATTAATGTTTCACCAAATCAGAACCATTGTTGAACTAAATCAAGAATGGGAGGATTTCAAAATAAGCTTTCTATGAAAAAAAATATTTTAAGAATTTTACAAAAGAAATACGCAGTAAAAGGAAAATTACTTTGTTTGCAGTCATACAACTAATACAGTTATTCAATAAGAATGAAGAATAAGAAAAAGCTATAGAAACAATTTTCAAAACAGAATGTTCTTATTCAATGATTTATAATGCTCCGGGGTTTAAACATATCTTATTTAGAACACCAGATAACATACAAATCCCCGTAGGGAAAAAGAACACAAACACAGAAAATATTTGATGATATATTACATCATGTTCTCAAAGGAAAAGCCTTGAAAACTATGTGCCAGCTTATTTATTAAGTATGGGTAGTGGTGTGGCTCCAGGAATGATGCCATTCCGGTAACCAATCACTTCACTTTAATTAGTTCTAGTTTATTCTAGAAGATATAGTATGTCACAAAGACAGAGAAAAATGAATTACGGGGCTTTGATTATAAATTTAAATTCCAAGAAATGAGCGTTCGCCAACATTATTATGAAAAATGTGTTTTAGAATTTGTTAATAAAGGATCTAGATTTTCAAAGGTAAACATAAAACATTTAAGTTAGGATTTTACTTTAATGGAATTTTATTATTACACACACACACACACACACACACACACACACACACACACACACATATATATATATATATATATATATATATATATATATATATATATATATATATATATATATATATATATATATATATATATATATATATATATAAGATGACAGCAAGCTTTAATTTAATTTATACTATTAATACTCTCTGATTTATTATTTACCATAATATTAAATATGTATTACATGTATACACATATGTATTTGCATATTGTATACACACAATTATATATACATTTTCTTATGTACACAGTTCATTTTCCGTACACTGACAGGCTTAAAAAGCAGCAAGATGTTTAACAGAAAATTCTACAATTATAACACCACATTCCTGTTCTGCCGAACAGAATCGATATCCGAAAGAATATCGATAAAATCACTGAAACTGACTGTTTTAAAATCAATTTTTTTCATAGCAAAATTAATGTTTCACCAAATCAGAACCATTGTTGAACTAAATCAAGAATGGGAGGATTTCAAAATAAGCTTTCTATGAAAAAAAATATTTTAAGAATTTTACAAAAGAAATACGCAGTAAAAGGAAAATTACTTTGTTTGCAGTCATACAACTAATACAGTTATTCAATAAGAATGAAGAATAAGAAAAAGCTATAGAAACAATTTTCAAAACAGAATGTTCTTATTCAATGATTTATAATGCTCCGGGGTTTAATATATTTTTCGAGCAATGCGTAAAAATAGATTATTATATTACGCTCTATTTTTTAGGTTTATATGCTAGTCAAAAGAACTAATTATAAGTGAAAAAATGCATTCTCGTAAAAATGTCAAGATATATTAAATCGGAAAATATTTTTTTCCTGTATGAGGATTTACAAAAGTAATTTGCTTTTATTTAGAAAATGATAATTCATATCTAAGCACGTAAGATATTCTGAGAAAGATTATTATTATTCGAAATTATGTGCATTAATTGAGAAAAATGCAATTCGTGGAAATATATGTTTTTCAAATATTAAATAAGAGTAAAAAACAGAACTATATGAAATAAAGGTGACTAATCTCAGTTATATAAATATGTAATTCAAAACAACACAGGATTTGGTTCTAGATTATTATTTTTTAAATCATACCAATCGGATGTTTGGTTTTGCATTTAAGATCGATATTTTCTTTTTTTATTTTAAAATGTTTTCACATATGAAATATTGGTTATTTAAATTTGGATGTTATTTAAATTTGAATATGTATTAAGATTAATGATTAAATTTTCAATATCCTATTTATTTTTTTACTGTCTGCAATGTTATTTACATATAATAAATTGTGTACTAGATGTAAGAAATATTATTTCTTTATCCTTCCTTAAAAAAAATCTTACAGACTCCTTATTTTTCTCTTGTTTACAAACACAAATATTTCTTTGTCACCTCAGTTTTAATGTACTTATAATTTTTTTCTTAATTCACGCAATATTATTTACATTATAAAATGGTAAATCATGCATTAAATGAATGAAATATTTTTTCGTGTCCCCTCCTAAAACTTTTACAAACTCCTCATTTTTTTATTGTTTACAAACATAAAAAAATATTTCTTTTTCACCTCATACTTATATTTTTTCTTAATTTGCGAAATATTATTTACATTATAATTATAAATGGTAAATTATGCATTAAATGAATGATATAATTTTTTTCATACCCCCTCGTAAAACTCTTACAAACTCTTTACATTGTTTTTTATTGTCTAAAAACTTGAAAACTATTTGTTTTTGTGTACTAGTAATTACTTTTTTAATGTGGTAATAATATTTACCCATGATAAATTGTGTTAAATGCAGAAAATATGATTTTTTCCCTCCTCCAAAAATTCTTACAAACTATTTACATTGTTTTTCATTGTTTATATCTTGAAAACTATTGTAGTTATCAAATCAGATTTAATGCATTAGTATTTTTTCTTAATGTGTGCAATATTATTTATACTTGATAAATCATGTATTAAATGCAAGATATATGGTTTTATCTCACCTCATAATAATCTTAAATCTAATCAGACTTTTTTTAATTGTATGCAAACAAAATTCGTTTGTTTATTAAAAAAGTTTTAATGTACTATTACTTATTGAACTATTGTACTATTGAACTATTGTACTTGAAAACTATTTTTTTTTGCTTACTAGTATTTATTTTTTTATTGTGTGCAGCAATATTTACCTATGATAAATTATGTATTAAATGCAGGAAATATGATTTTATCCCTCTATCAAAAGCTCATACAAACTCTTTACATTGTTTTTCTTTGTTACATCCTGTAAACCATTTTAGGTATAAAATAAGTTTTAATGCACTAGTATTTATTTTCTTAATGTATGCAATAATATATATACATGATAAATCCTGTATTATCTGCAGGAAATTTAATTTTATTCCATCCTGAAAATAATCTTAAAATCTCATATATTTTAATTATATGTAAACAAAAATCATTTGTTTTATCAAATAAGTTTTAACGTATTAGTACTTATTTATGTGTGCAATATTATTTACACGTGATAACTTATATATAAATCCTTTCAGAATTATCAGAAAGAGAAAGAACTGCTCCCCCAGCTTGCGTGATTTCCCCATTAATCCTATTAATTTCCCCATTAATGCAGAAATTTAAAATTCATAATCCATGATAGTATCTCTATATACGGTTACAAAAAGTTTTGACAATTACAAATTTTACAGGATATTGTTTGGTTTTAATAAACATAGTTTCATATAATACAATTTATATTTCCAGTCGGAATAAATCGTTTTTTTAGAATTTAAACACAATATCAGTAAAATTATAGGGTATTGCCGAAAGATTTCATAAATTTAACGAATTCTATAAATTAATATAGATCCACGTCCATTCCATAGTTACGGGTGAGACATATTATACTACTGTTAATCCCTTTTACTAGCCGAATGGTTAGGGTGCTGGCCTTCGGAACCGGAGTTCGTGGGTTCGAATCCCACTATGGCATGGATGTTCGTAGCCGTTCAGAATCGGCTTTAAGCAGTAGGTCCCGGTCTCATTAGCCCTCGTGTTGCAAAAAGTAGACCGTAGCACTCCAAAACCAAAAAAAAAATCACTTTTACTATAAAGAATTTAAAATTTTAAGTATATTTTCTTATATTGAATATCTTATATTGAAAATCATCATATTTTTAAATTTTATTATTAAATACAAGGAAATGAGACAAAATAAAATATGTAGGTTTTAAGTTGAATTTTTAATTTGTTACAGGTGTAAAAGCATTAAGTTTTAACATTGGTTTACTATCCTTTTCTTATATATCCAAGGAAGCATTTTACAAAAATGAAAGAATTTTCGTTTTTTCTTTACATGTTTAAAAATTATAAATATGCTGTTACGAGTGTGACAGTTATTTTAGCAGATGTTATACATAGGTACATAACTATTAATTTTTTAGCTAATAGATAATATATTAGAGTAATTAATTTCTTTATGATAATGAAAATTAAATGTTAAATACTATGAGTTGTTTGTAAAGTTTTGAAGCTAAATATAGTTATCAGATATTTTTTAAAAAATATGTAACTGTTGTTACTTAGTGCAGAATACTTTAAAAAAAATCTTAAAGTACTCTTTTCATCAGTAAATGAATTAACAATGACAAACATGTTTGTAATAGTTAAGTTATTTTATTATTTTTAACTTTCATCAATGAAAAACAAAATTGCCTTATGTTGTTTAAGTGAAATGGTGGCTTTACTCTAACTATGTATTCTATGATTTCACTTCTTTCACTTCTGCCCAGATCCAATATTTTCGTGTAGTTTTCATGCAACTCATTGTTACTTCTGATTTGTATCGGAAAATTTCAAAACCTTTGGAGAAATCTAGCTTTAAAAATAATTACTGCGTTTATTAAGAGTTTATATAAAAATTAATAAAACTAAATAAATTAAATCTTTAAAAAATTTAAAATTGTATAACAAAAATCCTGTTTTCAGTAGTACTTGAAAAGAAAATTAATTGCTGAGGACTAAGAAATAGGTTTATGTATGCAGTGTTACAATTTTTACAGTTATTTGCACAATACTTAATATTTATTTACAAAATTTAGCCATTGAATCAATTCCATAGCCAGAACAAGTTTTTTTTCTGTAATCTGAAGCATAAAATTGTTATAAATAATTAATAAAATTGATGTCACATAGACGTATGCAGTATCACACCTGTAGCATTAATTAACATATTAATATATTTATTTATTAAATATGATAATTAGATGTGCCTCAGAACATGTTTTAAGCAATGAATCTAAACGATCAAGTTTTTTGGCCCAATAGTTTTTTTTAATAAATTTATTTATATTATGTTACGGGCTTGACATCAAATTGATGAATAAAAACCATTTAAAAACAAATAATAATCTTATTCTGGTGAACATCTTCTTCAATGGGTGCTACTATATTGTGGTCGAGATATGTCACAGGCAACTTCTGTTTCAAAAATGGCCAAAGATTGGAATTTGATACGATAAAACCCCGCTTTACCACATGCTAATGACGACTTGTGATGTCATTACGACGCGGATGTTGCCTGTGTCATATCTTCACTGCAATACAGTATTACCCAACATCTCAAATGAATTGTAGCTATCTGAAATGACAACCAGCGAAAACGTGAGCCTACGATTGTGACTGCAATTAATATCGTTAAATCATCTTTCCGAAGTGTAGATTGTTTAATAAGAATCAAATTGAATTTAGTGTAAATTTTTCGAAACCCACAGCAGGTATAGAAGTCCGTAGCCATTCAGAATCGGCATTAAGCGGTACGTAACTTATCTCTTTTCTGCTTCCCTTAATTTTTTTTCTTTAAATTGCAAGTATTATTATATTTTTTTATTTTATTACTAAATACAAGGAAATAAACTAAATATAATATGTAGGTTTTAAGTTGAATTTTTAATTTGTTACAGGTGTAAAAACATTAAGTTTTAATATTAGTTTACTATCCCAATTTATCTAGAGCAAGTAGAAAAAAAGTTAAATATTAGTCTTTTTATGATAGTTTTTGAAACAAGGGACAACACAAAGTGATACCTGACATTAAGCGGTACGTAACTTATCTCTTTTCTGCTTCCCTTAATTTTTTTTCTTTAAATTGCAAAAAATCATCCTATTTTTTTAATTTTATTATTAAATACAAGGAAATGAAACAAAATAAAATATGTAGGTTTTAAGTTGAATTTTTAGTTTGTAACAGGTGTAACACATTAAGCTTTAACATTAGCTTACTATCCCGATTTATCTCGGGCAAGTGGAAAAAAAGTTAAATATCAGTCTTTTTATGATAGTTTTTGAAACAAAGGACAACTCAAAGTGATACCTGACATTAAGCGGTACATAACTTATCTTTTTTCTGCTTCCCTTACAAATTTTTTTGAAAAAAATTGCAAAAAATCAACATATTTTTTTTTTATTTTATTATTAAATACAAGGATATGAAACAAAATAAAATATGTAGGTTTTATGTTGAATTTTTAATTTGTTACAGGTGTAAAAGCATTAAGCTTTAACATTAGTTTACTATCCCGATTTATCTCGGGCAAGTGGAAAAAAAGTTAAATATTAGTCTTTTTATGATAGTTTTTGAAACAAGGGACAACACAAAGTGATACCTGACATTAAGCGGTACGTAACTTATCTCTTTTCTGCTTCCCTTACATTTTTTTCTTTAAATTGCAAAAAATCATCGTATTTTTAAAATTTTATTATTAAATACAAGGAAATGAAACAAAATAAAATATGTTGGTTTTAAGTTGAATTTTTAATTTGTTACAGGTGTAAAAGCATTAAGTTTTAACATTAGTTTACTATCCCGACTTATCTCGGGCAAATGGGAAAAACTTAAATATTAGTCTTTATATAATAGTTTTTTAAACAAGGGACAACACAAAGTGATACCTGACAGTAAGTGGTACGTACGTATCTCTTCTCTGCTTCCCTTACATTTTTTTTCTTTAAATTGCTAAAAATCATCATATTTTTAAAGTTTATTATTAAATAGAAGGAAATGAAACGAAATAAAATATGTAGGTTATAAGTTGAATTTTTAATTTGATACAGGTATAAAAGCATTAAGTTTTAACATTAGTTTACTATCCCAATTTATCTCGGGCAATGGAAAAAAAATTAAATATTAGTCTTTCTATGATAGTTTTTGAAACAAGGGACAACACAAAGTGATAAATGACATTAAGCGGTATGTAACGTAACTTATCACTTTTCTGATTCCCTTACATTTTTTTTCTTTAAATTGCAAAAAATCATCATATATTTTTAAAATTTTATTATTAAATACAAGGAACTGTAACAAAATAAAATATGTAGGTTTTAAGTTGAGTTATAATTTGTTACAGGTGTAAAAGCATTAAGTTTTAACATTAGTTTACTGTTCCGATTTATCTCGGAAAAAAATTAAATATTAGTCTTTGTACGATAGGTTTTGAAACAAGGGGCAACACAAAGTGATACCTGACATTCTGTACTCTGATATCTGGTCTCTTTTTTTCCTGGCTTATCACTGGAGTCTGTATTACGGGAGTAAAGAATACACTGTCTCGTTGGATTTGATTGTTTTTTCAGTAGTAGGAATAACATCTAGAAAATACCTTGAGATAAACGTGAGTGGTAAAAGACTAATACTGCGTCTTCCTGATGTAGCAGAAAGCTCGCCAAGATGATTGTCTGAAATAAGTTTTTCAATCAGTTTAAAACAGCTGACCAGTTCCACCAAAAGAACCGTGAAACCAACAAAACTTTTCAAACCGCCAATAAAAGCTGAATATTTCTTTTCATTTCCTCCAGGCCGATTAAAATCGTGATAAAAGAAATCGTATTGACAAATTCTGCTTCGCCCGAGTTTTCTCGGGATAATAATTAACTGCAATATATACGAACCTGATATAACTCGGGATAATCAGGCAAGCAGTTTATTCCTTGGCCAGCAAGACAACGGTGCTCCAAATTAAACCAACATACAAAAACCCCAACACTAACTCTTAATCTAGGAAGAGATTTCATTTTTTCAGACACAAAGCAATGATAGATTAAGTATTTCATTGAATCTTTCATCAGTATAAATAATT
>CM063511.1:40007048-40022048 GCA_032207245.1 Pardosa pseudoannulata | reverse complement strand
TTTTATATATTTAATACAAAAGTTACCTACACTCAGAAAAAACTACAAGATTTATAGCAGTCAAGGTGAAGGTAAGGTCGATTAAACTAAATCCAACATATATAATTAGAGAATAATTAAATTTTACAGAATCACAAATATATCAGTAGCGTAATACAGAAAAAAAAGAATTCTGTGAAACTAAATTCTTGTTTTATACGAAAATTCTTGTTACAAAAAATTTGCTTTTGTCTAAAACTTTTTCCTTTTTTTCAAATCAATTTCATTGACTATATACAGATTAACGAGTAGAAAAACTCAAGCTCTAAACAACTACTACATTTAATATATAGGGCTGGATTATTCATTAAAATAAAGTCTTTTACAACATCTATCTGAGAACCTCTCATTTGATAACAATCTGCTATGTTTATACAGAAATGTTTCAGTGTAATATACATTAACATAAAAGCATATTTTTTTCAAAAAAAAAATTAAATGCAAATGAACTACAAAAATGTTGAAAATTTACATTTAGGACTATTGTAACATCTAATTTCGAACTTCAATATTTTTTTATTAGAATCCTCATTTTGTATGAAAAATTCTCAGTACAGCTTAAAATATAGACACTTTCTTCCATTACCAAAATTTTAACAATATTAAAAATATTTTATAATTTAATATATATGAATTATCACTCTTTTTCCCAAATCACTGTCACACTAGAATTAACAATATTTTTTACTATAATCCGTATTCTGTATGATGAACATTAAATGTTAGTAAAGCATACAATATATAATCTTTCTTCAATTATCAAATGTTTAATAATGTTATGAATGTCTTAATATAATTTAATATCACTCTTTTTTCTAGAATCACTATCACCCTAAAAATAACTATATTTTGTATTACAGCCAGTATTCTGTATAAAGAAAAATTAAATCATAGTATAGCATACACTATATATATTTTCTTCCATTAACAAATGTTTACAACATTATAAATGCCTTTTTGTAACTTAATATCTATGAATTTTCACTCTTTTTCCGAAATCACTATCACATTAAAAATAACAATATTTCATATTACAATCCGTATTCGGTATAAAGAAAAATTAAATCTTAGTGTAGCATAAAATGTAGATACTTTTTTCTATTAACAAATGTTTAACAACATTATAAATGCTTTATAATTTAAGATATATGAATTATAACACTCTTTCCATATCACTCTCATACTAGAATTAACAATATTTTTTATTATAATCCGTATTCTATATAAAGAAAGATTGAATCTTGGTATAACATACAATATATATATATATATATATATATATATATATATATATATATATATATATATATATATATATATATATAATATATATATATATATATATATATATATATATATATATATATATATATATATATATATGTGTGTGTGTGTGTGTGTGTGTTTTTCCATTAACAAATGTGTAACAGCGTTATGAATACCTTTATATAATTTAATATCTATGAATTATCACTCTCTTTTCCAAAATCGCTATTACACTAAAAATAACAATATTTTTTATTACATTCCGTATTCTGTATAAAGAAAAATTAAATCTTAATATAACATACAATACATAATCTTTCTTCCATTAACAAATGTTTAACAACATTAGGAATGCCTTTTTACAATTTAATATCTATGAATTATCACTCTCTTTTTCAAATTCACTATCACACTAAAAATAACAATATTTTGTATTACAATACATTTTTTGTATAGAGAAAAATTAAATCTTAGTATAGCATACAATATAGACACATTCGAATATTAACAAAAGTTTAAAAACATTATATATAACTTTAAATAATTTAATATCTATGAATTATCACTCTTTTTCAGCAATCACTATCACACTAGTAAAAACAATATTTTTTATTACAATCCATATTCTGCATAAAGAAAAATTAAATCTTATTACAGCATACAAGATATACATTTTCTTCCATTAACAAATCTGTAACAACATTATAAATGCCTTTAAACAATTTAATATGAGTTTACCATTTTTCCAAAATCCCTATCATACTAGAAATAAACATAAATAAACTGCATTTTAATTTTGTAATAAATGATAAAATGATTTTGGAATCATGTTTACGTTTATATATTTTTAATTTACAACGAAATGCATTTACGAACATCACATAAAATCCGAATTGCTGCTTTAAAAAAATTGCATCTCTACATTACGAAATGCCTTTGGCCACATTACGCTTATAAACTTTTCTTTAAAGCAATTAATTGATTTACAAACAGCAATAATTACTCCTAAGTAAAATCTCAGCCGACCGTAAAATCTGATAAATATAAATATCATCAATTTTTAAAATATGTAAAATGTAACGATCCAGAATTCTTAAGTATTCCTTATTCGCTATTCTCCTACCCCTCTCTAAAGTTGCCTTCCCCCCGCATTCTAAAATAAAACTAAGTTATTACGTAGTTACATATTCCAAATCACCCCCTGGAGCATAATTAAGAGAGAAGAACTCCAAACATAGATAATAATTCTCATGCATGTTTTTCGTATTTTTAAGGTTGTGGCTTTTGGAAAAGCGCTATTTTCTTGGTGATATTTTTGTGTTATTTGAGGAGGATGTAGTAATTTAGAGGTTACTGCACTGCCTTTGATATTTATTCTTAACGTACACGAATAACAGTCAGGAAGTTGGTTGCTAGGAAAAATGATTCTGTCAGTTCTAAAATTATTAAATATCTTTGCTCAAACACATATAAAAGTGTATATGTATATATCATGGTAGAAAGAATTGTATTATATAGGTAGTTGCTTTGGTTTGGTATTGTTACGTTACATATTGTGAGAGTGCAGATATGTTTTACATAAGATTTGTGAAACTGGTCTGCTCTTCGCACTCACACATTGTGGGTTGCACTCTTAAGTATTTTTTCGCGACTCCAGGAGGCGTGTGGTGTGGCCAGTGGAAACGACTGCACTTTAACTTCTCCAAGTTTGGAGAGTTGTGATTGGTCGCCAGGAGACGATTCAGGACCATGCCTGGAGTCTCGGTCAATCTGGACAGAGCCGGGAAAGGACGCATCATGCACAGGATAATGGAACGACAATCAGTTGAAAGAGTTTTTGGTGAAAAAGTATAGGGTTGCTGGAGTAGTTTAGAAGGAAGGAAAAGAATGTAGAGAGCTCATAGACCTTTGGCAATTTTTCTTTTAGGTTTCGCACGTGGAGTGCTTATTTTACTTTTTTTTTATATATTTTTTAGCATTTTACCTTATCTTTTCTTCTCACTAATACATTTGTATTTTGTAATGTAAATCAGTGGCATTTTGCTATAATTAATATTAAAGATGATATAAAGCAAACTTGGATTTTTATTTTAACGTAGAATAATGGAATTGAAGTAACAAGAGAAATGTACTACACCACAGCACGTATGGTAATAGAATATTATTTTACTTTAACCCTTTGCGGCATAGTGGGTTAAATGTTGTCCCACCTAATTAAAATTCTCTTAAATCAGCTTAAATTAGCACACTGCATAATCTAATTATATGAAAAATTTCGTTAATAGAAAAAAAATCCAGATTTTTTTTGCATAATATGCATAAACATGCCCATCTAACCATTTTTATAACTTTTTAAAAAACATTTTAGTATTATTTTAGCATAGCGTGTAGCAGAGGGTTAATATGTACTTTCACTGTCTTGTACGAAAATTGTAAAGAAAATTTGATGATAAGGTTTCGTATGTTTTTCAACTCCTCTTCTTAGCCCACTCTCCTGTTTCTAATCATGGATCTTGTTGGTGCTTCAACCACATTTGGCGAAATTGGCGTGCTTGCAGCGGGGCGTTTGAAATCTGGCGAGGGGATCGTAACTCAACAAATTGATACATAAACAAAAACAACATTTTGAGGAAACATTTTTCAAAATTTGATTATTTTAAATACTTTTAATAATAAATTTTTAATAAATTAAATTAAATTAAATTAAATTAAATAATAAATTTTTAGATACTTGGTAAATTCTTTTTCAAATTTTTAAGTAAATCGACCGATCTTTGCAGAACACGTTAGATACTTATTTTTTATTTCAATTTTTCAAGTAAATCGACCGATCTTTGCAGAACACGTATTTTGAGTGGTAGTTGAAGAGGAGTTGTAAAATTGAAAATTTTTTTTCAAATCTCTTATTAACCATTTGACTGCGGCTAAGCACTATCGCGCTTCGCTTCTTATGTACCGAAAATGCTGAGAAGCGGGATAGCGCTTCTCTTGTTTTCTACCGAAAATGCGGAGACGCTGCTGTTGGTTAGTATAATTTTCGTATCTATTAAGAGCAGTTGAAATCATATCGATCGCAATTTGTATTCATTTAACTCAATTGTGATTTTTAATAATATAATAACTAAAATAAAATACAGTGGTAAGTAGTAACGCAGTAGAGTCGTAGATTGTGGTACGATGGAAAAATGAGCGTGTTTTATTTACTTATTTATTTGTAGTAAAAAAAAAAAAACTTTTCGTTGTTGTATAGAAATTAGAAACTGTTTTTACTTTCTCAACAAGTGTTATACTGATCATTATTGAGGAATGGTTAGCAAGAAATAATGCCACAGGAAGACTACTAATAAGTACAAAGTTTTCTTTAGAAAAATTGCCTGGGAGAAACTTGCGACAATATGATGTATTCAGTAAAAAAATGGTAATGGAATTAGACGATTCAACTTATTTTGCGATATATGTAAAAAAGGAATTAATGGAATTTGTGCTTTAAAAGATTCTTGTAATAAGAATATTGTATAAAAAATATTTTTGTTGGTAAAAATTACTTATTACATAATAATTAGTGTTAATTATAAATATTTCTATTGTTCCTAAAAAATTACTACTCATTTCATTCAGCACTTTTAGCATATACATAAAAAACCCTTCAGCACTCAAACGGTTAAGCGTTCCAGTCTATCTTTTTCTGACACGAGACAGGGATTTACTGCTTAAAGTCGATTCCGAATGGCTACGAAGATCTATGCTTAAGTGGGATTCGAACTCACAAAGTCTTGTACCGGAGCACAGTGCCTTAACCATTGTTAAGCAATATGTTCAGTATGCTCCGCACTTTCTCATCTTAACCCATATTGGACCGCTGTCCTATAAACAGGACAGCAAATAAAATTCCATTTAATAATAAAGTTATAAATATTTTCTGAGTGGATTTTATTTTAACACCTTTAAGATAGACACACTTTAGCATAGTAACAAAAAAACTGAGAAATCAAATTATATTGTATTGTAAAATTTATTTTCAGCTACCTCTTAAAAATTGTCATTTTTTAATCTTTAATTTTATATTCACTATTATTATTTTTTAAACATTGTGGAAGTTACTTTTAGTTTAAAAACAGAGCTAATAATGTAACTGAAAGTTTTTGTTGAAAAATATATTTTACACGTGTATTTTGTAAGTATAAAAAATGCCCTAAAATTAAGACGACGGTCCAATCCTGATTATTTTTCCACGAATTCGATATTGCATTGATAGAGCACATAATTTTCTTATCTTTCAATAAAAACCAGTTCAAACACCTGAACACAACAAGGGGTAAATAGATGTCTATTCTATTCAGAAAACTGGAGATATTTGGCAAGATAAACTTACTCTCTTACTGCCAGTTCAATAACTGCAAGAGAAAACCTACAACAGTATGCTTTAAATGTAATGTTTTGACTGTTTCCCCAAATTTTATTTATGAATCAGCCTAATGCAATGTAAGTGATATTTGTTAAGTTTTAGTGGTGTAATGGACCGTTGTCCTATTTATAGGACAGACAATTACATAAAAAATGAAAAATATTTTTTTTCAAAATTTTGGTTTTATATACTTAGTTACAACATATTAATGATATGGATTAAGTTTTAATAACTTACAGAAATATTTAGTTGGTGTGGTACAATATGGGTTAACTAAACATTGGCCATAGTTACTCAAGATGTAAAAGAATAAGCTAAATGAAAATAGATAAAATAAAATACCAGAACTGGAACTATTAAAAAAGCAGAAAATGTAAAACTGTAATAATCTTAATAAAAAATAATTAAATTCATCACATTTTTTACGTAAGCTTTACATCTCGTTTTTTTTTACAAATAAATTTCGTAAAATTTATTTAAATCATAACATTTATTGTTAATTATTTTTCAACAATTCCTTAAAACCTCTTTATTTCTTTTGCTGGCCTTCAGTACAAGAGTTTGTGGGTTCGAGTCCCACAGTAGCATTGATGTTTGTAGCAGTTCGGAATCGGCTTTAAGCTTTAGGTCCCGGTCTCATTAGCCCTCGTGTTGCAAAAAGTAGACCGTAGCACTCCAAACCAAGTCCAAGTCTTTAATTCTTTTTGTTTTTGCTTATATGATACTGTAATAAGCGTAGTTGATGTGATGTAGATCCCCATTTGTATTTAGGACTATTAAAACATCTATCTATGCCCCTGTTGAATGCAAACTTCAGTCTACAAAATGAAAAAATTCAATATAACGTATAGTAATGTGCTTTGCTAAAAGATATCATTGGTTAGGTTTGTAGTTCTAGTTATGCACTTACATTTTCGATTGAAATCCGCAATCTATGTAGCAAAAGTCTCAATGTAATATACAATAAATAACTATAGAGCATTTCGTTAGCAAAATGTATCAAAATCCTAATAATTTGTGTTTAAGTAAATGGTAATGAATTACTACTTTTTAGTCAAAATTAATATCTTAAAAAATAAACATGAAATGATAAGCAATTTAAAATTAAAAATAACTGACCAAAGCATTTTTATATCATGTTTATGTTTATATATTTTACATTTATTCAGAAATAAATTTATAATCCTCACATAAAATTCACTATACTATGTTTAAAATAAAATGCAATTTCACATTATGAATTAATGTTTGAAAAAATATACACTTAAACATTCGTTACACAAAATATTTCTTTTGATCAATTGATTTATAAAAAGCTATTTCAAATAATTGCTACAACAGAAAAATCTTCAAAATATCTGATAAAAATAAATATCATCAATTTTTAAGAATAATAAAAAACAACGATCTAGAATTCTTAAGGTTTCCTTATTTACTCCCCCCGCTCCAATGTTGCATTCAATAATAAAAAAAAAACAAAATTATTACATAGTTACACATTCCGAATTACTCCCTGGAGCATAATTAAAAAAGAAAAACACTTACACAGATAATAATTGCCACAAATGTTTTTTGTATCTTTTAGGTTTTTCCTTTGGTTAAAGAGATATTTTCTTGGTGGTATTTTAGTTTATTTGAGTATTATGCAGCAATTAAGAGGTTACTATTTGATTTTGGTAGTTATTCTTCATACATATAAACTACATTCAACACACTGACTTTCTAGAAAAAGGAATGTCTTATTTCCAAAACTATTATAATTCTCAATTACCTTTATCAAATGTTTAAAAAATTACAAAGAAATGATTGATAATTAGGTCATACTTCTGATTAAAGCTCATACTTATGTACTGTGTTTTAATTAGGAGGTTACTATTTTGCCATTGTTACTTATTCTTCACATGAACTACAGTCAATACATGAGTTTTCTGGAAGAAGAGATGTGCCACAAAATTATTACAATTGTAAATTACTTTTTCTCAGATATATATAAAAAAGCGTAAAAATATTAATAACTAGGTCGTTTGTAATTTCATATTTGAGTATTTTCTAGTACTTAAATGTTACAATTAAAATATTATACTTTAATATCTCATAAAAATTTTCCTCTTTCCCATTCTTATTCCTTCAACTCTATTTTACTGGTTACTAAATACCTTAATTAAAGGAGTGTTCGTGACTTAAAAGCATTTACATTTCCCAAAACTTTCTGTCAAATGAATGTAAATTTTCTGCACATTCTACATGTTTTCCAGATGTCCTCGGTTCCATTTTCAATGATCTAATGTCCCCTTTTTTGTTTATGACTCTGACTAATATACTTTCTCTGGGAAAGACTTCGTCTCCGTCTCCCTTTGGGATCAACCCTCTTCCAAGACGTATTTTGTTGACCATTCTAGCTTCCGCCTTTGACTGTGAAACACATGTCGTTCTCTTAACTAAAACAAAATTTAAGCTCGACTCGGACTCTAAATATAGTCAAAATGTAGTCTTATCACAGAAGTTTCCCAAAAAGAAAGTAAGTGAATTTAACTGTTAGATCAGGGAAATAACAGAGCCATTTATCGGCGACAGCTGGAAAATGTGTTGAATGAACAGGAAATTTACATCTACTGCACTGAAAGCTTTGGTAAATCTGTTGGAAGAATTTTATGTTTAGTAAATTCCTTTGATTAAGACATTTTGTGGCTGGGAAAATAGATTTTAAGGAATTAGAATGGGCGTGAGAAGGATTTTAAAGGTATATTAACTTAAAATAATTTTGATATATTACATATATATGTATATATATATATATATATATATATATATATATATATATATATATGTATATATGTATGTATATGTATATATATATGTATATATATATGTATATATATATATATATATATATATGTATGTATGTATGTATATATATGTATGTATATATATATATGTATGTATATATATATATATATATATATATATATATATATATATATATATATATATGTATGTATGTATATATATATATATATATATATATATATATATATATATATATATATATATATATATGTATATATATATATATATATATATATATATATATATATATATATATATATATATATATATATATATATATATATATATATATATATATATATATATATATGTATATATATATATATATATATGTATATATATATATATATATATGTATATATATATATATATATATATATATATATATATATATATATATATATATATATATATATATATATGTATATATATATATGTATATATATATATATATATATATATATATATATATATATATATATATATGTATATATATATATATATGTATATATATATATGTATATATATATATGTATATATATATATATATATATATATATATATATATATATATATATATATATATATATATATATATATATATATATATATATATATATATATATATATGTATGTATATATATATGAGAGAGAGAGAGAATAATACTTGTTATACGTTGTTTCTTTAGTAAAATTGAAGTCGGCTCTCTTTCCGTAATTTCTGTGCCATACCTCTGCATAATCGTTCCTCTGTGGTAGAGAGGTCATTAGATATTACTTCCGAAAGCACTTTAGAAATCTAGTGTACTGAGGACGTTGTTTTGTGTAATAGTCTTCAACTGCCGCTTTGCAAAAGTCAAAAGTTTTAGCTCACTTCTATAATTATGTGCATAATTTGCAATTTGCTTTATATTTTAATAACACCGAGTCTATCTTGACTTGTATGTTCCTAAATGTTTAAGAATGAATAATTTGTAGAAGAATTTTTAAGTTTAACATTCCATATTAGACAGCATATTTTTCTCTGAGATAATTCAATAATATTTTAGAGGTTATTCCTTTTTTGTTTAATTGTGGTAAATGTTAAACTTAAAGCATTATTTCAGATTAAAGTAGGCAAAGTTGTTGAGGTATTTGGGAAATTTAAAAGAATAGCATAAAATATACGAATTTTGATCTCTAATTTTTTAAAGACTGCCTGATTTATGAAAAAATATATTTTGGAAGATAATGCATTAAGAGAATTTAAATCTTTATCATCAATTGACCATTTTATAATAAAGGATATCTTATACCAGAAAACATATTTTAGAGTAGAAATAAATAAATTTTATGGGAATATCTGAATATTTTATATTTTAGAAATCAAAAGTTTTGGAATTTATCTCAGTAGTTTTATATTTTGACAGGTACTAAATTATAAACTTATAAACTAGTATTTGTCACAAATGTTCTGAAAATAGATTCTGAGTTGTTAAGCAGTTTTGACAAATATTCGATTTCGTATTCAGACAACTTGGTTTTTTAACTAAATCTTTGGAAACTAAAATTTCAAGTTTGGCTAAAAATTTTAGATGATAAAATACATTATCTATTGGAAATTATGATTTCTTTTGTCTGAAAAAGTTAAGATGAGCACATGAGATTCATAATCAAATAAAATGATTCCAATTGAATGATTGTTATAACTAAATTCTGTTTCGCACTCTTTTGAAATATTTAAAATCGCATTTTCCAGTCGGACATTTTTTTAATTATCGAATTAATGATTTTAAACTATTCCAGGTTGAACAGTTTTTTATCTAGTGTTTTAAAGTCGTTGGAATAGTACATTGTATGCCTTTTACACCGTAAAATTCTTTCTCAGCATATAGAGGATTTAACATGCCAAAACATAGGAAAAATTTGCCAAACTGTTTTACAATTTGGAAACAGGACCACTATTGCATAAGAATCAAAGCCAACATAAGTAATAAACAAATACCTTTTTAAACTGCACAGACAGATATTTTAATTCTCCGAATGAGTAGAATTTTCAATTCAAGACAAATTAGTGGCTTTTAAGTTTGGTTTGGTTTGGAGTGCTATGGTCTACTTTTTGCAACACGAGGGCTAATGAGACCCTTACTTACTGCTTAAAGTCGATTCCGAACGGCTACAAACATCCATGCCACATTGGAATTCGAAACCCCGAACTCCAGTTCCGAAGGCCAGCACCCTAACCATTCGGCCATGTTTAGGCTTAGTGGCTTTTCAAGGCACATTGAAAGGGGCAATACAAAGCCAACGACTTAAATAGCCATGCACCGAACCTAGCTGTCAAACCTTCTGACCCTAACGTTAATACACATAAGATGCCAGACATATGGAGGTATTCATGAAGGAAAAAGATAACACAGAAACTGAAAAAATAATAAAAGTGCTTTTACTAACGATGGATTGGCATTTTATGTTATATACCGACACAAAGGTTTGCCTTTTTGTATACAAAATTAATCTATTTTTGAAGCATCTTATATTAACAGTGTAACACGTAAAGTATGAGTCATATATATACTATTTAATCAACCAAACATAAGGCATCGTGTGCACCAATTTTCATTGGTATTAATCCCCACGTCACCTGGTTGAATACCTTGTAACTTCTTTCTTTGTATGCACATTAACGTCTGCTTTTTTGACTGACCCACACGTGCATCCCCCATGCAGGGTTTATAAATGCAGTAAAGTCATTGCAGGCGTCGAAATTCTAGTTCACTGTACAAAAATTACAAAATAGTAATACGGACGATATATACATAAAACGAAAGAATAGAATACTCAAACATATAACAAACAAAAAGACTAAGTATAGCTGAGGTTAAAATGACATAATGCATGTATATAACGATCTATATAAGGGAGAATTATAACTCCCCTACCCCTCTTCTGATGACCCTCCCCTTCTCTCCGCATATCGAACATTTATAGATTTAACAAAAAGCTTGTTGAGTGAGTGGTTGTTTTTCTCATATTTGCACATGTATTAACCCTCTGACTGCTCATCCCGCGATTTCCACGGGCAATTCAAATGAAGCAAAATTTGCTCATCCCGCGATTTTCGCGGGCATGTGTTTTTCTTCCTTTTTTAAGAAGCACATTTCGCCTTTTCACCGTTTAACCAGTGGAATAAATTATATACAGTATTAGACATTTAATTTAGTAATAAATAGAATTATATGACTAGAAATATAGTTATATTAGATAATAGAATTATAGATAGTATGTTATAAAAAGAAATTAACTGTATTTCAACTGAAATTTTTTTATGTGATAACACTTGAAATTACTTTTTCTGATCGCTTAGTTTCTCATGATAAAAGTCAATACAAAAATATTTTTTAGAAAAAAAAATGTATATATGTATATATATATATGTATATATATATGTATATATATGTGTGTGTGTATATATATATGTATATATATATATATATATATATATATATATATGCACATATATATACACACACACATATATATATAATGTGTGTGTATATATATATATATATATGTATATATATGTGTGTATATATATATATATATGTGTGTGTATATATATATATGTGTATATATATATATATATATATATATATATACATATATATATGTATATATATATGTATATGTATATATATATATATGTGTGTATGTATATATATATATATGTATATATATATGTGTATGTTTATATATATATATATATATATATATATATATATATATATATATATATATATATATATATATATATATACTTATACTTAAACTGTGCAACAAAAAAATACGCAATTTTTAAAGAGATCTGGGTTTACAAATTGAGCAGTCAGAGGGTTAATAAAATTGCATTTTTAAAACAAAGGAATCATGTATAGTAAACCGTTTTATGCTATATAAAAATTGTATTGAACATAAATGTATTTAATAGGATATAAACACTATATTTAACATAAATGAAAAACGACAATTAGACTTGTTTCTATATAAATGTTAAACATATAGTAAAATATGATAGCAATTAGATAATATTTTATATGGTCAGGGCCGTAACTAGGTCGCGGCAAAGGTGGCATCTGCCACGAGCGCAGCACCGTAAAGAAAATGGGATCTGAAAGAGGACGACTCGCCTTGAGTAGAAATAAGGAAATTTGAAAAATAATTCTTTTAATTACAAAATCCAATGTGTTTATTAAAAACTACTTTTTTTATCATTTTCTTATTTTTAAAAATACTTTGAAAGACTAAACTTGTTATAAACTTGTTATAGACTAAACTTGTTACAAAATATTTACCAAGCAAAGCTAATATGAATTGATATAAATCTGGGTATTCGTTTTAAATTTTGAACTTATTGAAATCATTAAAACTGAATTTAAGTTTAGAATTTAGCAAGTTTTTCAAGAAAATTCAACGTCTAAATAAATATTCCCCTCAAATATATATTATTCAGTTTATCAGTAAAAATATTCAAAACTATCTTTAAGTATTCATAATGTAAAAATAGAAGTAACATTAAAAATTAATATCCTAGGAACATTTTAAAAATTAAAAATATTTTGAGTCCATTTTGAATAATGATATAAAAAACATGTTTATATATTTTCTCACTGTATTTGGTGGTAGGGGAGCAGACTAGTTGTTTTGCCACGGTCGCTAAAGGGCTTAGTTATGGCCCTGTATATGGTAGGCATGTTTTTAATGAATATCGTTAAACGACTAAATTTGTATGATAATATCTTATTGTAAATTACTTCAACATTATTTTTTATTAGATAGTAAAAACTTATATGACACTTAATCATAATATGTCAGTTTATCAGTAAAAATATTCAAAACTATCTTTAAGTATTAATAATGTAAAATAGAAGTAACATTAAAAATTAATATCCTAGGAACATTTTAAAAATTAAAAATATTTTGAGTCCATTTTGAATAATGATATAAAAAACATGTTTATATATTTTCACACTGTATTTGGTGGTAGGGGAGCAGACTAGTTGTTTTGCCACGGTCGCTAAAGGGCTTAGTTATGGCCCTGTATATGGTAGGCATGTTTTTAATGAATATCGTTAAACGACTAAATTTGTATGATAATATCTTATTGTAAATTACTTCAACATTATTTTTTATTAGATAGTAAAAACTTATATGACACTTGATCACAATATGTCAGTTTATCAGTAAAAATATTCAAAACTATCTTTAAGTATTAATAATGTAAAATAGAAGTAACATTAAAAATTAATATCCTAGGAACATTTTAAAAATTAAAAATATTTTGAGTCCATTTTGAATAATGATATAAAAAACATGTTTATATATTTTTCTCACTGTATTTGGCGGTAGGGGAGCAGACTAGTTGTTTTGCCACGGTCTCTAAAGGAACTAGTTACGGCTCTGTATATGGTAGGCATGTTTTTAATGAATATCGTTAAACGACTAAATTTGTATGATAATATCTTATTTAAATTACTTCAACATTATTTTTTATTAGATAGTAAAAACTTCTATGACACTTAATCATAATATGTCAGTTTATCAGTAAAAATATTCAAAACTATCTTTAAGTATTAATAATGTAAAATAGAAGTAACATTAAAAATTAATATCCTAGGAACATTTTAAAAATTAAAAATATTTTGAGTCCATTTTGAATAATGATATAAAAAACATGTTTATATATATTCTCACTATATTTGGCGGTAGGGGTGCAGACTAGTTTTTTTGCCACGGTCGCTAAAGGACTAGTTATGGCTCTGTATATGGTAGGCATGTTTTTAATGAATATCGTTAAACGACTAATTGTATGATAAATAAATATTTCTGAAAATTTTTAAAACTTTATAAAAAATATTTATAAGCATAAAAAACCAATTTTAAAAATAAATTTAATTTTTTTAAGTAATTAATGTTAAAATTAAATATATAATAAAATTTAAACAAATTTTAAAATAATATTATATAAAAAACATTAAAAAATTAACATTAATTTTCACACTTTTGTTGCTTTTCTTTTGAATTTATATATTTGGTAATAATAGAAAAAATATTTGTAGGATAAATATAAATTTATTTAAATTTTACATTTATTTTTTTGAAATCTTATTTGTGTTAAATATAGTTTATTTTTCATCATAGATTTTCAGAAATATACCAAACTGTTAATCTGATATGTATAAAAAATTTTTTTTATAATAACGACTTATAATCAATTGAAGAAAATGTTAAAATGGATAAAGTGTTTTGGTGTCATAAAAACTGTTTTCTGGATATATACTATTTGTATGCCAATGTTCTGGAGTAAGCAAATATTTTAAAAAAATAATAAATATAAAATTAAAGAGTAAAAAATGACAATTTTTAAGGGGTTGCTGAAAATAAATTTTACAATACAATATATTTTG
>CM063511.1:39994548-40004548 GCA_032207245.1 Pardosa pseudoannulata | reverse complement strand
AGTAGGTCAATATGTGTCAGCAGTTTATTCAATTTCAATTCTGTTCCACGCCATGAGTAGTTTGTAAAGAGTTTGTGAACCCATAGTCAAAACAGGAAGATTTTTTACAATTTCCTGTACTATAATTCATTTTGTCTGTAGGTCAATAGGTGTCAATAGTTTATTCAATTTCAATTCTGTTCCACGCCATGAGTACTTTGTAATGAGTTTGTGAACCCATAGTCAAAACAGGAAGATTTTTTACAATTTCCTGTACTATAATTCATTTTGTCTGTAGGTCAATAGGTGTCGGTAGTTTATTCAATTTCAATTCTGTTCCACGCCATGAGTACTTTGTAAAGAGTTTGTGAACCCATAGTCAGAACAGGAAGATTTTTTACAATTTCCTGTTCTGTCTTTCATTTTGTCTGTATATCACTAGGTGTCGGTAGGTATCTATAAGATTGCCGATAATAAATGTGATGATAAAAGTCATATCATCAGTAAACGTGATGATATAAATTAAATGTATGGGGAAAGGAATGAAAAATATTTTATTTAAATGATTAAAATAATATAGTTAAAGATAATAGATATATAGATAGATAGATTGAGAGGTAGCTAGATGGCTGGCTAGCTGGCTGGATCTGTCCCTTATACCAATGTTCATCTCATAACTTAGAATATGTGGAATAATTTGGAAAATTATACCCCATACTCTAAATTAAGTGTATTTCATTCTTTGTAAGTTGTTATATGACATAAACAGCCAATCCTTCAAATATTTCTTACAATTTTTACGTTCACAACTATTTTTCACAGCAGTATAGTGTCTACAAACTTTGTTGTAATTGTATTATGAACTACTTTTAATGTACTAAATATCGCCCTTTATTTCATGTATAATTTTAGAATCTGTACACTTTTCTCGAAATTTTACTCACTAAACTTGAATTTGTGATACTTTCATTTCTGCTCCTCGCCATGACTACTGTAAAAAGTTTGTCACCCCATTGTCTGAATAGACTGATCTTTTATTATTTTCTAACGAGTCATTCATTCTCGACTGTATATGCCATCATCCATTTTCTCAGCGAACTATTCTGCTCCTTATAATTGACAAAAAAAAAAAAAAAAAAAAATTCTGGAATTTTTTTCCTTTTCCAATTGAGATACTCGGTCCTACCATTTTCTATTGAACTCTTTTCTTTATCTTTCACTTTCCCCAACAGTTCTTTTTTTATTGGGTCGTCCTAAACTCGTAGACACTCCACTCGCTTCCAGACACTGATAACAACTCGGCCAGATTCAGTCATTTGATCCTAATCAGAAGAAGGGGTGTAAAAAGAAAAATATTCTTCAAAGACTGCTAGATTGGGAAAAAGGTTTAATTTTCACTCATTTTACTTGTGTTTATTTTTCATTTTTTGTTGTCAACTATTACTGTCACATGACATGTGTTTACGTTATAGTATATAAATTATTTTCGTGTAAATATATATATATATATATATATATATATATATATATATATATATATATATAGATATATATATATATATATATATATATATATATATATATATACATATACAAGTATATGTATATATATACATACATATATATGTATATGTACATATATAAGTATACACACACATACATACTTACATATATATATATATATATATATATATATATATATATATATATATATATATATATATATATATATATATATATATATATATATATACATATACATATACATCTCATAATTTAGAAAATGGGGTATAATTTCCTAATTATACCACGTACTCTAAACTATGTGTATTTCATTCTTTGTAAGTTATTACATGGTATAAACTGCCATTCCTTCCAATATTTCTTACAATTTTTACGTTCACAACTATTTTTCACAGCAGTATAGTGTCTACAAACTTTGTTGTAATTGTGTTATGAACTACATTTAATGTACTAAATATCGCCCTTTATTTCATGTATAATTTTAGAATCTGTACACTTTTCTCGAAATTTTACTCACTAAACTTGATTTGTGATACTTTCATTTCTGCTCCTCGCCATGACTACAGTAAAGAGTTTGTCACCCCATTGTCTGAATAGAGTGATCTTTTATTATTTCCTAGCGAGTCATTCATTCTCGTCTCTATGTACCATCATCTATTTTCACCTCACACTATTCTTCTGTTCCATATAATTGACACAAAAATGTCTGGAATTTTTCTCCTTTTCCAATTGATACTCGATCCTACCATTTTCTCTCGAACTCTTTTATTTTTCTCCTTTTCTTTATCTTTCGCTTCCCCCCAAAGTTTTTTTCATTGGGTCCTATCCTCAAAGGAACTTTACTCTCTCCCAGACACAGACACTGATAAGACTCGGCCAGATTCAGTCATTCGATCCTAATCAGAAGAAGGGGTGTAAAAAGAAAAAGGTTCTTTAAAGACTGCTAGATTGGGAAAAAGGTTTCATTTTCAATTAACTTTACTTGTCTTTTTTTATTTTTTGTTGTCAACTATTATTGTCAGATGCGATGTGTTATCATTAAAGTATACAAACTAGATTCCTGTATGTATGCATATATATATATATATATATATATATATATATATATATATATATATATATATATATATATATATATATATATATGTTTATATACATACATATATTTGTGTGTTTCTGTGTGTAGTTAGAGAGAGAAAAGATAGAAAAAACTGTCAAGTTCCTCAAAAGTACTGCTTATACTTTCATACAGATGGTATAATTTTAAGAATTTTTTTCATTCGTTGTAAGCCTTGTAATGAAATAAACAACCTGTCCTCTAAATAACTCTTACAAAAATTACACTTTCAAATTTTTTCACAACAGTGTAGGGGAAGCTACAAGTTCTGCTGTAAGAATTATAAGTCAAATTATATCTTCTGTTCTCACTTTTGCCCTTTACCCGATCTCAGAATGATTCCGGAACCTATATTATTTTCTGGAAATTTTACTCACTAAACGTGACTAAATCACTCTCGAATAACTCTTGAATTTGTAATACTTCAATTTATATTTCTGAGCATGACCTCTGTAAAGAGTTTGTCACCCCATTGTCTGAAGAGACCTATCTTTTATTATTATTTTATAGACAGTTATTCATTCTTCACTATGTGCCATCTATTTTTACCTCACCCTTTTCTTCTATTCCATGTTATTGACGAACAAATCTCTGGATTTTTTCGCCTTTTCCGATTGAGATACTCGATCCTACCATTTTCTCTCGAATTCTTTTATTTTTCTCCCTTTCTTTATCTTTTGCTTAACCCAGCATTTTTATCGGGTCTCCCGAACCTCTTGGGCACTTCATTCGCTCCCAGACACTGATAAGGCTCGGCCAAATCCAGTCATCCGATCCTAATGAGAAAAAGGGGTGTAAAGAAAAATGTGCTTCAAAGATAGCTCGATTGGAAAAAAGGTGTTTGGTGGGTGACTGTTTCATTTCCACTCAATTTTTACTTTTCCTGTTTTTTGATCGATTGTTTTTAACTATTACTGCCAGATGGAATGTTTATGTTTTAGCACGTGAAAATGTCTTTGCTATATATAAATAATTCCTTTTCTAAACAACTCCCTTACAATGATAATTTATTACATAATGATACTACTTTACTGTCCAGGTGAATTTGCATACAATATAATCTTTATATATCCTAATGATATTCCTTACAGTAATCAGGTTTTATAAAAAGATGCTTTTATTAGAAATCATTTATTTCCCCTATCCTAACGAAATTATATTTTAAATTTTAGAATTTTGGAAAAGATGGCTTAGATGATATATTAATAGATTTTGATTCAGTTATTGTGTAAATAATTGTGTAATAGACTTCTAGACTTTTAAGAAAATAATTTATTGTTAATACCGGTGAAAAAACTTTCATTGCAACAAAAAATAATCGATTATTAAATTTAAAATTATTTTATATGCTCCTAATCTATTATTTAAACCGAATACAACAGAAAATTATTTACGTAATATCAAAGTTCAGTGATAAAACGTATGAAAATAATGCAGTCGATATTTAAATTATTTCAAATAAGAAGTGATTAAATGAGATGTTTAAAGGAATGACGTCATAATGTTAGATTGGTAAAATATGTTATTTTTACCAATTTATTATGCTATAAATTGATAAATTTTCATATTATATTGTCAGTTGTCAATTTATATTTCTCAGTATGACCACTGTAAAGAGTTTGTCACCCCATTGTCTGAAGAGACCTATCTTTCATTATTATTTCCTAGACAATCATTCCTTTTTCAGTCTATGCCATCCATTTTTACCTCACCCTTTTCTTCTATTCCATGTTATTGACGAACAAATCTCTGGATTTTTTCGCCTTTTCCAATTGAGATACTCTATCCTACCATTTTCTCTCGAAATCTTTTATTTTTCTCCCTTTCTTTATCTTTTGCTTCCCCCAGCAGTTTTATCGGGTCGCCCGAACCTCTTGGGCACTTCATTCGCTCCCAGACACTGATAAGGCTCGGCCAGATTCAGTCATTCGATCCTAATGAGAAGAAGGGGTGTAAAGAAAAATTTGCTTCAAAGATAGCTCGATTGGAAAAATGATGTTTGGTCGGTGACTGTTTCATTTCCACTCAGCTTTTACTTTTCTGATTTTTTGATCAATTGTTTTTAACTATTACTGCCAGATGGGACATGTTTATATTTTAGCACATGGAATTTTCTTTGATGTATATAAATAATTCCTTGTCTAAACAATCCCATAAAACGATAATTTATTATAGAATGATAATACTTTACTGTCCAGGTGAATTTGCATACAATATAATCTTTATGTATCCTCAATTTAATGATATTACTTACAGTAATCAATTTTTATAACAAGATGCTTTTATTAGAAATTATTTATTTCTCCTATCCTAACGAAATTATATTTTATATTTCATAAATTTGGAAAAGAAATATTGGAGGTAATATTAACAGATTTTGATAATATTATTGTATAAATAATTGTGAAATACACTCCTAGACTTTTATGTAAAAAATTTGTTGTTAATACCGGTGAAAAAATTTTTATTGCAACAAAAAATAACCGATTATTAAATTTAAAATTATTTTGTATACTCCTAATCTATTATTTAAGCCGAATGCAACAGAAAATTATTTACTTATTTAAGTATTATCTATGTTCAGTGATAAAACGTATGAAAATAATGCAGACGATATTTAAATTATTTAAAATAAGAAATGATTAAATGAGATGGTTAAAGGAATTACGTCATAATGCTAGATAATAAAAAATGTTATTTTTACCTATTTATTATGCGATAAATTGATAAATTGTCATATTATATTGTCAATTTCCAATTTATATTTCTCAGTATGACCTCTGTAAAGAGTTGGTCACCCTATTGTCTGAAGAGACCTACCTTTCATTATTATTTCCTAGACAATCATTCATTTTTCAGTCTGTGCCATCCATTTTTACCTCACCCTTTTCTTCTATTCCAAGTTACTGACGAACAAATCTCTGGATTTTTTCGCCTTTTACAATTGAGATACTCGATCCTACCATTTTCTCTCGAATTCTTTTATTTTTTTCCCTTTCTTTATCTTTTGCTTCCCCCAGCAGTTTTGTCGGGTCGCCCGAACCTCTTGGGCACTTCATTCGCTCCCAGACACTGATAAGACTCGGCCAGATTCAGTCATTCGATCCTAATGAGAAGAAGGGGTGTAAAGAAAAATGTGCTTCAAAGATAGCTCGATTGGAAAAAAGGTGTTTGGTGGGTGACTGTTTCATTTCCACTCAACTTTTACTTTTCTTATTTTTTGATCGGTTGTTTTTAACTATTACTGTCAGATGGGACATGTTTATATTTTAGCACATAAAAATTTATTTACATATACTTTATATAAGTGGACTCCGCTTAATGTGATCAGTTTGGGACACCGGGATTTTGATAACAATAACCGATTGATAACAATAAACGGTATGAAAAATTAGATAAATTACCCCCCCACACACACACACACACAAACACTTTAATTCACATGTACTAAATTTCAAAGCAAAATGAAAAAACATACCTTATACTATAATGCATTTATGTATATTATCCTTCAAAACATAAGAATTGCTTGCATATTTAAAAAATTGATCAATTGTTGACTGTATGCAATTTTTTCTTTTGTTTTAATGTTAAATCATTTCACTTTCTGGCTTTCATATCGAAAAACTGCATGTAAGAGAGCAAAGATGATAAAATGTGAATACGTTCCTTCTCAATTCCGATAAGAATGTTTTTCCTTCTGCTAATCTGAAAACCACTGACCATCAGCAGGGTGTGTGTATTTCTGAAAATTCCCACAGTGAATTAGAAACTTTTGTTTGAGAACTTACAAAGGACTTTGAGTTAATGACAGTAGACGATAAGCAACTACTTGTTTTAGATTAATAATAGGGGAGAATGGGGCACCTTTTGACATAGCCCACCTTGGAACACCTTTATTTTTGGGCTTTAATTTGCAACCAGGAATTAGTGCTCATGTGTATTGATAGATGACATTACTCTTCACTTCTCAAAGAAATTTGATGAAGATAGTGCTTACAGGTAAGGAACAATTTCATTTTCTCTGTTTTGCATAACTCAAAATTATATCAATGTGCATTTTAAAAAGTAATTTTTTTAAACAAAATTTAAATATTTAAAAAAAGGGTATTGTAATGAAAGAAAATTCATTTATTATTATTTCTATGTTAATAAATAAACTGTACTTTTAAACTTAACTATATAATAGTTACCAAAAGATACTATGTAAAATGGGGCAGGTTGGGACACACATAGATGGGGCACCTTGGGACACTTTAAAAAGTGTAAACAAATATCGATTCAAGCAAAATAATTAATATTTTGGTGCCTAATTTTTAATTGATGATTTAACATGTCAAAATATTAATTTATTAAGTTATAGACGTTGAACACTCCTAAAGAAACAATAGGCCAAAGGTGCATTTTGTTAGAATTTAAAGAGAATTTGCTAACATGAAATATAAGATTTGTTAAAAAAAATGTATTAACTTGAACAATTTTCAGCCATTTCTCTTTTATAACAGTTAATAAAAATAATTTGAACAGTATTTTGTATTCGTTATTTAGTGTCCCAACCTACCCTATACAGTGGGGCAGGTTTCGACATTGAAAAGGTATTTTATTTCTTTTATTACTCTTTAACTAAATGAGATATTAAGTAGATGTAATGTTTATAAAAAGCAGATATGATAACAATATATGAATGCTTATTAAGTTTTTTAATTAGCTTTAAAAAAATTCATAAAAATGTTTAACTGAAAATTGTCCTAAGGTGTCCCGGTCTCCCCTATTCATTTATATCTTATCTGTATTAACGCTTGAAGAAAAATTTATTGATAATCAAACAGCCTTATTAATTTATACGTCAAACAAGTTATTTTTTCTAATGAAAAAATACCTACGCGACTAGTATTTATTATGTAGATGTACTGTTAACAAAGAAGATTTAATAAGAATTTCAAACTGGAGTACGCTAGTTCATTAAAGAGAGGTATTTGGGAATTTAAAACTGATATTTTATTTCTATTGTCTAGTATATAGAGGGACCAGTAAAATTTTTAATATCATTAAGCGTGTATAAAAACAGTTTCTATATTTCATATCATAGTCTTCATATCATAGTACAATCGTAGAATGAGCATTTGAATTTATTCCTAAACAGAAAGAATAGTTAAAATGCTTTGTTTAAGACTAAATAGTTTCTACATGTCTATATAGACATAATTTTTCTATCTAATTCTAATTCAGAAATTGCTTATGTGTCACAAATTTTCAATAATATTCAAAAAGGGAAAAAAATTTGATAGTCATTTCCACAGTGAATTAGAAACTTTTGTTTGAAAACTTACAAAGGAGTTTGAGTTAATGACAGTAGACGATAAGCAACTACTAGTTCTATATTAATAATATTTATTTTTATCTTATCTGTATTAACACTTGAAGAAAGATTTATTGATAATCAAACAGCCTTATTAATTTATACGTCAAACAAGTGATTTTCTCTAACGAATGAACGCCTAAGCGACTAGCATTTATTACGTAGGTGTACTGTTAACAAAGAAGATTTAATAAGAATTTCAAACACGAGTATTCTAGTTCATTATAGAGTGGTACTTGTAAATTTTTAACCGTTATTTTATTTACTAGCATATAGTCCGTCATATGACGGGATCAGTAAAATTTTCCAAATTAATTTTCCAAAATTGTAAAGTACACTATGAGGCAGGTAAAAAAGTGGTTTGTTTTTTGGCTGAGAATTATCTTGCAACAAAAAGTAATCGATGATTCAATTTAAAATTATCATATATGTACCTAATCTATTATTTAAGCAAATTTTAAAGAAAATTATTTACGTGATATCTAAGTTCAATGATAAAACGTATGAAAATAAGGCATAATTTAAATAATTTAAAATAAGAAATGATTCAATGTGATGGTTAAAGGAATGACGTCATACTGGTAGAAAAATTTTATTTTTACCTATTTATTATTGGATAAATTGATAAATTTAATCACCTGCTCTTAACAGTTTAAAATAAGAGTTGAAATAATGGCATTAAAAGCTCGAAAAGAGGGGAAGGAGTGGATTTCTAAAGTTTTTAAAAAGGCAGTATTTTTCGCTGTGATATGAATCATATTTATACCAATTTATTTTAGAATCGGATCTATAGTTTAGGAGAAGATAAACATTACTTTCTTTGAATTTTGCTAACTATGGATGCCTCTATCCATTCCAGGTCCAACCGCTTCATCTCTTACCGCAAATGAAATACTACGAAATAGAGATTTACAAAGACATGAAAAATTATCAGCGTCTTTGTGCCTCAGGAAGTAAGGGTGCATCCCTCAATAAATGTCAGTCGAAGAGGGGTGCACTTCCTAAACAATCGACCTGACCCTCCTGCCTCAAAAGTCCATGGGGGGAAACACTGGCAGAAATGTACATTACATCCATTTTCGGAACGTTTTTAAAGGTCGAAAATTGTACGTGACAATCGCTTTGAAGACATCGTCGGTTTGTCGGAATTGTACTTGTGAACCGCTTAGAGGGTTAACATTAAATACCGTACCTTTGCAATGTTCGAAGATGTTCTTTTTTCCTTGGATAATCGTTTGGAATTTTAGTCCCACTTGAGACTCTAATTTGACGTTTTTTGACTTTGCTTTTGACGATATTACCTATCGACGCTTTAGATATCACAAAACTATAACTCTCACATGTGTTTGGATAACGAAATGTGAATAGTTCTCTTTGGAAAGAGCATAAATATATCATTTGAACCACTACTTCGTTAAAAACGCCATTGTAAATAAAAACAAACTTCTCCAGCCGCAAATTATAATTTTGACTTTTAACAACATAGTAAAATTGCAGTTATTTATTTTGCAACAAGAGATATATTGATACCGCTAACCAAAATCGTCTAAAAATGTGCAAACAGCCTCTTTAGTGAGAATAATTATAAACAATTATAAAAAATATCAAGAAAGAGAAAGCAAAAATAGATTAATAGAGAGTTAAAATTATATTGATTATTATAAGATGTTAATATGCTCTCACGAGAAACATGTTCACCGAAATGACTTTTGAAGCCAAAAAGATAATAAATCATTTTTATATTACATTTGATACATTGTAAGCATTTTATGATGAATAAAATATGTAATCGCCAGACACGAAATTTTTAAACATTCTTTCATATAAAATTGCGTGCTACATTAAACATTTCTTTCCAAATAGCAGTTCTTCTTCTTATAAATAATACTTAGGTATTGTTATTGCTTACAAAAGTGTGGTGTAATAAATATAAATCCATACAGAGTAGGGAGGAAATATACATTTTAAAATATATTTTATCTCTTAGGACAGATAACGCTTTACGGCTGAAAATTGCTTTT
>CM063511.1:39982048-39989548 GCA_032207245.1 Pardosa pseudoannulata | reverse complement strand
CTTACAAAATCATCGCTACACAACTCGAGTAGAATGCTTTGGGCTTACGTACCTCTTTCGGCTTAAAACAAAACGGAAGCACCGGTAAAACACAGAACACCGTGCGTACTCTGAACACTGAGAAATCTAATTAAAGACTCGACTCCGTTTGGGGTTCAACCTGCCTTATTTGGGCCAGAAGAAACTGCTCGAACATTCCAGATCAGACAAGAAACCGGAACCTGAAGTTGTCAAATATTGCCACATTTGGCTACATTAGGCGACACATTGCGATATTTGGCGATGTACTTGGCAACAAAAATAAGTTGCCAAACAGTCGCCAACGAGCCGATATCTTTCTAGTTTGGCGATATATCCATAGAATCCCATGTTAAATACAAGGTTTATTAACAAATTCGTAACAGTATAAATATGTATTATGATATTGTTATGATCACTAATGTGAACACAGTTATGGCAAGGATTGACAGAGTGCGTAAATAATATAACCAGAGGAATAAATGAAGGTAAATAAACTAATAAACTAAAATAAACAATAAACTAAATATTCAATCAAAAGAAGCGATCTCCAAGATCTTTGACAAGAAAGCTACTTTGCAGCCTTCTGTTCAGATTCAATTTCTTCATTGCTCTTTTAAGTTGTGATTTAATTTTGTCTTTTTAAATTATCAATTTTGTAGATTTCAAGTATGGATTTTTAAACATTCCTTGTAGATTATATACTTGAGGTATATCCTAGTACGTTCACAATATTTAATTTTGTTTCATGCTCTAGTTTTACAATTTGATCCGATAAAAAATGTTTCTTATTAAAAATCCAGAATTGCGAACTTATGGATATTATTATAAAGCCGCTTGAAACCTTTTGTTGACAACATATCTGTGGTGGAGAGGTGAGCGCAACGGGCTTCGGTGCGATAAGAAACAGAATCGAATCCCTGTAGTGAGAAAATGGGAGTTTTAATTTAATTTAATTATGTTTATGTTTCTGTAAGTTCTAGAACTGCAACGGTGTTCTAAAAAATCCCATTACTGTGTGGGGGTGTGAAGTATTTTTTAAAATAATCTTTAATTTTAAAGGAAAATAATCCAAGTTATAATTTATTTAAAAACATTTTACAATTTTCGGTTTTACAACGTTAAAGCAGGACAACGTCTGTCGGGTCGTCTAGTATATATTAATACTAGACGACCATATATTAATCAAACATTTTTTAATTCATTTATTATATAGCTTGTAAAGTCGATCCTAGAATTTTTGAATTTTTCCTACGCCTAAATAGGAATTTTAACTTCCCTTTAACAGAGCAAATAATTTATTTGAAGGTAATCTGTCACGAACTTATATTTACAGAAGCTTGAATGGAAACATGAAAGGAAACATTACGTATTTCAAGTAAAACTGCTTATTACTAGAGCATCCTCCCTGCTTTGAAATTTTCATTCCATTTGCAATAGCCAGCGTCTAGACTGAAGGTCTAATAACAAGCCCCATTTCCGTTTGCGTAATTATAATCGGGTAAAGGTCAGGATGAATATAGCAAGTGATTAGTTTATAATTGTATGACAAAATATTTTATTTAACTCTCAGTACTTTGTTATCTATAAACCTGAAAAGGGAGGTTAATCAAAAATCAATTTATATATTGCTGATTAATTGAGGTTTAATCTATAAAAAGAGGGATGTCTGTCTGTAAGAACTATTACATCCATGAATTTCTGTTCAGAAGTTCTTTGTGACACAGTCAAAAATTATCTTGGGCCTTTTTTGAAATTAAATTTAGTCTTTTCATATTTGATTGTATTTTTATAGATTGTTTTACATTTTATAGCTATACAAATTAAAATACCCGTTGCTGTCTTATGTCACTTGGTCAAACCAATCACAGTTGAACTGGTTGTTACGCATATTAAGTCAAATGGAGGAAGCTTTTGGTTTTAGCGGCCACCTCAAGTGTGAACCTACAACTTAAGCTTAAGTGGGTACTCACAATTTTGAACCAAGAACCAAGCAGAAGACCCATAGGATTGGCGTGCCACCCCCAGAGGTATTGATTGAGAACTTGGAGGACATTGAGACCATGACTATATTTTTCTTCCCCAGTCACCTTTAACAAACACGGTGGATCTTATACCAGTTCGGGATCGGAACCCCCAATCCTTCATTTACGAGAGCCTTTGCCCACTGAGCTACCGTGGTACCTCAAGTACCTGTTCCAATCAGTACATTTAACATATGATTGTGTCATGTCTCAAAAAGGGCGTGGAATTTGTTTGATGAGGAACCGTGTTTAAGATATTGAGGATAAATTTATAGAAAACCCCGATTAGTTTTATCGTATGTTCTAATGCATTGTCAATTTCCATTGTTTAAATGGGGTGAATAAATTTCTGTTCTGTTATAATGGCGTCATTTTCGACCAGTATTTGGTCTTCTCCAAAACAAATACAATGGAAAGTATTGCCTCATTGAAACGGTTTGTTAGAGTCTCCATAGTCGATTGGTCATCACACGAGTATCGTAATCAGGAAGATGTGAGTTCAAACTTCGGTTGAGGTGATAGGATTAATAATCAGTGTAGATATTTATTTAATACATTTATTTAAGTTCTACTTTATTTCGTGTTCCAAGAAATTTTGGACTTTTCTTTAGTTTGCTAGAAAAGTATTCTGGAGTATTCGCAATTTCTCTGCGATAAGCAGTAAAACTTTCATCGCCTTCCCAGAATGATTTCAGGAACTTTTTCTTCTGCTATAAAAGCCAAAAATTTCTCAGTCACTGATAGCTCTGAGTTCAGAGTTGTGCAGATCTTGCAAATGTACTTCGCTCTTTGAGTTGAGTTAATAAACTAGATTAGCTCTACTTCCTGTGTGCGTTATTGTGTTCTACATGACAGTAATTAGGCTTTTATTAAATTCACCTGCTTCGAATTTCCATTTTGAATTCATTGTATTTTTATATAAATAAAGAGATTTTTTGTCAGAAATGGAAGAAAATACTGTCTGTTCCATAAGAGCGTGTCTTCTATTTCTCTCAAAATACAAACGAATTAGTTAAAAATACATTTGTACCGTGTAGTATACATATTAAACTGATATGCATTTCACCTAATAAGTTGCCCATTATTATCGATTATGTAAGAATCACTTTATCATTCGATTTGACGTTAAGCGACGTTTACGCCGTTCCGGCAGGTCGTCAACATTTTGTACCGCTTTATAAGGTACTACCCAATTCTTGACGAACTACTCCGACTTTCTCATGTTCCGGGCTGCAGCTGCAGAAGATATTTTTGGTCCTTTTGGATGGTTTCACAGAAACACTGCCTCGAAACGGCTCGCATACGTGGCACTCATTTTGGGATTGTTTAATTAAACACAGCAAAACGAATCTAATAAAGAATATAACCATAAAGCATTCTTCTCTAATGGTTGTAGAACATGTGAAATTAAGCTGCTATCTGTGCGCTATCTATTGATGAAGTTTTGAGCGAAAAGCTCTCATGGAACAGACTGTACATAGATTTCGTTGTTGAATCATGAGAAATAGCTAGGTTACATATTCCGTAATTTAGTAACAAAATAGTAAATTATTTTTACATTAATATAATAATAAATTAAAGCAAAATTCTTATTTGAAAGTGTATTATTTCGAAAATTGCATAGTATCAACTACTTAAAATTTTTTTTGAGTAGTTGGTGCAAAGATCGAATGCATGCTCCAGTTGGTGCATGCAAAGTTCTTAGTAGAGGGTGAAGATGATTGGTCGCTGGTTCTTAATTAGTAATGATTATCACAAAATAAATGATAGACTATAGCTCTTAAATTAAACTTTTATTCTTAGAAGAATACTCATTCGCCTTCTCGAAGTAAAGGATCGAACACATCTCTCGCATTTTACAAACTATAAATTACGAACATAAAAAAACAACAATTCTTATTGCGGGGGTTTTGAATAAGATTCTTTTGGACACAGTTACAAGCTTGTCTACATAAACACAGTCTGCAAAACAGCTTTCCTTGGGCGTCAAAGTTCTTTCAGGCAAACCTACTTCCTACAATGACATCTTAAATGAATTTCCGTTACTTGTACTTCCACGGGAACCATTCGAAGCACTTGCCACTCCACAGTTTATCATATAATAACGACTCTCGGGCCTCCTGTCTTTTACCGACACCGACGTCTGGCTCTGAAAGAATGAAGATTGCCAGGGCTGAATTTGAAGCAATGGTAACAGAGGATACAGCTAGACGTTGCGTGGGACCATGGACATCTCCACTCCATCTGGTGTCTAAAAAATCTGGAGGCTTGCTACCATGTGGAAACTATAGGGCTCTTAATGTCCGAACAATTCCAGATCGTTACCCGGTTCGACACATTCAAGACTATTCGAACCGATTAAGGAGTTGCAACATTTTTTCGACCATCGATCTCGTGAAGGCTTATACTCAAATACCTGTACATCAAGAAGACATACCAAAGACAGCAATAAAAACACCTTTTGGATTGTTCGAATTTCCATTCATGAGCTTTGGTCTTCGGAATGCAGAACAAAACTTCCAACGATTCCTCAACAGCGTTTTGAAGGGTCTAGCTGCCCAAAACAAGCTGCCAGAATTGGCGCCAAGCGTATTATTGGCGGATTTTACAAAACAAAACTCAACAGAGGGAATACAAATTTCTTCGTTAATATCGCCATATCTGTGTACCACTATTCTGCTAATTTCTTCATAAATTCTCTTGGTTTAACAAGTTAATTTTAGTTTGCATAGGAAAAACAATCACGAGTGATGTATCTAATAATAATATACATAAAAGCGTGTACTTATCTTCTAGTATAGTACAAGGATAAATCATAAAATATTGACAAGTGTAATAGTAATTTTATACTTTATAATTTATTTTAAACTAAAATATTTTTAATGTCATATTCTAAATGCCGTAGAATTAATTTTGAAGATAAGCAGTAGTTCATTATCCCATATATAAAAATATACTAATATATATTGTGAAATTTTGATACATAACACAAACACACACGCACATATATATATATATATATATATATATATATATATATATATATATATATATATATATATATATATATATATATATATATATATATTTATATATATATATATATATGTATGCATATATATATATACATATATATATATATATATATATATATAAATATATATATATATATATATATATATATATATATATATATATATATATATATATATATATATATATATATATATGATATATATATATATTAATATAATATACATACTATATATATATATATATATATATATATATATTGTATATAATACATCATATAATATAAATATATATATATATACATGTATATATCATATGTGAAAATATATAAATATCATATATATATATCTATTATATATATGCCTATGTATCTATATATATATATATATAGATATCTATATATATATATAGATCTATCTTAAGCTATCTATAGATAGATATAGATAGATAGATAGATAGATAGATAGATAGATATACACATGAGAGTTTTATGTCCATGGTGAAAATTTATAATTATAATTAGAGTTATAATTTATTTTAAACTAAAATAAACGGAGAAAGTATTTTTACAACCCCGCATGAATGAGACCTCACACTGCGCGCTAAACGTCTAGTCATACAAGAAAGAATAAATAATATTTATATCTCTATATGCACTATAGCATAAATTGCACTGCAGCTGTAGGGAACAAAACCTGTTACCTAAACCATTCTTTAGCCACAACTTTGGACAAAATCCTACTATTAAATTGTTTTTCGACTAACATATCTTGTTTTTCTTTCGAGAATATCTAAATTTTCTAACACTTTTTGCGAGAATCGGTTTAGGATATCGTAAATTTTCGATGCACGGAGAAAGGAATATAAAACCTTTTAAACAAATTGAATCCTGCAAATAAGGTACGAAAATTTATACAAGTATCCGAATTTTGATATGTTTATTCCACAACATAACCAGATACTTGGATATAATTTGAATAATTTGAAACCTAGCAACATATGGAGTTTCAAAATAAATTTTAAATTACATTTGATATCAGCCTAACAATTTTTTTAAAGAATAAAGAAATATATAGCTAAATATGTTTATATATTTTTATACGCAAACCGTTTATAGTACTAAGCAACATTGCTTTAAAAAACACTTTTTAATTTCATATTCTAACTTTTGTAGAATCAATTCGAAGATAAGAAGTAATTCATTATCCCATATATATAAATATATTAATATATATTGTGATATTTTTATATATTACACAAACACACATACACACACACACACACACACACACACACACACATATATATATATATATATATATATATATATATATATATATATATATATATATATATATATATATATATATATATATATATACATATATATATATATGTATATATATACATATACATATACATATATACATATATATACATACATATATATACATATATATATGTATATACATGTATATATATATGTATATATAAGTATATATACATATATATATACATATATATACATACATACATACATATATATATATATATATATATATATATATATATATATATATATGTATATATAAGTATACATACATACACACACACACATATATATATATATGTATGTATATATATATATGTATGTATATATATGTATGTATATATATATGTATATATATATATATATATATATATATATATATATATATATATATATATATATATATATATATATATATATATATATATATATATATATATATATATATATATATATATATATATATATATATATATATATATATATATATATATATATATATGTATGTATCCTCAGAGCATTCCATGCAGATCTCCAGCACTGTAAAGGCGATGAGTTGAACGATGCGTGTTTGGTTCTCGTGAAGTTCCAGAACTCTGAATTTTGCTTTTCCAAACCCACATTATTTGCTGCTGAGTTACAGTGCCATGTAAGCTCTGGCAATTAAAAACATGGGCTATTTCTGATGAAAATGTAATATCTATTTTTGATGTAAATGATGAATATTATATTTCTTTGCATATATATATATATATATATATATATATATATATATATATATATATATATGTGTGTGTGTGTGTGAGAGAGAGAGAAACGTAAGAGTCAGATAGATGCAGATAAATGGTTCTAAGCTGGTGACACTAATTAAGGATAACATAGAAAACTCAACAAGTATCTTTATTTTAGTTCAGTATTAGTTCTTTACTTCTCTTCGTCTTGGAGGCTAACTTACTAAACTTTCATTTAATGTATTCATTTTCCGTTCTTTGATTTCACAAGTAGTTAAGACTGATATACTGAACTGATTTCTGAGTTTTCCTAATTTTTGATGATGACGTAAAATATTTCTTGCTCTGTTATAGTCTTCATAAT
>CM063511.1:39967048-39974548 GCA_032207245.1 Pardosa pseudoannulata | reverse complement strand
AAACAATCCCATCAACACTGTTGCTATGTTTGGATGCTTTCAATAAAAATAAACAGTAATATTGAGAAAAAAAGGTTTAAAAAATAAAGGATTTGTACAAGGATGTCTACATTTTAACTTCAATTTGTTTAAAATGGATCGTATTTCATTAAAACTTTCCTTAGATATGAAATAAATGATCTGGATACTGGGAATCGAATCAAATAACGTCCTCAAAAATCCAAATATATCTCCAAATTTTGAGACAAAAATGACGTTACAAAATCATGTAATGAAATTTTACTATTATCTTTTTACTGTTACATTTATTTAAAATGACATACTAAATTAAAAACATTTTCTATATAAGAGTAGAGAAAAAAGTGCAGTGCGCTTTGCAATCTTGTAGTATATAGCAAATTATATGTAACATATAAGCCTCAGATCTCTCTTTCTAGGAAGCCTCTTCTCCTACTAAAATTACCAAACAGAAATCACGATGTTTACCAAGCACTTCTAGAAATTCTTGGCAAGCAAACATCTGAGTAGTGCAAACAAAGTAACAATACATAACCGTCCCAAGTACTTGAAAATTACACCTGCTAGAAAAGTAAATGCCCTGCTTCTGTCAACAATAGGAAGGGCAACGGTGAAGGTCAAGTAATTTTTCCGGAAAATCACACACGAAACGTGACTAAAATCGGAGAAAATCTCTTATCTCTTTTAAATCCATCATGCCCAATATTCTAAATATTTCAATCCAAAATTACTTATCTTTATTTATTTAGGTGATTATTATCGGAATCATAGTGAAAGTTATCTCCGAGATAAATGGTTTAACTATATTATTTTTTTGCATGTTCCCTTCTTTCCCCCCAATTCAAACTCGATCGTCCATTAATAGTTATATTAATCGATTTCAACAGATCATTGCAAAACAGTGATAGATTTTTGATATACTTTCTAAAAATTGGTATTTTATTCATAAATGTAACCTTATATACATAAACGCATAAAAGCACAAACATGCATTACATTTATATATAAAGTTTGTGTATGTAAGAAAATTAGTCGATAAATCTTTAAAATCGAAACTTATTTCATTCTTATAACATATAAAATAAAAACTATTTTTGTCAATGACACAACTCGACATTGGAAAATTTTCACTATTTGCCTGGGTTTGAGGTTACCATGTGTATCAATGTGTACCTCAAGTGAAATTGCCAAACCGGATATATAAACTCGTATATATAAAGGTTATTAAGATCAAAATAAAAGTACATCATTATAGGTTTCAAGATTATTTGTACGCAACAAAAGCATGTACAGAAATGCATGTTTATGCGTTCATTTTTATGCGCGTACATATAAAATGAGGACCAAACATGCTTGGGAACTAATCACTGGGGTACTGCGTAAGGCAGGAACATAACCTTAGCATCCGAAGACCTTTGGTCTCGAAATTAGCAGAATTTATTGGCATCGTAGGCCCGGGCTCCCTATGGGTTGTTACGTATAAAATATAATACATATAAAATATATGTGACTATAAAAAATATATACCCATAAAAATAAATTTACAGTTTATACAATGTAAAAAATAGTTTATATGCTATACATATGTGTGTAGAGGGTAATGTCATTTTTACTCTAACATACACTCATGTCCATAAATTAAGGATAATGAAGTTCAGGCAATGAAAGAGACAAAAGCAAAACAAATTTGACTTATTTGTAAAGTCTATTTATTAAACAAAAGGTAAAGAGCAAAAAAGATGCTATATGTTTGACATAATTAATAAAAATTGCGATTTTTACTCCCTGGAGCAAATTTAAAAAAAGAACCTATTTACAGAAAACAGTATAACATGGTTAGTATGATGGTTAATACGGAGTATGTCTCCCGGACGATGCAATACAAGCGTTACAACGCCTACGCATGCTGAGTATCAGATTATCAATCTGATCTTGGTGAAAATTACACCACTCATCAAGCAATGCCCTCCGAAGTTCCGATAGACAGTTGGGAGGGGGTTGACGGGCTGCAATTCGTCGGCCAAGCATGTTCCACACATGCTCTATTGGATTCAAGTCCGGTGAGTATGCTGGCCAATCCATACGGGTGATATCCTCCGATTGAAGGCATTCGTCTACAATGTTTGCACGGTGAGGTCGGCGTTGTCATCCATATACAGAAATTCAGGACCCATGGAACCCCGAAACAAACGTACATGTTGTTCCAGAATGACATCCCGATAGATGTGGCCTGTCATCGTTACACTCTGAACATGCAGGTCAGTTCTGGAACCAAGAATAATTCCTCCCCAAACGAGCCATCCTGCACCACCGTAACGGTGTCGTTCAATGGTGTTCTCTTGGTGGTAACTGGTACCTGGCGCTCTCCATATGAAAGTCCGGCGAGAATCAGAATGTAAACTGAACCTGGACTCGTCGGAAAACATCACACAAGACCACTGTTGCGGTGTCCACAATGCATGCTCTCTAGCCCAGCATAATCGCAGGCGACAGTGAGTTGCGGTAAGAGGAACACATCTGACAGGCCTACGAGCATATAGACCAATGTTCCCTAAGCGTCTGTACACGGTCTGCCTTGAAACTGTCGTACCGGTAGCTGAAAAGAGCTGACGAGACAGGTCTGATGCTGTGCTCCGTCTGTTTCTTTTGGCAGTAACTGCCAAATACCGGTCATCATTCGGCGTAGTAACTCGGGGGCGACCTGTGCTGTAACATCTACTCACATTACCATCATGTTTGAATCGTTGCCAAAGCCTGGAGATGACACTCTGGGCGATTCCAAGTTCCTTGGATACTTCCAGCTGGGTACGTCCACATTCCAGTCGTCCGATAATTCTACCACGTAAAAAATCATCCAAATGCTTCCTTTGTGCCATAACTATGCGGTTATTGCACTGAAAGGCTTTTAAAGCGCTTGTGAACAATTTTACTTCTTTGCTACCATTCCTTATATACCCCTTTCATACACTCTCGTCATTGTGACGTACTATCCGCGCCATCTGGTGGTTTCCTGCAATTTGCATATTCTTCTTCAAGATGTGCGTGATAATTCTACAGGTGAAATTTTTATTTTAGAGCTCAATTTCTGTGTGATTCTGAATTATCCTTAATTTATGGACATGAGTGTACATTAGAAAGTACCGGATTAAAAAAGTCTATGTCGGGTGGTTTTTACCCTCGATTATTCCTCTCTCACACTTTTCTTCATTCCAGCAACAGAATATCCTGACCCACGGTCTAATCTCCCCATACTCAGGATATACAGGGAGAAGTTTTAGGCGCCTAAAATAGCAATGTAGGATTGTTGCCCAGCAAGGTGACCTTAGTATATGTGGGTTCAGGATTTTATTATTTAAATAGATATTCTATTAAAATCTTTTCGAAACACAGTAGAAAAATGACATGTTTTTACACACACACACACACACACACACACACACACACACACATATATATATATATATATATATATATATATATATATATATATATATATATATAGCATATACCCTCTCATATGACGAGTTACAAGAAAGTATTCAGATAACACTACACGTCATTACAGTTACCAAGTTTAAGATATATTTTATAGAAATTTATTTTCAAGGCCTTCTGGGATTACTGTATGAAATTCTTTCGAAAACTTTGGATAAGTAATATATACAGGTAGTCCGATATAGAACCAATTGGACGTAGCATTTTCGCATATTACGGAATAATTTGGTGACTGATGATTGCAAATTAAAGCGATACTTCCATTATTAATTATATTAATCAATCGCGTAATGTCATCATGTATTGCGAGTGATGAGAGTATAAATTAGTGCCTGATTATTAACTTATTCAGCTTAAAATGATAATTAATAACATTTTGAATGTTAGATTAATATATAAGAGCAGCTATTGGAGGCAGGTACTACTTAATTGCCCAGCTGAGAAACTGAAAGAATTAGACCAGAAAAATAACTAGCTTGTGAAAACAGATATGCTGTCTTTATGTCTGCTTACAAGAATACAAGTACACATACCTGTAACATTTCAAAATAAATATTCAGAGGTATACACAACATATTGCGAAACATATTGTTTTTGTTTACTTATATACATATAACTATTCATATATACATAAGTTTACACATACACATACGCACACACACGAACATATATATATATATATATATATATATATATATATATATATATATATATATATATATATATATATATATATATATATATATATATATATATATATATATATATATACATATATATATATATATACATATATATATATACATATATATATACATACATATATATATACATATATATATATATATACATATATATATATACATACATATATATATACATATATATACATATATATACATATATATATATATATATATATATATATATATATATATATATATATATATATATATATATATACATATATATATATATATATATATATATATATATATATATACATATATATATATATACATATATATATATACATACATATATATATATATACATATATATATATATACATATATATATATATACATACATATATATATATATATATATATATATATATATATACATATATATATATATATATACATATATATATATATATATATATATATATATATATATATATATATATATATATATATATATATATATATATATATATATATATATATATATATATATATATATATATATATATATATATATATATATATATATATATATATATATATATATATATATATATATATATATATATATATATATATACATATATATATATACATATATATATATACATATATATATATATATATATATATATATATATATATATATATATATATATATATATATATATATATATATATATATATATATATATATATATATATATATATATATATATATATATATATATATATATATATATATATATATAAACACAACAAAAAGCCGAAAAAATAGAATCTCAAAGGTAAACCAAAAACGACCAATGAAATGATGTTTCGAAATGACAGGGAGGGGGTAGTTGAGACTCCCACTCCGGTTAAAAACCGATGGTTTTGCTGCAACAACTGTCCCAGACGTCGGGAACATCATACAGCCACAATAAAACTATACAAAATATAAAATGAGTATAAAATAGAAGAAACCCCATAGGGGAAACACCAAGCACAAATTAAGCAATTAATGAAAGAATAAACAAAGCTTGAAACAACAGTCGGAACCTGGCTACATTTAATTACACAACACTTATCAGTTCAGAAGAAATCTATTACGGTTTTCGGTTACGGTTAAACTGAAAAAAAATGTTTAGAATGTTTAACAAAAAATTTGTATTAAATCCACCATTATGTGACGATTTTATAAATCTTATATGCTTATCCATTATTTCATCATCACTGTTAAGTCTACTGCATCTAACCGAAAAAGGTTATGACTAGGTTTAACTAGGTTCTTACTAGGGCCTACCACAAGATTTCATCAAAATCAGTCCAGCCGTTTAGGAGGAGTTCTATTACAAACACACGGACAGAAGAATTTTATATATATATATATATATATATATATATATATATATATATATATATATATATATATATATATATATATTTATATATATGTATATATATATATATATATATATATATATATATATATATATATATATATATTTTCTTGCATATAATTGCTTTAAAATTACTATAGAAAAAAATACTAAATAGTGTTATTTAAGAATAAAAGAATAATTTTATATCTTTTCAAAGCTGTTTTGGTAGTTTATTTATTTTTTTAAAAATTTTATGTTAGGTTTGGTTTAGTTTAGAACACTACGGTCTACTCTTTTGTAACACAAGTGATAATGAAGGACCTACAGCTTAAAGCCGATTCTGAACGGTTACGAACATCTATACCACATTGGGATTCGAGCTACATGAACTAAAATTATTTCTACATCCTGAATAAAATATGTTTGAAATATCGTATACAATATAATTTATTAGAATACACATTCTATTTAGTACCTTAAGGTTAGAGGTAGGCATATAGTTGAAATAGTTCAGAGAGAAAAGTGTTAAATTAGAAATTTTATTTGAGAATCAAGTGAGGGAGATAGTTAAAATTATGTGAAAAAGTAACATCTTAATATCCATTTTATCATAGGACTAATATATGTAATATCACTAAACTATTAAGACTATCACTAAACTATTAAGATTATCACTTAACTATTAATATTAAAAAAGGTAAAATATATATAATATTCTATATAACATACCATATATTTTGACCGCCTGCAGCAAAATTTCCTTATTTTGACCAAGCCTTAGAAAATTACTCGTCGCTTATGAAAGGGTATTATTAAAAGGTTCACCTGCCATTACGTGTATAACAAAGATTGCGCCCTGTTTATCCCTCCATAGGATCTAATAAGGAGAAAATACTCCCTTTACTGCAATTCCCCGAGTTCTTTCATTTACGGTCACGTAATAAAGGGAGAAATTCTTCAGCGCTCGCGTAATAATCTGATAAATTTTCATCATAAAGCCATTTCTGAGACATATTAAAAGAAATGTTTGATGTCTAATCACCAAATACACGGACAGAAAAGTACATAAACGTTATCTTGACTTAGATGCGCTTTAAATATATAGTTTTGTGACAAATAACAGATAAAAAAAATATGTGGAATAAAAGACTATTTCTCATCAAACATCCCATAACATATAATTGTTAAAGCTTATATTCATCTAAGCGTCGTATGAGGTTTTTTAATCTCCAGCACGATCTACTTATTTATGTATATATATATATATATATATATATATATATATATATATATATGTTTGATATGTCATGATTAAGAGTTCAGGCGAATGGAAAACAGTGTTCTTGATAATAATAAGTTTATTAAACCATCATTAAAGTAAAACTTGCTCCATTTTCCCTTTTTCGTCGAAGACACGCTTTGAGTGTTATTGAAAACTCCATGTCCAAGCGCTCACTCAAAATTTATCTGTTTGCAAGATCATCAAATTGTTTGAAAATGCTTCCGCCTGACCGGATTATCCTAAAGCCTACGCGAGCATGGGTTTTTTCATTTATTTTATTATTATAAAAGAGTTCCCTTTTTAAAATCGTTTTTAACTCACGTAATTTCCAATTACCCCTTTTTTAGACATGATATATATATATATATATATATATATATATATATATATATATATATATATATATATATATATATATATATATATATATATATATATATATATATATATATATATATATATATATATATATATATATATATATGCATATATATATATATATATGTATATATATATATATATATATTATATATATATATATATATATATATATATATATATATATATATATATATATATATATATATATATA
>CM063511.1:39937048-39954548 GCA_032207245.1 Pardosa pseudoannulata | reverse complement strand
ATATGCAGTGTATTGCAGCTGCATATGCAGCTGATTTACTTAAGGGATTTGTTTATTAAATATTTATTTCCACTACATCATATAAATAGTTCCGTTACCAATCTCTATGGTTTCGGGAAAATAATTTGTTACGCAATACGACCAAAGCCATTTCTTTTTCATTAAAATGGGGAGAAATTCAACAGTTTACCGTCAAGCTTTGATGGATAACAGCTAGTGGTTTAGAAATATTGTGTAGTGCAATATTAAAAATTTAAGAAGCATTAGTTGTCCTATCTTATAATAGGCCCCAGATTACGGTGATAAGTGTCCTTCTTGCCAAAACAGAGTTAAAATCAAATCATCTTAATTAATAATCTAAAATGAAATTATTTTCTTAAATTGGTTTCAGTCAAAAAATGCTTTAATATGCCGCTGTTATATAAAATATGTCTTGTCCTTACCATTAATATAGTTATCCCTATTGTTGCAAAAAATTGGACCGTAGTGCTTCAAACCAAACCAAACCAAATTATTCCTATTGTTGCAAAAAGTTTACTGTCATGTTTTGACCAGTAACAGCTAGATTTATTTATTTTTTAATTATATTTATTTTTTCATTTTTCATTGGATGTTCAAGTCCTCATGTGGACATATACAGGAGCCAATTTTGACTGTAGTGCAGATAATAGAGTATTGGGTTTAAATATCAAACATATTTCCTAAAATATTGGAGTCACAAAACATTTTTCATGGAAATATGTATACAATTTACTTAATTAACTTTAATGGGAATTTGGGAAGTTTATTCATAGCTTACATATCAAGGGTGGCCAAGCACCTTGATAATACGAGGCATTTTTCAAAATTTGAAATTTTTTGAGAGCCGCAATTAAATACGTATTTAAAAGGTATGCAAAAAAGGTGTTACAATTTTTTACAAAAATTGCATTTATTGAATGCCACTTTTAATTTCTTCGTACTGTAATTTTTCAAGGAGATTTTTGAATTGTCGATGATTTTTTTTTGCATTGGTGCGAATGTAATTTACAATGTGTTACACTATTTTCATAACATCAGGATATTCAATATTTTGTAACGAGATATTCTCGGCGAATTATACCGTGAATCGATATGAATTGTGGAATTTGAGAATTACTTCTTAAAATTCAATAAGACCAATTTTTTTTTACCCAGCACTGCAAGAGCTCTAGTAGTTGTAATAATTTTTCAAAACATAACACAATAATGGAAAGAAAAGTTTGGTACATTTATTGAGAGCCACTAATAATCCTTCATAGAGCCGCATGTGGCTCGCGAGCCGCAGGTTGGCCATTCCTGGTATATACGATATTATGCATCATGGTTTTTTAAACATGATATACAGTCATCTGCTAACATTGAAAACAATTTGATTTGTTTATAAGTTTCTTAATCTTTGCATAAAGAAACTCGAAAATTTGAAATAAAATATATTTTTAAAAAATTATATAAATTGAAAAAACAGCACTAGCCTAATTTATATCTTCAAAAACTTTTACTTTTCCAGGTGAAAATAGAAAAAAATCCATGTCTATTAAAGTCAATAACTTTTTCCAAAGTCGTTATAACTTTTTCTAAAGAAAGAAAATTTCTGTACCGATAAAGATTGATGGTAATTAAAAAAAGGTACTGAATAAATCACTTTTTCCCCACTTCTCTACTTAGGGATTTTAATTAGAAACTGATTGAATTACCAGTTCCACCCTAATTGAGACAAATAATTGGAGAACTTTTCTAAGAATTGCTTTAGCGACTTATGGAAAAAGTAACTAGGAAATGTCATTAAGTTTGAAAAATTGGAAAATCTAATCTGCGGTTCCTTATGTAAATCTTTGATTGAGTCTTCAATATGACAATAAGATATAAAAAAAAAATTTAAACGTAAGTCATTAACTATTCATCTAAGATAAAAAGACACTATGTGTTTGCAGGTTTTCGCATAGATAATATCGATTACAATGTTCAAACTTTGCAAACACTTTTTCACCAAAACGAATGTATAATGCCCATTCGATTAATTTTAGATATTGTTTTCTTATAACAAACAATAAAAATTTAAATCTGGGTAACTCAAACATACATTCTTTTAGATGTATTGGTTGCTTTTGCAGAGCAATGCAATGTCATATCTCGAATCAGATTTTTTTTAGGTGTTACGATTATTTTTTAATTTTCTTACACGAAATAAATGTAGTATCATAACCACGAAATATTTTGCTAATCAGATATCAACAAAAGTATCCGTTTTTACTATGACTGAATACATTGTAACTACCTTTTACCTTATGTTTGTACCTAAGCATAAATTTAGTACTTTGAAACTTAAAATATCCTATTATGATCATTCTTGAATGTATATTGTACGTACCACATAATACACACATTATCATCAGATATATACATCAGATCACATACATTATGATCATTCTTGGATGTATATTGTACGAATGTATATTGTAAGTATATTGACTAAATTCATAGTAATTACTTTACATAGGTTTTTATGTAAATATCCGTTTTTACCATGACTGAATACATTTTAACTACATTTCACGTTACGTTTGTACCTAAGCACAAAATATTGTACTTTGAAACTTAAAATATCCTATTATGATCATTCTTGAATGTATATTGCACGAATGTATATTGTAAGTATATTCACTATTTTCATAGTAATTCCTTTACGTAGGTTTATATGTAAGCATCCCTTTTTACCATGACTGGATATATTGTAAATATATTTTACGTTACGTTTGTACCTAAGCACAAAATATTGTACTTTGAAATTTTAAATATCCATTATGATAATTCATGAATGTATGTTAACTAAATTCATAGTAATACATGTACGTAGGTTTGTATGTAAGTATATGATCACATATTCAAAAGACGTTATCACTTTTTTTTTTTAAGAAAGAAAATTTCTGTACCGATAACGATTGATGGTAATTAAAAAAATAAAGAATAAATCACTTTTTCCCCACTTTTCTACGTAGGGATTTTAATTAGAAACTGATTGAATTAAAAGTTCCATCTTAATTGAGACAAATAATTGGAGAACTTTTGTAAGAATTGCTTTAGTGACTTATGGAAAAAGTAACTAGGAAAAGTCATTAAGTTTGAAAAATTGGAAAATCTAATCTGCGGTTCCATATGTAAATCTTTGATTCAGTCTTCAATATGACATTAAGATATAAAAAAAATTTAAAACGTGAGTCATTAATTATTCATCTATAGTAAGATAAAAATGACACCATGTGTTTGCAGATTTTCGCATAGAAAATAGCTGATTACAATGGTCAAACTTTACAAATAGATTTTATCCAAAACGAATGTATAATGCTCATATGATTAATTTTAGATTTCTTTTTCCGATAACGAGCAATAAAAATTTAAATCTGGGTAACAGAAACAAGATACATTCTTTTCGATGTATTGGTTGTTTTTTCCAGAACGATGCAATGTCATATCTAGAATCAGGTTTGTTTGGGTGTTGTGGTTATTTTTAATTTTCTTACACGAAATAAAGTATTTTAACCACGAAATATTTTACTAGTCAGATATCAACAAAAATATCCTTTTTTACCATGACTGAATACGTTGTTTCAGTTACGTTATGTTTGTACCTAAGCACAAAATATTGTACTTTGAAACTTAATATATCCTATTATAATCATTCTTGAATGTATGTTGATTAAAATTATAGTAATGCCTTCACGTAGGTTTTTATGAAAGTATCCATTTTTACCATGATTGAATACATTGTAACTACATTTTACGTTACATTTGTACCTAAGCACAAAATGATGCACTTTGACATTTTAAATATCTATTATGATAATTCTTGAATGTATATTAACTAAATTCATAATAATACATGTACGTAGGTTTGTATTCAAGTATATGACTCACATATTCTAAAGACACTAATCCGTAAAATGTTGAAATTATGTATTCAGATATATTGTTACATGTAGTTATGTACAAGCAATTTTACTGCAGTAAGCAATCTATACATCAAAAAATCGAAATGAAATGCCATTGTATGTATTAATCATGTATGTAGTAAGTCATGTATTAATCTGTAAATAATGCACATAATAAATATTGTTCGGTGCATATCGACGTTCCCCCACCCCTTAAGGGCAATGGTTGTGTCCAGCGTGTCCCTTTCTTTTTTTTTATATTGTAACCAGTGTGTGAGCTTTTGGACCCCGTCTAGGAAGGTCGAACCGTGGTCCACGTCTATCATGAGCCGATTGCTCTTATATATCCCTGATATATATATATATATATATATATATATATATATATATATATATATATATATATATACATATAAATATACATATATACATATAGATATACATATATATACATATACATATATATATACATATATACATATATATATATATATATATATACATATATATATATATACAATATATATATACATATATATATTATATATATATATATATACATATATATATATATATATATATATATATATATATATATACATATATATATATATATATATATATATATATATATATATATATATATATATATACATATATATATACATATATATATACATATATATATATATATATATATATAATATATATATATATATATATATATATATACATATATACATATATATACATATATATATACATATATATAATATATATATACATATATATATACATATATATATACATATATACATATATATATATATATATATATATATATATATATATATATATATATATATATATATATATATATATATATATATATATATATATATATATATATATATATATATATATATATATATATATATATATATATATATATTGGTTGTCAGAGCCCATTGCTCTTATATAACCCTGCCATATTTTTGTGAATTAAAGTTTTTTGTTAAGTTTTTAATTACAGTCCACTTTAATATTGTCCTCAACAAATTTTTCAGTTTAAATATAAGGCATTTACCTTTAATTCCATAGCATATATTTTACTGTGTTTCCCTTTGAGAACTAACACTGGTGTTTGTATTGTAAGTGCATTACAACACATATAAAATGTAAACGTACTCATTATATACATAATTTTGAATTTATTTTAGATTTGCGTAAATTAAGAAGATCCTTAATTGAACGCAGTGAAATAAGATACAAAATTATTAATACTTGAAGCATAATGTCTTTTCAACCTTTTTTTTTTGTCAAGAAATAGACGAAGTAAGTTTATCGAGGTTCTAAGCACCCCACTCACTCTATACTTTAATTCGACAAATTTTACGCCAAGAAAGCATTACTCTTTTTATTAAGAACATTTTTGAGAACTTAATAACGGCGCCTCTGAAAAATAAATGACGCGTCCTCGAAGCAATCACGTGAGCACTAACTAATAACTTTTCGGGATAAAACGCGAGTAAATCCCAGCACTTTATTTGAAGATTCTTTTGTTACACGAACAATAGATTTCATTAAAATGATTTAGCTCACGTTGTTGCCACTACGTCTGAACATTGTTCAAAAGCTCTACCATCTCTCTTTTCTTGAAAGGGTCCAGTGTTAAAAGAATTCATTTTCAAGTAACTTTTTTAAACTTTATACTCCTTGTGTAAGCTAGTGATTGAATACATCGGTAATTTACGAAAATTGTAAAAAAATGTTTATTTTTTTCAGTTTTTTAAGTTTCTTAATGGATATTTATTTTTATTTAGATCTTTACTTAATTTATATAACTTATTAAATTCGTGTGTGGTACACATATATATATGGAATATATCAAAATTGGTCCACTTTAATATTTCCTTAAAAACCTCATCTCTCTCATTCTAATCGCTTAAAATCTTTTTCCCAGCCTTTAAATGTCTTAATAAAGGGAGTGTCCTTGACTTAAAATTCCTTCTATACATTTCCCAAAGATTTCTGTCCCATACATATAAATTTCCTGTCTGTTCAACAAGTTTTCCTGCTGTCGCCGGCAAATGCCTTCTCGTCTGTCCTGATCTTAACCGTTTAATTCGCTGACTAAGTTTCTTGTCCCTTGGGAAAATTCTATCGGTCTTCTCTCTTAGTGCATCTCTGTTCGAGCAAAGTAATTTTTGTGTCTTTCTCTTGTCTGCCGCTGACTAGTAAAGATGTTCTTTTCTAGCAGCTCTTAAATAAAATTTCGTATAGACTTGGACTTGTGTGCCGTTCTCTTCAATGTGGCTAGACTGTATCTTACCTTATTACTGCTAAGTTGATTAGGCTTCCTTTGTCCAGTAGCCCTGGCAAGTAAAAGCAATAAGGGCTACCTAAGTATTGTAACTAGAGGAAATAATTTTCACACACACATATGTATCTCTCTCTCTCTCTCTGTATATATATATATATATATATATATATATATATATATATATATATATATATATTTATATATATATATATATATATATATATATATATATATATATATATATATATATATATATATATATATATATATATATATATATATATATATATATATATATATATATATATATATATATATATATATATATATATATATATATATATATATATATATATATATATATATATATATATATATATATATATATATATATATATATGTATATATATATATATATATATATGTATATATATATATATATATACATATATATATATATATATATATATATATATATATATATATATATATATATATATATATATATATATATATATATGTATATGTATATATGTATATGTATATATATATATATATATATATATATATATATATATATATATATATATATATATATATATATATATATATATATATATATATATATATATGTATATATATATATGTATATATATGTATATATATATATATATATATATATATATATATATATATATATATATATATATATATATATATATATATATATATATATATATATATATATATATATATATATATGTATATATATATATATATGTATATATATATATATATATATATATATATATATATATATATATATATATATATATATATATATATATATATATATATATATATATATATATAATATATATATATATATGTATATTTATATATATATATATATATATATATTTATATATTTATATATACATATAAAAAAATATATATATATATATATATGTGTGTGTGTGTTTGCGTTAAGAGCTGTTTTTGTTTCTATGCTTGTAGAATAGAATTTGTACACATGTTTCACACAGAAAAACTAATAATATTTCATACACAAAACCGTAAGATAAATTTCGAAATATAGGATAAAGATAAAGCCTTAAGAAATCGTGTATTTAAAAAAAAATTACATAATTCCCATCACTTTTCGACCACAACAAGCAAATTTACAGTTTTTTAACCTTTATTTTTAATTTTTTTCTATATGATGAAAACTGAGAGTCATTTAAATACATGGTTAACGTTGAGTGCTTCATGTAGCTAGTGTAAAAGGCAATGGCTTCAATTGAAATATCAGAATATTTCTTCATCAACCATATTTTACTAAAAAACAAACGACGGAGAGCTCACTTCCGGATGTATATGACGTTTCTGTTCTTCCAACTGTAAAATCCCATATTAATTCCTGACACCCACAGTCTGCGACATTCTTGCGAAATACTTGAACTGTGCTGCGTAGCCGAAATTGAATTCCCAGATGTTCATTAAAAGACTGCCAAGCATTAGCGAAGAATGCTCGCTGAGCTGTGTTATGATATTAAGAAATAAGCCAGAGAGAATAGCGGCGGGTAGGGGGGGAGATAATTCTGTTTTATTATCGTCATCGCATAAGTAGTATTTATCAAGACGTGCATGCGTATCTCGCGATTAAGAGAGATAATGAAATGTTAATACAAGGCTGCTTAATTATGCGAAAATTCGAGAATGCGGAAGACGTTTGGGGCATTTACTTGTGGATAATTAGAATTATCTAGCATATAGCCCGTCATGTGAGGGGACCAGTAAAATTTTTAATTTTCCAGAATTGTAAAGAACCCTATAAGGCAGATAAAAAATGCGGGTTCTTTTGGCTGAGAATTATGAGAATTATTCTCAATAGTTTGTTTAACTTCATACTCTTCTAAAGTCTCCCGATACTGTAAATGCAGTTTAGAATCACTTTGAATTCATTTAGAAAGATAATTCTATGTTTTCTTGGTTAAGTCGAAATTATCGTTAAGTTCTTCCCAATTTTTTTATATTAATTATCTCAAAAATGGAAAATGATATATTTTTTTGTTTATTTTACAGAGATCCTAATGTCTATACAGACATGGGAAAATAACAGAAATTAAAATTAAAAAATATTTGAAAAACATCCTATCAAATTAAGGGTTAGGATAATTCGGTCAAGAGGTGGCATATTTGTAGAATATGAGAAACATGCAAAAAAATAAAGACAGTTGGCGCTTAGACGTAGAACTGTCAGCTGCCTCCACGCTTAGAACCGCCAAGAATAAATGAAAATGGCGCAAGTGACGCCTTAAAAAGGAAATTATACTTTGAAATAAAGATATGATTTACCAAGAAAGACTGTGTCTTCCATTAGCCTACCACTGGTTGCGACATACTCACACACACACACACACACACACACACATATATATATATATATATATATATATATATATATATATATGTATATATATATATATATATATATATACATATATACTTATATATATATACATATACTTATATATATATATATATATATACATATATATGTGTGTGTATGTGTATACATATTTATGTGTGTGTGCGTAAGGAACTGTTTTTGTTTCTCTGCTTGTAAAATAAAGTTTTTACATACATGTTTCACATAGGAAAACTAATAATATTTCATACACAAAACAGTAAGATAAATTTTGAAATATAGTATAAATTAATAAGAATATTTTAAAAAGATCGCGTATTTTAAAAATATCACGTAATTTCCATCACTTTCCAACCACAACAAAATTTACAGTTTTTAATTTTTTTTGGTATATAATGCACACTGAAAGATATTTAAATACAGGGTAACGCTGGGTGCTTCATTTAGCTAGTGTAAAAGACAATAGCTTCAATTGAAATATCAGAAGATTTCTTCATCAACCATATTTTACTGAAAAAACAAACGACGGAGAGCTCACTTCCGGATGTATATGACGTTTCTGTTCTTCCAACTGTAAAATCCCATATTAATTCCTGACACCCACAGTCTGCGACATTCTTGCGAAATACTTGAACTGTGCTGCGTAGCCGAAATTGAATTCCCAGATGTTCATTAAAAGACTGCCAAGCAGGAGCGAAGAATGCTCGCTGAGCTGTGTTATGATATTAAGAAATAAGCCAGAGAGAATAGCGGCGGGTAGGGGGGGAGATAATTCTGTTTTATTATCGTCATCGCATAAGTAGTATTTATCAAGACGTGCATGCGTATCTCGCGATTAAGAGAGATAATGAAATCTTAATACAGGGCTGCTTAATTATACGAGAATTCAAGAATGCGGAAGTCGTTTGGGTCATTTACTTTTAGATAACTAGAAATAACTAGCATATAGCCCGTCATATAACGGGACCAGTAAAATTTTTAATTTTCCAGAATTGTAAAGCATCCTATAAGACTGATAAAAAAATGGGTTTTTTTTGGCTCAAAATTATTTAGTACATGCTCATTAATTTGTTTATCTTCATACTCCTCTAAAGTCTCCCGATACTGTGAACGGAGTTTAGATTCCTTTGGTAAAACTTCCTTGTCTAATTCAACTTAAAAATATTAATTAAAAAATATCTTGAATATTAAAGCAATATTAAATTTGAAAAATGATTCAAATAAAGAATATTTTATGTAGAGAAATAATAGAATTTAAAACTTTAGAATCGAACACCTTTTCATAGGAGGTAAATTAAATCTTTTTATGTGTTAAAAGTTATATTCTGTTAAAAAAGGAAATGTTTAAAATATTTTTACATGAGAATATAGCCCGTAATATGACGGGATCAGTAAAATTTTTAATTTTCTATCACTGTAAAGTACTCTAAGAGTGAGGTAAAAAATAGTTTGTTTTTCGGGTGAGAATTATCTGGTACACGGTCAATAATTTGTTTATCTTCGTACTCCTCTAAAGACTCCCAATACTGTAAATGCAGTTTAGAATCACGTGGAATTCATTTAGAAATAAAATTCAAAGTTTTCTTGCTTAAGTCGAAATTATCGTTAAGTTCTTCCCAATTTTTTGCCACAGTAATTAATATAAGTAAAGGAATGAAATTATCATTTCCAGTATTATCCTCTGTATAATAATAGCATAAGTTATCTGTCCGTCTGCCCTAGAATGTATGAAGCTGTTGGGCCTGGAATGGATAGGGGCATCCATATTGAATTCTTGATAAGTTAAGATTATCAAAAATTCAAAGCAAGTCTTTAAATTGTTCGAAATCCCCCACCTTCCCTTTTCGAGCTTTTAATACCATTATTTTAAGCAGTATTTCGCAGTGTTAAGAGCAGGCTATTAAGTTTATCAGATAATAAATAGGTAAAAATAACTTTTCTAGCATTATGACATAAATTCTTTAACTGTTCAAAATTTACAGTTTTTAATTTTTTTTTGGTATATAATGAAAACTGAGACATATTTAAATACAGGGTAATGCTGGGTGCTCTATTTAGCTAGTGTAAAAGACAATGGCTTCAATTGGAATAGCAGAATATTTCTTCATCAACCATATTTTACTGAAAAAACAAACGACGGAGAGCTCACTTCCGGATGTATATGACGTTTCTGTTCTTCCAACTGTAAAATCCCATATTAATTCCTGACACCCACAGTCTGCGACATTCTTGCGAAATACTTGAGCTGTGCTGCGTAGCCGAAATTGAATTCCCAGATGTTCATTAAAAGACTGCCAAGCAGGAGCGAAGAATGCTCGCTGAGCTGTGTTATGATATTAAGAAATAAGCCAGAGAGAATAGCGGCGGGGAGGGGGGGAGATAATTCTGTTTTATTATCGTCATCGCATAAGTAGTATTTATCAAGACGTGCATGCGTATCTCGCGATTAAGAGAGATAATGAAATGTTAATACAGGGATGCTTAATTATACGCGAATTCGAGAATGCGGAAGACGTTTGGGGCATTTACTGGTGGATAACTAGAAATAACTAGCATATAGCCCGTCATATGACGGGACCAGTAAAATTTTTAATTTTCCAGAATTGTAAAGTACCCTATAAAGCAGATAATAAAATGCGGGGTTTTTTGGCTGAGAATTATGAGAATTATTCTCAATAATTTGTTTATCTTCATACTCCTCTAAAGTCTCCCGATACTGTAAATGCAATTTAGAATCACTTTGAATTCATTTAGAAAAGTTTTCTTGGTTAAAGTCGAAATTATCATTAAGTTCTTCCCAATTTTTTCGACATTAATTATCACAAAAATGGAAAATGATATATTTTTTTGTTTATTTTACAGAGATCCTAATGTCTATACAGACATGGAAAAATAACAGAAATTAAAATTGAAAAATATTTGAAAAAACATCCTATCAAATTAAGGGTTAGGATAATCCGGTCAAGCGGTAGCATATTGGAAGAATATGAGAAATATACAAAAAAATAAGGACAGTTGGTCTTTGACGTAGAACCGACAGTAGCCTCCACGCTTAGCACCGCCAAGGATAAATGAAAATGGCGCAAGTGAAGCCTTAAAAAGGAAACTAAACTTTGAATTAAAGAGTTGATTTATTAAGAAAAACTGCTTCTTCCATTAGCCTACCACTGGTTGCGGCATACACACACACACAAACACACACACACACACACACACACACACACACACACACACACATATATATATATATATATATATATATATATATATATATATATATATATATATATATATATACTCTTATATACTTATATATATATATATACATATACATACATATATATATATATATATATATATATATATATATATATACTTATATATATATATATATATATATACATATATATATATGTGTATGTGTGTGTGTGTGTGTGTGTGTAAGGAACGGTTTGTCTCTGCTTGTAAAATAAAGTTTTTACATACATGTTTCTTATAGGAAAACTAATAATATTTCATACACAAAACAGTAAGATAAATTTTGAAATATAGTATAAAGTAATAAGAATATTTTAAAAAGATCGCGTATTTAAAAAATATCACATAATTTTCATCAATTTCCAACCACAACAAAATTTACAGTTTTTAATTTTTTTTTGGTATATAATAAAAACTGAGACATATTTAAATACAGGGTAATGCTGGGTGCTCTATTTAGCTAGTGTAAAACACAATAGCTTCAATTGGAATAGCAGAATATTTCTTCATCAACCATATTTTACTGAAAAAACAAACGACGGAGAGCTCACTTCCGGATGTATATGACGTTTCTGTTCTTCCAACTGTAAAATCCCATATTAATTCCTGACACCCACAGTCTGCGACATTCTTGCGAAATACTTGAGCTGTGCTGCGTAGCCGAAATTGAATTCCCAGATGTTCATTAAAAGACTGCCAAGCAGGAGCGAAGAATGCTCGCTGAGCTGTGTTATGATATTAAGAAATAAGCCAGAGAGAATAGCGGCGGGTAGGGGGGGAGATAATTCTGTTTTATTATCGTCATCGCATAAGTAGTATTTATCAAGACGTGCATGCGTATCTCGCGATTAAGAGAGATAATGAAATGTTAATATAGGGCTGCTTAATTATACGAGAATTCAAGAATGCGGAAGTCGTTTGGGTCATTTACTTTTAGATAACTAGAAATAACTAGCATATAGCCCGTCATATAACGGGACCAGTAAAATTTTTAATTTTCCAGAATTGTAAAGCATCCTATAAGACTGATAAAAAAATGGGGTTTTTTTTGGCTCAAAATTATTTAGTACATGCTCATTAATTTGTTTATCTTCATACTCCTCTAAAGTCTCCCGATACTGTGAACGGAGTTTAGATTCCTTCGGTAAAACTTCCTTGTCTAATTCAACTTAAAAATATTAATTAAAAAATATCTTGAATATTAAAGCAATATTAAATTTGAAAAATGATTCAAATAAAGAATATTTTATGTAGAGAAATAATAGAATTTAAAACTTTAGAATCGAACATCTTTTCATAGGACTTAAATTAAATCTTTTTATGTGTGTGAAAAATTTAACTCTGTTAAGAAAAGGAAATGTTTAAAATATTTTTACATGAGAATATAGCCCGTAATATGACGGGATCAGTAAAATTGTTAATTTTCCATCATTGTAAAGTACTCTAAGAGAGAGGTAAAAAATAGTTTGTTTTTCTGGTGAGAATTATTTGGTACACGCTCAATAATTTGTTTATCTTCGTACTCCTGTAAAGTCTCCCAATACTGTAAATGTTGTTTATATCACGTGGAATTCATTTAGAAATAAAATTCAAAGTTTTCTTGCTTAAGTCGAAATTATCGTTAAGTTCTTCCCAATTTTTTGCCACAGTAATTAATATAAGTAAAGGAATGAAATTATCATTTCCAGTATTATCCTCTGTATAATAATAGCATAAGTTATCTGTCCGTCTGCCCTAGAATGTATGAAGCTGTTGGGCCTGGAATGGATAGGGGCATCCATATTGAATTCTTGATAAGTTAAGATTATCAAAAATTCAAAGCAAGTCTTTAAATTGTTCGAAATCCCCCACCTTCCCTTTTCGAGCTTTTAATACCATTATTTTAAGCAGTATTTCGCAGTGTTAAGAGCAGGCTATTAAGTTTATCAGATAATAAATAGGTAAAAATAACTTTTCTAGCATTATGACATAAATTCTTTAACTGTTCATTTAGGAAGATAATTCAAACTTTCCTTAGCTACGTCGAAATTATCGTTAAGTTCTTCCTATTTTTTTGCCACAGTAATTAACGGAAGTAAAGGAATGAAAATTTTATTTCTACTACACCCTGGGGATATATAGAATTTGTTCTTAGTACCTGTGATAAAATTTTCATTACAACAAAAATAATCGTTGGTTAAATTTAAATTTATCACATATGTACCTAATCTATTATATAAGCTAAATATTAAAGGAAATTATTTACGTAATATGTAAGTTCAATGATAAAACGTATGAAAATAAGGCAGACGTTATTTAAGTAATTTAAAATATGAAATGATTAAATGAGATGGTTAAAGGAATGACATGATAATGCTAGCAAAAAATGTTATTTTAACATATTAATTATGGGACAAATTAATAAATTTAACCACCTGCTGTTATCCTGGGAATATAGGGATTGAAATAAAGGCTTCTTGGTTAAGTCGAAATTATCATTAAGCTCTTCCCAATTTTTTGCCACAGTACTTAATGAAAGTAAAGGAATGAAATTATTATTTCCTCTGTTATCCTCTGTATAATAATAGCCTAAGTTATCTGTCCGTCTGTCCTCGAATTTATGAAGCGGTTGGACCTAGAATAGATAGGGGCATCCATAATGGATTCTTGATGAATTAAGGTCAGCAAAGTTCAAAGCAAATCTTTAAAACGTTCGAAATCCCCCACCTCCCCTTTTCGAGTGGTTAACCCTTAATTTGGCTAAGTCTAGCAGCTACACCGGACATGTATATTTATAACTACTATATAACATAATTGTCAGTGTTCGCCACATCGAACATTAATTATCTCAAAATGATATATTTTTTTGTTTATTTTACAGAGATCCTAATGAACAGAAATGAGAAAATAACAGAAATTAAAAAATATTTGAAAAAACATCTTATCAAATTAAGGGTTAATGCCATTATTTCAAGCCCTATTTTTCCCTGTTAAGAACAAGCTATTAAGTTTATCAGATAATAAATAGGTAAAAATAACATTTATTTCTAGCATTTTGACGTCATTTCTTTAACTATTCATTAAGAAAGATAATTCAAATTTTCCTTAGCTAAGTCGAAATTATCGTTGTTACCTGGAATAAATAAAGGCGTCCATTTTGAATTCTTGATGAGCTAGGGTTAGCAACGTTCGAAATCCACACCTTCCAACCTTTTATAGCGTTTAATGCCATTATTTCAAGCCCTATTTTCCCAGGATAAGAGAAGGCTATTAACTTTATCAATTTGTCACATAATAAATAAGTAAAAATAACAATTTTTCTAGCATTATGGCGTCATTCCTTTAACATCTCATATAATCATTTCTTATTTTAAATTATTTAAATATCGTCTGCATCATTTTCATGCGTTTTATCACTGAACTTAGATATTACGCAAATAATTTTCTTTTATATTTGGCTTAATTAATGGATTAAGTACACACGTGATAATTTTAAATTTAATCTTCCATTATTTTTGTTGTCATAAAAATTTTATCACAGGTAATAACAACAAATTCTATCTATCCCCAGGGTGTAGTAGAAATGATATTTTCATTCCTTTACTTCCATTAATTACTGTGGCAATAAAAAGTTAGGAAGAACTTAATGATAATTTCGACGTTACAAAGAAAACTTAAAATTATTTTTCTAAATGAATCCAACGTGATTCTAAACTGCATTCAGTATATCGGGAGACTTTAGGGGAGTATGAAGGTGGACAAATTATTGAGCGTGAACCAGATAATTCTCAGCGAAAAAACGAATCATTTTTTACCTGCTTCATAGAGACTTTACAATTCTGGAAATTAAAAGTTTTACTGATCCCGTCATATGATACGCTATAGGCTTTTTGATAAAAAAATAAATCTTTATTTATTCTTATTTATAATGCATATTGTAAGAAAATAAAATTGAAATGATGTCTGAGCACTGATTACCTTTCTCTATACGAAATAAATTAAGTAATTTTATTCAATGAATGCAAAATTTTCTGTGTGCCTACCATAGAATTTCTAGAATACTATTCACTTTCCAGCCACCTTAATGCTAGCATAAGTCAAAAGAAATATATACTCGACTATTGGAAAAGTAGATTCCTCTCTATCACCCAGTCACTATCAAAACAATCTCAAATCAATCTTAGTGTCTCAACAAACAAGTCACATCAAGATTCCTATCGACGTCACTGTTTGAGATATGTTTTTATTGCCGGAGTGTTTTTCTGATATTCAATCTTTTTCTCTAGAAAACCTGAATATGTCTCTAAAAATAATAGATTTGCTTAATATTTCTACAAAAATACGATCTGTCGCAACTGTCTTTATGAGCGTAAAAAAAAAATCCTAAAAATTTTACGCTTTATTTTAGTTCCAACACTGACTTATTTATTCTTTAAACCATCACTTATAAAAAATATATAATGAACACCGACGTGACTTCCTTGTTACCATATTATATGATTATTAAGTTTTTTTATATGATGCTACATTAATATGTCTGAGCACAGATTGTCTTTCTCTGTACGAAATAAATTACCTAATTTTATTCAGTGAATACAAATTTTCTCTCTGCTCACCATAAAATGTATAGAATGCCATTCACTGTCCAGCCATCTTAACGCTACTATAAGTAAGTCAAGAGAAATCTATACTTTACTATTGGGAAAGTAGACTCCACTCTTTTACCTAGTCACTATCAAAACAATCTCAAATAAATCTTAGTGTCTCAACAAACAAGTCACAACAAGCTTCCTATCGACGTCACTGTCTGAGATATGTTTTTATTGGCGGAATGTTTTTCTGATTTTCAATCTTTTTCTCTAGAAAACCTGAATATGTCTCTAAAAATAATAGATTTGCTTAATATTTCTACAAAAATACGATCTGTCGCAACTGTCTTTATGAGCGTAAAAAAAAAATCCTAAAAATTATACAGTTTATTTTAGTTCCAACACTGACTTATATGTTCTTTAATCCATCATTTATAAAAAGTATATAATGGACACTACGTGACTTAATTGTTACCATATTATATGATAAGTAATTTTTATATGATGCTACATTAATATGTCTGAGCACAGATTATCTTTCTCAATACGAAATAAATTAATTTTATTTAATGAATACAAATTTTCTCTGTGGTCACCATAGAACTTATAAAATACCATTCATACCATTAACTTTCCAGCCTCCATAACGGTAGTATAAGTAAGTCAAGAGAAATCTATACTTTACTATTGGGAAACAGATTCCTCTCTATCACACAGTCACTATCAAAACAATCTCAAATCAATCTTAGTGTCTCAACAAACAAGTCACAACAAGCTTCCTATCGACGTCACTGTCTGAGATATGTTTTTATTGCCGGAGTGTTTTTCTGATATTCAATCTTTTTCTTTAGAACCTGAAAACACAGTGAACTCCTCTTAATGTGATCAGTTTGGGACACCGTGATTTTGATAAGGATAAATATTGAAAGATTTCAAATTTGTATCAAAAGAGGAGAAAAATAATTAAGTGTTA
>CM063511.1:39869548-39932048 GCA_032207245.1 Pardosa pseudoannulata | reverse complement strand
GATATTCAGCTAAAAGAAATATTCTATTGAAATACAAGCAGAAATTATGATAAGAAAATATAATAAAAAGATTCAGTTCAACATCCTTAAATATGAAGAGATCTTCGAAACTAAAGTTTTAAATTTTTATATTTTCCTATGTAAAAGCTTTACTTGAAGCTTTCTTCTAAACTGATATTTTTTTGCCTTGCCTGATTGCCTGATGTGTTACTTCAGTACTATATATTATTTGTGAGGGAATTTAATCTTTATTTTTAAAAACAATATTTACATTTGAGTATTTAGCAATTAAAGGTGGCTTAGGATTAATATACAACTGTATATCAGACAGTTGTATGTTAATCCTAAGCCACCTTGGATCTACTGAATTTTTTTTATATTTTTAACTTATAAAAGCATTAGCACTTCTGTCTAATCGAAGAGATAACTAGGCTGCTTAAAAGAGAATATTCAGCCAAAAGAAACATTCTATTGAAATACAAACAGAAATTATGATAAGAAAAGATTACCTGATGTGTTACTTCAGTACTATATATTATTTGTGGGGGGATTTAATCTTTATTTTTAATAACAATGTTTACATTTGAGTATTTACCAATTAAAAGTGGCTTACGGTTAACATACAACTGTATATCAGACAGTTGTATGTTAATCCTAAGCCACCTTTGATCTACAGAATTCTTTTATAGTTTTTAACTTATAAAAGCACAGGTAATTCTCTCTAATCAAAGAGATAACTACGCTACTTAAAAGAGAATATTCAGTTAAAAGAATCATTCTATTTAAATACAAACAGAATTATGATAAGAAAATATTACCTGATGTGTTACTTCAGTACTATATATTATTTGTGAGGGAATTTAATCTTTATTTTTAAAAACAATATTTACATTTGAGTATTTAGCAATTAAAGGTGGCTTAGGATTAATATACAACTGTATATCAGACAGTTGTATGTTAATCCTAAGCCACCTTGGATCTACTGAATTCTTTTATATTTTTTAACTTATAAAAGCATAGATACTTGTCTCTAACCGAAGAGTTAATACGGCTATTTAAAAAGGATATTCAGCTAAAAGAAATATTCTATTGAAATACAAGCAGAAATTATGATATACATGCCAGTTTTGCAACCGATACTCTCCAATGGATGATGCTTATCAAATGGGAACAATAAAAATAATCATTAGTTATAAAAACTCATTTGCTTGTCCGAATATAAAAGAATTGTTTTCCTTGGTAAAGTTTTTTTTATCTAATTGAACTTAAAAATATTAATTAAAAAATATCTTGAATTTTAAAGCAACATCAAATTTGAAAAAGACGTCACATAAAGTATATTTTACGCAGGAAGGTAAAATAATTTAAAATTTTACAACCGAACACCTCTTCATATTTAAGGAGGTTAACTAAGTCTTTTTATTCGTTAAAAATTAAATTCCGTTAAAAATTAAATTCTGTTAATATGTTTGAAATGAAATGTTTAAAATATTTTTAGTTTGAAAACTTTAAATAATAAAAATTATTTACATTCTCAATTAGTTTTTAATGAATGAAGAAGTTATTCAAGTATAAGAAATAAAAGCAATTAATAAAAAAAAATCAGTGTTCCTAGGATCAACGCAAAACAGATATAGCTCTCAATGTGCAAAGGGTACACTAACCAATGAATTGTTATTTACACTTTTCTGGATGTAAAGTTAGTGTGATCTTTTTTTATTCTGGCCAGGAGGTCATAAATCTTCAAAAAGTCTTAAACCAGTACAGGTGAATTGGCAAAAAGAAAAAGGGGGACAACTTCTGAGGATCGAAAGGATCCGGAGTACCGGAAGGCTAAGACTGTTTGAGTTTCAATGCCTGCAAACCTTAGCTTGGTACGAATATTGAATAGTCTCCTTACCTGAAGAGACACTATCATGAGCATTAACTCCCGACAAACTTTATTCATCCCATTTCTAAATGACTGTTTCCATATTGAATTATGTTGAATTAGAAGAGAAAACGATAGCATTAAGGTGGGACTGCACCTCTCAAGCACGATTCGTTTCGCTCATTGTTAAACTATGGGGAAAATTAAAAATTACTCTTGCTGACTAGTGTTTAAAACATTCTTAAAAAAGCATATACCATCTGATAGACTAGCATATTCTCTAGAATGCTATATTTTTCTTTTTCTTCTTTTTTTAATTTATGTCTGCTGAATGTTTACATTACCGTTCGATATATATGCTTTCTCAAACGCTGAAATGCGAAATGTCGTATAGCATGTAAAACTTTTCTATATATCATAATGCTAAATTCCAAAATGTCTCAATTCAAAAGTAATTATAGTTAACTTTTTGAAAGGGAAATTTAGGATGCTATAGAATTTTTAGGAACACCATATTCTTTAGTATAGAATATGCTGTTCTATTACGTGGTATACTTGTTTTTTAAATAATTCTCAAATAGAGTAAATTATATTTTTCTCATACACCATTCATAACATTAAACGAGAGGAATCCAATATGGTCAATACAGATCCACCTTATATCATATATGTAGAATTAATATATTTAAATATAGTATCAAGTTAAGTAATAGATATCATGAGTGTTACGTAATGATTAATATCACCTGCAGTAAATAATGAAATTCAGAAAACTTACTTTTGATACAAATTTTCCACATTTTTTTAGGCTGAGTATCAAAAATAGTTCTATAATAAAACTTTACTGTTTTTGCACTCATACACTCTACATTCAAGTCTATGTAGGAAGCTTAATTCTTCAAAATAAAATTTTTAAAAAAACATACTGTGACCAAAGAATATATTTGTTACTTTATCTTTAATATAAAATACTCTTCTTTTACAGGTGTATTTATCTTTACGCCCATCTCTAAAAGTTTATGAATTGAATATTTTTTGAAAAGAAGGGGTGTCATAAAGGTATGTAGCTCACTTTTACTTATACATTTATAGTATTTTAATCTTCAATGACTTTAAATCTTTTAAAAATGAATTTTAAGTTATAAAAATGTTTTGATAATTTAAGGCAACGCTTTCTAACCTTTTTATTGCCACAGACCACTGTCTACTGAGCTAGTGGGGAGATGATTACTAATATTTTAGATTGCTTTGCTTTAATAATTTTAATTTTATTGCATTTAAAATGTTTATATAACAATTTAAAATTAGCTGCAAAATTTCTTCTGTTACAATGGTATTAATTGACAAAACATTAGCAAGTCAGAAAACTTGAGAGATATACATCACAGTAAATAAAATGGAAATAATTTAATACTCATTTTGAAGGTCCGGTACTATTCGATTCATGGATCGCACTTTGGAGAACCACTGCTGTAAGGTATCTAAATATATAACAAAGCAAAAGTAGGATGTTTTGGAAAAGGTACTTCAAATAATCATAAACGGAAGTTATAAAAAACGGAAATATATGAAAAATGAGCTATATGCATACAGGGTGTTTCAGCAAGACCGGATAATCTCTGCACAGCCAGGTTAGTTGTTTGGAATACATAAAATATTTAAATGAGCGTTGGACATTTTGAACATCTTCCTATGTAAATTTATGCAAATACTAAATTAAATGTACAAGGGTTGGACTTTACTAGTGACAACACTACTATAAAAACCCTACGCAACAAAACCAAAGAATATCGCGTATACCACACGCGACATTGGGCTACATACCTACCTTACATCTCAGCTTAAAAAATTCTCCTTCCTACATCATGCGCATGCGGAGTAAAGCGGAGAACTGATCTTTGTATTAGCTTGCAGCCTAAAGTGTTGTCAGAACGTTTTCAAAACAAGAACAACGAAGTTGGATAAAAATGAAATATGCATAGTTCGTACAACAATACCATGTCTTCCAGGGCTTCAAGAGGCTTGCATGGAATCTGCACTGACGTAAAGAACTGTAGCAAGATAGCTAAAAGCCTTCAATGAAGGACGCCATGCATGTGGCAGACATGCATGGGCGAGGTCGTCCTAGTGTCAGCGAAGCAGGAGTGTATTATATTACAGCACTAATGGAGAGTGATCTACGCCAAATGATTCGTGAGCTGACCCGACAGACAGAATTTGAGCATATTACTGTGCTGCACATTTGGAAGGAACTCCTGTAGATGAGAAAAATTTTGCTGAGCGCCACTATGATTTTGCATGATAATGCTCGGTCGCATACAGCGAAAGTTATGACTGATTTGTCCGATCGATGGAGCTGTGAAGTGCTTTACCATTCACCATACTCCCCAGATCTAAGCCCTTGTGACTTTGTCTTAATTCCTAAGATGAAGGAACCACTTCGTGTCATTCGCTTCAGAACTGTTCCAGAGATTCTTCCGTCAATAGACCGGTCCATTCGAACTATCATCAGAACAGGGGCTACTACAGGTGTTCTGCGACTTCCAAATCGTTGGAAACGAGTTATAAACAATGCTGGAGACTATATCGAAGGACTATAAAACATGATGACATGAATCATTTTTGTTTTGTGTAAATAAATAGTTGCCACTATTAAAGTTCCAACCCTCGTACATAAGTCTACTAGAGTTAGCAAATAACTAGCAAAAATGTTGATAAAATTACTCAATGTTTAGTTACTATTTTTTAAGTAACGCTGTTCCTGCTTCGAATAAAGGTTTTTGTAAACCTTATATGACTTCATACATTTCGCTTACATTTTTCTGTAAAAGTATGAGTCGTAGAGGTACAGTTCGTTGGGCATTTTTATGTAATCCAAACAACAGAGTTTATCTGGTCTTTCTGGAACACTCTGTATATGTATATCAGGATATTCATTATGTATTCTTTATATTTTTTTCTCACTTTGTAATAAAAATTGGATTATGTTGATACTTGCCTAACATGTAGGCAAAATATAATTTTTCTCAACTTATACTGTTACGAAAAAAGCGTTATAAGAGTCTAGTTTTATTCTGATAAACAATCCCGTACTAATTCAATTCCCTCTAGTTTATATACATACCTGTAAAATCTACATCATAATAAGATTATCTTAGAAAAAAGGATCTAATTATTTTTTGTTTCCTATAAAACACCTTATTAAGAATGATTGTTGGGAGAAAAGTTGACAGATTTTTCCTTCACTTGTTCAGGTGCAACTTCTCTTTTATGACATCTCTAAAAATATACTTTTCTAGAATAATTGGGTTATATGCTTGTAAATTTCTACATATGCAATTATACATACACATGTGTATCTACCTCTACTCACTCGTTATACACGAATTTATACGAGTATACTTATTAAATGTGCTATTAGATAATCTACTCACACACATGCATGCACTCAAAACGCGGGATAGTTTTATTCTTTTGTATCACTTATGTTCTTGTGTTTTCATATATGTAAAGAAGTTATTTGCAGCCTGAAAGATTACAATTATATAAAATTTTACACGGTAAATGAGTTGGAGTAATCAAAATCTTTATTATTCATAGAAAAATTTTCATATACTTTACATTCATAAGGTACATAGTTAACATTTATAAACAAATGTCATCAAATTCCATAGAATTTATGTTGGTGATCTTTAAAGGGTTAAATTTTATCACTGTAATTTAAACTAGAATTTAAATTTACAAAATTATTAAAATATTTATCTGTAATGCATATAATTCAAATGGTTTTTAACAGTAGAGAAAATATTAGGTACACATACAGATGAAAAAATTATGCAGTCCTAATTAGTACTAAAATTTCTTAAGTAGAACATAAATTTATGACAACATAGCTATAATGTTCTTGCAATCAACTTACGATAATCATCTGTTACTTAAATTCTACATATATGTCATTTCATTTTTAAAATCTATTCTCCAAGAAATACTTTTTTATAAAAATAAATTCTGTGATAAATAAAACACATGTTAATTTATCGAATTCTTTGTAAAAAGAAAAAGTTAAAATGTAAAAGAAAGAGTGAAAAGTGAAAATGTAATCATTATTTAACGCAAATTCATTGATTCTAGTTATCTTTAATGACTATTCATACAAACTATCTTAGCTAGATTGCTGAACACTTCCCCTTGCCACGCTCCGGGCTTTTATATACATACATACATATTCAAACACATACATACATGTAACTAAGCGTAATAAGAAGAACTATGGGTGTAAATCCAACAATAAGTAGAAACTGTAACGCACAGATACAAGTTATTAATGAGAAAAATCATGAGATAGCGTAATGGATAAATAGAGAATTAGTGTGTCTGTAACATTAATGGAAAAATAAAGAGATTGTACAAAATCTTTAACTGTGATTGTAGGAAATTCGATTGGTATTAATTTATGAAATAGGGCTTTTGCCACATTATGAAGTGTAAAAATAATGTTATGTTGGCCTAATGTTTGAGAAAGGAGACATTTAAACTGGTTAAAAACACATGGAGAAATATGTCTTGATTAAATAATTTTATGAATTTAAATGTTTAAGGAATACAACTGAAAAATAAGAAGAATGGCTCCTTATCGTGGCCTGGGGTATCGTTGAAGATTGTAAAAGTGTTTAAAGAAACTGTATTGCTGATTCATCGTCTACGGTGTAGAAGACACTTGTTAGCGGAGGGCCTCATTGCCGCAGTGCAAACCATTATGAATGATATAGCCATAGTATCATCCACTTAAACTTTTTTTCAAACCGTTGAAGGTATCGAATGTACCCCAAACATCTATTCAACGGATAGTCCATATGATATTGTATCTATATCCTTACAAATTTATTTCACTACAGGAGTTACAGCTGGGAAAAAAATAGGGCTCCACTTAGAACCGAGGGGTCAGAATCGCGCCAAACCAACGGGCCCTTCAATTAATTGGTTGGGAGAAGTCTGAAGTTTCTTCTAGATCAAACCTGTACTTAGAGGCGTGTGGTAGGTTTTTATGCAGGGTATGCAGAGAACAGGGATTTTCCAATAAATCTTTAATTATTGAGACCCCTGAGCTTATTTATTATAAATATAAATTTAAAGATTACTATAAATAAAATATTTACCTACGAGTAGTCGAATTATAGCTATATAAACAGTTAAACTTATAAGAATTCTACTAGCACTGAAGCAAAAATCATATGTTTTGTTGTATGGTGTCATATCGGCGTCGAAAAAGCAACGCTTCAGGCTTCCATGAAAAACTTATATGTTCAGCAAACGTAGCACCACATGGCACCCGCCGCTGCGGTGCATCATCCAGATGCTCATCGGTGCCGACAAACCGAACATCTATTCCACGTGCAGAGAATTTCACTGCACGCTGGCACAATAGAACCAACTGTTTCTTGTTCGGTCAGTGGATTAAATTGTATTTATTAATTGCTTTTAACATTCTGAAATCATAAATTCTGCGAAAAACATCTTGACAATTTTTAAAAACAAAACCAGGGATATAGTGTTACATATATAACTTATATACTGTCTGTAAGACACAATGAATGGTAAAATTTGGATTGTTCTGTTAAAATTCGTTTCTTTAAAACAAAACAACATTGTTTTTCAGAGAATTATTTCAATAAATATAATATATCACCGAAATTAATTTACCACGCTAAAAAATTTCACTTTATATTGATGAAATATTTCTTTTATATTTCCATGAAAACAAAATCTTACAATACATGAATTTAAACATTAATAGTCTGCAAAACCGTATGGCCTGTAAATCAGTTAAAAAACCAAAAACACTTCAGCACGTAAGTTCCCTCTCTAATACAACGCTTAATAAACCGTACCTTCCTTCGGATGATTCTGAATGCCAAGTGCAGGAAAAATAGCTTCACTTGCCTCAGTGCCATAGCATGCTGTTCTTCTCCATATCCAATACATACAATGATTTTCAGTTTAGTGCGCAGTGCGTACACATCAGAACTTCCTATGTTCGTTTGCAGCGTGGTGCAGCACCTAGTACCGCAAGCACTGTGGCAAATCAACATAATATTTGAATATATTACACCTAATATTTATTATATACCATATAATGATAGGTAGACATAGGTGCAGAAAATTATTGTCCCTCATAATTTTGCCAAGGTGTGCAGAGCACACCCTGCACATGTGGACCGCACGCCACTGCCTGTACTATATGTCTTTTCCGAAGGCTTACGAGAAGGGGCAAAAAAAGCTTAAGCGAATGTAACTTATTGTTACATGAAGTGGTGTTCCGTGCTGTTATTTCAGCCCTGCAATTGTGGAACATCGTGATGAGAATCGAATTAAGACATTGGGAATATCAATCTAGCGTCGTTTATTCATCGAAATATTGAAATTACCGAAACACTCAATACTACATCAGTTTGCCGAAACTGTAATGTAACTCTACCGAAACATATTATGGAAAAAACGCGTTTTAAAATTCCAGACATTCCTTAAATAGTCATTTATGCTGATCAATCAGCTATTACTTGAAGTTACGTGGGTGATGTAACCCACGGGACTTCGGAAAATATAATAGTCGAAAATACAGCCTGATAAAGGAGACAATTGCTATAGGCGGATAAGTTGAAGAAATGTTCTGCAAACGGCTGTTATAAATTTAAAATCGTATGTTCTGTAGCAGAATATCGTATATTCATAAGATTATAATTTTACTACTGAATAGAATAATCTATACATTTTTTCCGCACCTAGTTCTATTACTTCTAGAATAATGAATATCATTCAAATCACTATGCTTTCAATAAATTTCTAACGAATAATTAATTCTTATTTCATTCCTTTCCTTTAGGTCTTCAAATTTGCATAAGTTATTAAACTTCTTAAATCAAAAAGTTTTCTGTATTAATTCGTTCTGTAGATTGTACATTTGCAACAACTTTAATTTAAGCAAGGTAATACCTATATTCGAACTAAGCTATTGTGCAGATCGTATAGCAATATATATTTTTGCTTTACTCTACTCTAGTAACGCTTCTACAATTTTGCCGGTGCTCCTTGAAAAGAATCACCGAGGGAGTAGTATCCTAAACCGAAAGTGATCAAAATATCATTGCACACATTTATAGTATATGTATGTATATATGAATATATACATATATACACTCCTGTGCGAACGTATATTCTTATTTATATCCAGTGTTCGATAATGTGGAATATGAAGAAATATAAAGAAACCACTGCTATAAAATATTGAATATTTTACATCCCAGCTATCCAACATTTCTTTGGTTTCTTTATTACTTCAAAAATCTAGTCTACCTTAAATAAAATCTACTTTAAAAAATGACATGTTGAAGCAATCTAAACTTATTGTAGCGATTCTTTAATTAGAAAAATGAACAATTACCAAAAAAGCTATTATAAGATACATTTCTTTCATCACTTTTGGTTTTTAATGAGTTTAAATTTTTAATGAGAAAAATTATGATGATATTGTGATAGAGAAAAAAAAGATTATTATGTCTGTAACTTTAATGGAAAATTAAAGAGATTTCAACGAATTTCAGTCGGTATTAATATATGTATGATATGCATGTATATATAATGTATGCAAATATATATGCGTACATAAACACACTTGTGCAAACGTATATACTAATTTATACGTAGTGTTCATTAAAGCATCATATTACATGTAAAAAAGTATCTACTGTATAATTTTTAAGGACTTATTTCTCCCAATCCCTGTTTATTTTCTTCACTATTACAATCATGTAGTCACTAAATGTTGACGTAATATAAATGTATCATAGTCATTCTTGAATTAAAAAAGAGAACAATTACCATAAAACCTATAGTAAGAAACATTTGTTTCCCCATTTTTTGCGCCTCTGATATTTCGCATAGTTAGTCAAAGGATTAAACAGTTCAAATTATACTTATTTTACTGTGGGTGTAAATCTAACTATAATTACATATTAAAATACTTATATACAGCATTTTAATGAGAAAAGTAATGAGATAATATGGTAGAGAAAAAAAGTTTACTATGTTTGTAACTTAAGGTTAAAATGTAGAGAAAATCACCAAATATTTAACTGTAATTTTTGAAAAACTGGTTGGTAGTGATATATGAAGTGATATGTGTATGATATTTTAACCAAACTAACCAGTTTAATATAATTTAATTCTAAAACATTAATCTGTAGATTCTACCTGTAAAATTACATAATTGAGAACAGGCCTTTGTTTTTCTCTTAATCTTGGTAACATTTATTGAATTCGAGAACACCAAAATTAATTTCTTCTTAGCTTATCTATTCTTATATACCTCCTATACGTGACTTAGAGTAAATTTTAGAGTCCCCAAAGTGACAAACTGTAATCACCAAAATATTGTCCAAAACTTCATTCAAACCTTTAAAAAATTTATAAATCCGGAAGAAAAAATGATAAATATGCGCGGTTTGCAAGAAAGATGTCGAAATAAGGCAAAATTTATTTAGAAGCAAAAAAAAAAAAGCTTGAAAAGACATCGGTAGGAGCGTTAACACGAGAAAGATTCAGCCGATTTAGGCAAATCATTCTTGTAATAACGTAGATAAACGAGGATTTCTTATTCGGTTTCAGAATGTTATCATTACCTGATCGAGAGTTGTTGGTGCAGATAATTTTTGTGAATCGAGAGTCAACCACTGTCTCTTCGCGAAAATTTCGAAAGCCGAAACTACTGAAAAAGAAGAAGAATGGCTCCTTATCGTGTGCTGGGGTATCCTTGAAGCTTGTAAAACTGTTTGAAGAAACTGGATTGCTGGAACTGAAGAAATTGACCGCATTACTAAAGTGCAAACCATTATGAATGATAAGGTAGAATCATCCACGGAGAATAGCAGTTTTCTCAAATTTGCGAGGTTATGGGATGTACCTCAAACATCAATTCGATGGATCTTCCACATGATATTGTATCTTTATCCTTACATATTTCTATTACTACAGGAGTTACAGCCGAGAGATATAGCGCAATAGGCATTGGCAAGTATGGAAAGTAACTCTCAGTGAATGTTCAACACTTTCTGGATAGACGAGACGCACTTATCACTATTTGGGGATGTCAACACCCAATACTTGGATATGAGCGACGTCGAATTTTCGTGCATAGATTTCTCAGGTAATGCATTCACCTAAGTTGACATCCTGGTGTGATTTCACATCATTTTTACGTTGAAGTATTTTTCTTTGAAGAATGGGTCCGATATCTGGCTGGAAAATGCACACAATGACCGCTGAGTGTTATCTCAGTCTTTTGTGTGACAAAGTTGTGCCCGCATTAAATCAAAGAGGGGTGTTTATTGTAACCACCTTAATGCAGAATGGCGCACCACGATACTATGCAAATCCAGTGAAACGATTCCTTTAACAAACTATTGGTCAAGACAGAGTGGTTACAAGATCGCATGGCCTCCACCATGAACTGACCTCACTCTGGCCGATTTCTGCAGATGGGAATGTTTGAAATGACTCGTATTCTATCCATCCCTTTCGTGTTGTAACGAATGTTGTAAGTTGCCTTAGAAACGTAGTAGAATATGCTGGTTGTCATGCTGAACACTTGTTGTACGAATAAAGGAAGGCAACGTACTGCTGTCCTATTCATTCAATTTCGAGTCGTCTCCACCCTCTACGGATGACTCTTTCAACTAATTTTTTATGCTTCTAATTAAAATCCCTCTTTATTTTTTACACGTTTCGTGTAAGACACAAATCTTTATCATTCTTCCTCCCGTTTTTATACATCTTTGAAGTTTTCTCACCCCACTTTTGCTCAACCGTGCATCTGATCAGATGAGTGAAAATTTAACGCGAAAATTAAATTTAGTATCACAACTTAGAACAGAAGAGAAAACTATTTTAGCATACAGTATAGAAAAATAACAACAATGAACAAAATCATTTTTAAGGCCTGTTTTAATTAACTTAAAACTTATGTTATCTCAAAATGTGATATTATTGCTAAATTTAGTATAGCATTTGAATGGCTAACAAGCATTCGATGACCTTCATCTTTTTAACATTGTTTCTTCTCCATTAAAACAAAGTTACTTCTCTATAAAATTCTCATTAGAACAGTCCTAGTTTATGGTCTTGAAACTGGGCTCTCATATTTCAGAAGGCAAACCTTAGTTTTAGGAAGGAAGTTTCCGAGAAGCATCCTTGCTGATATGAAATGAAATAGCGAAGACGTATGAATTCGAAAAATTAAATAACCATTAGAGAGCTTAATATAAAGAAATATGTTAAAATTAAAGAATGGACTGAATTGCTCATGTTCGAAAAGTGGACGTGAAAGTTTTGGTGAAGAATAATTTTATTAGCAAACTATTTAACATCCGTTAAGATAAAATGAACTTAACTTTGTTGGCCTGATTCAATTGAATAAGATTTTAAAGCAATAAGAGTAAAGTTGTAGAAAACAAGGGAGAAGAATGGTTTGTCTTGGAAGACAGCAATATAAGATTTTAAAAATAGCTTGGATCAAAGGCCATTTGGGCATAGTGTGTAATGTATATTCTGACTTGTTGGCTAAGACGTCATCACATGACAGAAACATCGAAATTAATTCCTTCCAGTTTCATTTTTATTCGAGATTATGGGGAAAAATGTCATTTGTTTATGCTTATTTTTATACATACATAGCTTTTTAAACATAATAGCTTCATTCGCATACAAACTTTCCTAAAAATTAATGTAAAAAATCAATTTAAACAAATGAGTAATTTACATGTATATTTTGCTTTCTGTACGGCAGAAATCATTAGACTTTGGAGTCAATTCACACTAACTACAAATATAAAGCTTAGAATACCTAGCTTTTATCTTGAATTAAATTTTATTTATATCCTATACATTTACATAAATTATTGTGATATCATTAATCAAAATTTTGTCGCGTACGTTTTGTCACGGCATTGCACAGAGTCCAACATCGCAATCTGGACAGTAGAACCTCGTGTTTTTCCTTACTTTCTCCCCTCTCCTGTCTCTCTTTCAGCAGCAAATAATCTAGTAGCCAGAAAACTAAACAAAAGCATTCGAAACCATAAAAAGCACATGTGAGATAATTCGGGAAAGACTGATTGCACAGTGTAAAATTTCACAGTGCCCGAGCTACACTCGGGATGAGTCAGAATGGTACATTTCGCCTGCCAGAGTTCAACTCGGGAAAAACCGGAAAGGGGTTAATTATCCAGGAAAGCTAATAAAAATGTGAAAAAATAGGCTGAAAAATTGGTAGGAAATATGAAGTTATAGTATAAAAGGAAGACATACCTTTCAAATCCAAATTACTGTTAGTTTTGAATTTCAGGATAAAAATGTAGTCGTGATATATTTTGCAAACGGTCATGATTCTTTCCCATACTATTTAAAAAGTATTGATAAAAAAGGTACCCAGTTGTGTCCCTGTGGATCTCTAGGCATACTATTACATTATGCAAGTTAATCTTGTACATTTCCCTCCCAATATATTAAGAAAAGGGAAGTTGAATCATTCAACCAGTACTTTAAACGCATAGAATGTAGCAAAAGATTTTTGAAGATTTTAAAAGAAATATACAACCATTTAAACCGTGAATATATTTTAATATATAGAATGTTATACTTACGTTTACTAAATATTTAAAATAATAATAGAAAATATTTCCTAAAATATACAACAGCCTTATTTTAGCTTTTTGACTCATAGATTTTGCTCTATAGAATGTTATACCTACTTTTGAACAAATTTTTATAATAATAATAGAATATGTTTCTACAATATTCAACAGCCTCATTTTAGCTATTAAAGCTTTTTATGGACTGTTACTATCTATAAATTTTATCTTTTAAGAAAATGAAATTCTTAATTTCGAAAATACTTTTTGCGCATTTTTAACATGTTTCAAAATCTTGGACATTGACAAAGCAGAAAGTTATCTGAATTAAAATTATTGAATAATATACGTCAAGCTATTTTTAATGGTATAATTAAGTGTTATATTTGGAGAAGAGGATACAAATTTTTATTTTTATAAAATATACAAACACCTGTAATTTACAATGTTATGTATATAATGATCAATTAACATGCAGATTACATTTTCCAAATGTCAAATTAGTTTTCGCCATAATCAAAACATTTCAATACCCCTTCGAGTACATATATGTATATATGAATTTGTATTTTGCGTTGTGCATATTGCTTTGGCTTTAATTATATATGTTAAGCTGTGTTTGATTTCGCAACATATTATTTCTAAAAATGTAAAAAAAAAAAACGTAAAATTCCTATAATTTGTACTCCACAGTTATGAATCGACTAATTACCAAAATCACGTTTTTTTAAAAAATACAGAACAGACACTAAACTCAATTTGAGCCCAAATGTTTGTTTAGTTAACAACACAATTGACTAATACACAAATTCGTTGAATTAAGAGAAACAATAAAAAGTCATTTGAATGTAATGCTGATTGCAGAGGAATTTTTAGCCGTTCATAGCATTTCATAAAAATGGATTACGTAAGGTAATTTAAATGCTTCAAGGTTTAATCTCTGCCTTATACGACAGATAAAAAATTAAATCACAATGCAAAAGTTAAAAGATTTCGTTCTAAACACATTCGAAACTAAGAAAAAGTCGAAAGTTAGTCTATTGTTACCGTTTTCACTTTAGAAATCATGCGAAAGCAATTATGGAAATTTGGAGCTTATTTTCGAATCTGTTCTGTTTTTGTAATTAAAAATGTGCCTTTTCAGCGCACTGGTGTATTCATAATTCAAAGAGAGTGTAAAAGATTTTATTTTATTTCAAGATCACCGAGCCTGGATTTTGCTATTTCTGGAGAATGTTAATTTTTGCACAGTATGCAGGACTGCTGTATTCTCATGTTTTTCTCCTTCGTGATCACAGAACGGAAGTGAATTAAGCAGTAGTTGTTTTGTGAATCTATTTTATGTTACATTTTTTTTTCTTTTTATCTCAATAAGTATCTCAAGAATAATTTAAATAATAATGGAGTAGACAAACATTGCACGTCAGTCATAACATAAACGCATAAATTGTAACAAATCATATTTGAAGATTTTAAAAGAAATATACAATCATTTACAAACCGTCAATATATTTTAATATACAGAATGTTACACTTACTTTTGACTAAATATTTAAAATAATAATGGAATATATTTCCTAAAATATACGACAGCCTCATTTTATCTTTTTGACTCATAGAGTTTGCTCTATAGAATTTTATACCTACTTTTGACCAAATTTTTATAATAATAATAGAATATGTTTCCTACAATATTCAACAGCCTCATTTTAGCTATTAAAGCTTTTTATGGACTGTTGCTATCTATAAATTTTATCATTTAAGAAAATGAAATTCTTAATTTCGAAAATACTTATTGCGCATTTTTAACATGTTTCAAAATCTTGGACATTGACAAAGCAGAAAGTTATCTGAATTGAAATTATTGAATAATATACGTCAAAATATTTTTAATGGTATAATTAAGTGTTATATTTGGAGAAGAGGATAAAAATTTTTATTTTTATAAAATATACAAATACCTGTAATTTACAATGTTATGTATATAATGATCAATTAACATGCAGATTACATTTTCCAAATGTCAAATTAGTTTTCGCCATAATCAAAACATTTCAATACCCTTTCGAGTACATATATATATGAATTTGTATTTTGCGTTGTGCATTTTGTTTTGGCTTTAATTATATATGTTAAGCTGTGTTTCATTTCGCAACATATTATTTCTAAAAATGTAAAAAAAAAACCCGTAAAATTACTATAATTTGTACTCCACAGTTATGAATCGACTAATTACCAAAATCACGTTTTTTTTAAAAAATACAGAACAGACACCAAACTCATTTTGTGCCGAAATGTTTCTTTAGTTAACAACAAAATTGACTAATACACAAATTCGTTGAATTAAGCGAAACCATAAAAAATCATTTGAATGTAATGCTGACTGCAGAGGAATTTTTAGCCGTTCATAACTGTTCAGAAAAATGGATTACGTAATGTAATTTAAACGCTTGAAGGTTTAATCTCTGTCTTATACGACAGATAAAAATTTAAATCACAATGCAAAAGTTAAAAGATTTCGTTCTGAACACATTCGAAACGAAGAAAAAGTCGAAAGTTAATCTATTGTTACCGTTTTCACTTTGGAAATCATGCGAAAGCAATTATGGAAATTTGGAGCTTATTTTTGAATCTGTTCTGTTTTTGTAATTAAAAATGTGCCTTTTCAGCGCACTGGTGTATTCATAATGCAAAGAGAGTGTAAAGGATTTTATTTTATTTCAAGATCACCGAGCCTGGATTTTGCTATTTCTGGAGAACGTTAATTTTTGCACAGTATGCAGGACTGCTGTATTCTTATGTTTTTCTCCTTCGTGATCACAGAACGTAAGTGAATTAAGCAGTAGTTGTTTTGTGAATCTATTTTATGCTACATTTTTTTTTCTTTTTATCTCAGTGAGTATCTCAAGAATAATTTAAATAATAATGGAGTAGACAAACTTTGCACGCCAGTCATAACAGAAAAAGGAAACAGTTTTTATATTTAATAATTACCTCTGCGTTTTTCTTTTCTTATTGGTAATCAAAATTATTTTTACATAGTTATAAATATGTTTTTCTTTTTTATTTAAAGGGTACGGGACATTTTAATTCGGGAAAAAATTAAAAATACAGTGGACTCCGTTTAATGTTATCAGTTTGGAACACCGTGACTTTGATAACAATAACCAATTAATAACAATAAACGATATGAAAAATTAGATAAATTTACCTCTCCTCTTTAGTTCCCACTTACTAAATTTCAAAACAGAATGAAAAAAACACACCTTATAATTATGTACTGTATATTATCCTTTAAAACATAAGAATTGTATGTATAATTAAATAAAAATTGATCAATTGCTGACTATCTACAATTTTTCTAAGAAGCTCATTGATAAATTATTCGTAATCATAATCAACCTGTCATAACGATTTAAAATTTCGATCTTTTGTTTTAACGTTAAATCATTTCGCTTTCTGCCTTTCATATCGACAAGCTGCATGTAAGTGAACATGGCATAAAATGTGAATACGCTCCTCAGTTCCGATAATAATGTGTTGTCCTCTGCTTATCTGACCACCACTGACCATCAGCAGGGTGTGTTCATTTCTGAAAAATTTCAGGAACGTGTAACATCCCACTCCTTTTTCATTTCTTTAGTTTGAAGCTGAGAATTCTCGGAAATTCAAACAACACCGAAGGGAAAGAAAAAACTGTGTTCCTTCTGATTACATTGTGAATATTCCTTTGCAAGTTAAAATGAGGTTTGAAAACTGATAACCAGGGCTTCGAACCGTAATTTTTTTTGTTCCGGTTTTCGTTCCGGTTCAACTAAAAAATTAATATCGGTTCAGTTCCGGTTTTCGCTCCGCCAAAAATAACGGTTTTCGGTTCAGTTCCAAATGAATAATTTCATTTTATGTATATTCTTATTTGTACTAAAAATATAATTCATATATAATCATAAACAAAAAATGTAATTCTATCAAAATTTAGAAGATTTTATTCTTTTTTTAATTGGTACACTATGTGAATTGATACAAACAGCAGGTACGATAAGAGCGGCGAGCATTGGCATTGTTATCCATTATCAAAATCGCATTTGACAACTAGATTCATGATTACCCACATTCGTCGTTTGACTCTCACATCGTGCACTTGGCCTTGCAATAATTATGTAAAAAATATATTATTTATTTAACATATGAAAATTGCCTCTAATTATTAATATATCTTCTAACGTGGTTTCACTGAGATTACTTCTGTTGTCTCGGAGAATAAATTTCAAACCTGAAAACGCTCTTTCAACAAATATCAAAATAGTAAATCGAGAAGCAGTATACATGTAATGATAATTATAAAGTTGACGTTAAATTAGAAAATATTGATAAGTTGGTAACAGTAACAAAATGACTGAAAGATATATCGAACCGAAATAAACCGATATTTTTTTCGGTTCAGTTCCGGTTTTCGTTCCGACCAAAATAACGGTTTTTTACGGTTTTCGGTTTTCGGTTCAGTTCCGGTTCGAAGCCCTGCTGATAACATTAACCGATGTAACGATCACATAAAGCGATAATTTTAACATACAAATGATTAGAGAAAATCGGGAATTGATTTCGATAACAATAACCGATTGATAACCTTAATCGCGATAACATTAAGCGGAGTCCACTGTATAAATATCTTATTTAAATTCAAAATCTCCACTTTATATATGTAGTTTGCACTAAGTCATGAAATATATTTGTCAGACAAATTTTATTCGAATGAAGTTTGTATTTAAAGACAAACCTCTTCCTGGTCATTAAAATTCAACAAACGCTTGCTATGGATGGATATGATATCATGTTTAATACTGTTATATACCATGTTGACTGTTATATATATATATATATATATATATATATATATATATATATATATATATATATATATATATATGTTGATATTGTTATCGCATTACTTTATTTTTTGTGATTTTTATCTATTGCTTTATGCTTCTGCAATTATTATAATTACTCTGACATAAAATGTTAATTGAAGATCCTTTCTATTCAACCATTTGCTGTCGTAAGCCTTTAATTGATCTATGGGTTGTGTTCCAATTGTATTACATCAATATATGTGTATACAAACCATTACAGTAAAAGACTAGAGTACAATTAAAAGATACACGGTTTCCGCTCACCTGGAAAGTCAGGGAAAGTCATGGAAAATCATGGATTTAGACAATGGATTAATTTTGTCATGGAAAGTCATGATTTTCTAAGTAAAATGATTAAAAGTCATGGAAAGTCATGGATCCGCTGAGCTACCAATTAAGAAAAACCAAGAAATGCCTCTGCAAGTGAATTTCCTTTCTGTTCGTCAAGGAAACTCAAAACAAGCAAGCTTAATAGGGGGGTAAATGTATAAGTATATTATTCTGGTTTTTTCTTAAATTATAAATTAAATTTTTATTAATATAATAATAATAATTATTTGATAAAAATTAGTTAAGATTTTTCTACAAAATACAAGCTTATCTTTAGGGCTATTATATATAAACGTTATAGTGTTATCGTGTTTGGCTATTATTCTTGGTCACCTCGATAATACCTAAGTACTCTGAATTCAAATTGGAAATTTTTTGATTGCATTCAGAAAATTGCTGTATGATTAAACTTAGATATGTAGATACAGCAATATATATATATATATATATATATATATATATATATATATATATATATATATATATATATATATATATATATATATATATATATATATATATATATATATATATATATATATATATATATGAGTTTATAAACATTTATAAAGTATTTTTTATCATAAATTTTTGTAATTTCTCTAAAAGAATATATTTTATTTGTATGTATATCAGACTTTTTATTCATATGTACTTTAACAAAATATTTTTAAAGTCATGGAAAATAATCTTCTGAAGTCAGGGAAAGCCATGGAAAGTCATGGATTTGAAAGAATTTATTTTAGCGGATACCCTGAAGATAGTTTATGACCAATATATTTTAAACATGAAATATACAGGAACATACAGCTTTTCCCAATGCCCTATTATCACTCATGGTGATTCTATGCAATAATAAATACAAAACTCTGATAAAAGTTTTACTTTTACATCTTAGCTAAATAAACGCATAATTTTAGATACTCAACTCCCGCTGTGTTGTAATGAGATTAAAAAACCACAAAAAAGACCTTGGTGGTCATTTTTTTAACGACAGAGCTACAAAAAATACTGCATATATGCTAATTAACTACACATAAATTTACTGAAATCAACAATCCCTGATTAATGACCCGGTGTGAAATTACAAACACAACGAAACAGAGAAGTAATAAACACAACATAATTACTGTGCCACTTTTTTTATTCTGTTTACATCGTTGTAATTCTTCCTCCGTCTTCCAATAGTTATTACCCAGCAGTGGTCCCCAGTCGTAGACAGTCGTCATGGCAACGCGTTCAAGATTTTCCCATGGGGTCCCCCTAATCATGAAATACGCATACAATAAGAAACTCATCTGTTTCAGTGTTTTTGCTTGTTAAGGAAAATTTTTCTTCAAATGAAAGTGATTTAAGAGGGAGGCGTAAGGTTTACAAGGTTTCCATAGATGTTATATGGGAAAAGAAAATGTCATACTGTGAGGCTTTCACAAAATTTTGTATCGATTGCTTTTGTAAGAAGAAATTGTCATATAGTTATATATATATATATATATATATATATATATATATATATATATATATATATATATATATATATATATATATATATATATATATATATATCCATATATATATATATATATATACATATATATATATACATTTATATATACATATATATATATATATATATATATATATATATATATATATATATATATATATATATATATATATATATATATATATATATATATATATATATATATATATATATATATATATATATATATATATATATATATATATATATATATATACATATATATATATATATATATATATATATATATATACATATATATATATATATATATATATATATATATATATATATATACATATATATATACATATATATATATATATATATATATATATATATATATATATATATATATATATATATATATATATATATATATATATATATATATATATATATATATATATATATATATACATATATATATATATATATATATATATATATATATATATATATATATATATATATATATATATATATATATATATATATATATATATATTATATATATATATATATATATATATATATATATATATATATATATATATATATATATATATATATATATATATATATATATATATATATATATATATATATATATATATATATATATATATATATATATATATATATATATATATATATATATATATTTATATATATATATATATATATATATATATATATATATATATATATATATATATATATATATATATATATATATATATATATATATATATATATATATATATATATATATATATATATATATATATATATATATACATATATATATATATATATATATATATATATATACATATATATATATATATATATATATAATACATATATATATATATATACATATATATATATATATATATATATACATATATATATATATATATATATATATATATATATATATATATATATATATATATATATATATATATATATATAAATATATATATATATATATATATATATATATATATATATACATATATATATATATACATATATATATATATATATATATATATATATATATATATATATATATATATATATATATATACTTATATATATATATATATATATATATATATATATATATATATATATATATATATATATATATATATATATATACATATATATGTATATATATATATATATATATATATATATATGTATATGTATATATATATATATATATATATATATATATATATATATATATATATATATTATATATATATAATATATATATATATATATATATATATATATATATATATATATATATATATATATATATATATATATATATATATATATGTATATATATATATATATATATATATATATATATATATATATAATATATATATATATATATATATATATATATATATATATATATATATATATATATATATATATATATATATAAATATATATATATATATATATATATATATATATATATATATATATATATATATATATATATATATATATATATAATATATATATATAACGACAGATCTTACATATCATTCATATATTTACGTATGTATACATATTTGTATTCATGTATGTGTGTTTATATATATGTACATTCAAGAGCCAAAACATTATGACCCCCTGTCAATAACGAGTTGGCCCAACTTTGTGTCGCAACACAGCTTCAAACCGGCTTGGCCACAAGTTCTTGGTAGATGGCCGGAGACAGATTGTACCAGATGTTTAAGCAAAGGTTAAGCAAATCCGAGATATTGTGAATTGGTGGTCTTTGAACTTGGATCTGCCGTCCCATGACATCCCAAGTGTGTTCTATCGGATTGAGATCCGGTGAGTTAGGCGATCAGGACATTAACTGAAATTCAGCACCATGTTCCTGGAACTACTCCAAGACAATTTTAGCCTTGTGATACAACGTTGTGTCACATGGCTAAACAATGTTCCAACAGGACAACGGGGCGTTGTCCTGTTGGAAGATTCCACTTCCAGCTGGAAAAACAGTGGCCATGTAACTATGCAACTAGTCCGCAATGATGTTCAGATACCCTGTAACATTCATGGTCTACTCTACCACAACCACGGGTCACAGAGACGCCCAAGAGAACGTCCCAAAAACATAATACCTCCACCATTGGCTTGTGTATGACCTTCTGTACATTCAGGGAGCAATTGTTTACCTGGAAGACGGCGTAACCTGATCGGCGTGATGAACGACAAAATGATTAATCTGACCAGTCAACTCTCTCCCACTGATCCATGGACAGTCGCGATGTTCCCGGGCCCAGCGTAGGCGCCGTTGGCGATGACTCTTGGTCAGCAATTCACACAAGTGGGACGTTTGCTGCGTAGCTCCATAGCCAAAGGTGTCCGCTGAATAGTGTGCTCCGATACTATTCTACTTGGCCCTGCATTGTATTGGGTTGTCATCTGAACCACTGTCTGGCTCCGGTTTTGCTTCACCATGCAAGACATTGTCCTGCGGCCTTTTTCTTTGATAGCGTGTGGACGTCCAAAACCATGTCGTCTTTTGCTGGTTTCACCGTCATTCATCCACTTTGCTAGTAAGTACTAACAACTGTAGATCGCGAACAACCCACGAGTCGTGTAGTTTCAGTAATACTTGTTCCAAGCCTTCGAGCCATTACAATCTGCCCTCTATCAAAATCGCTTAGATCCGCAGTCTTTCTCATTACACACAGAAGGAAGTAAAAGAAGGATTATTGAGACTCTTCTGCGGCTGTTAAATACCACTTCCACCTGATCACGTGCCTTTCACGTCATCCAGGCGAGTTCATTGCAAAATGTAGGGGTGGTCATAATGCTTTGGCTCTTGAGTATATAAGTATATATATATATATATATATATATATATATATATATATATATATATATATATATATATATATATATATATATATATATATATATATATATATATATATATATATATATATATATATATATATATATATATATATATATATACATATACATATATATACATATATATATACATATACATATATATATATGTATATATATATATGCATATATATATATGTATATATATATATATGCATATACATATATATATATATATACATATATATATACATATATATATATATATATATATATATATGCATATATATATATATATATATATATATATATATATATATATATATATATATATATATATATATATATATATATATATATATATATATATATATATATATATATATATATATATATATATATATATATATATATATATTATATTTGTGTGTGTGTGCCGTTCCACTATAAAATGTTAAATAACAATAAAATATTTAATGAATAATTTAAACTATATTATAACAAAATTTGTAAAACATTCAAACATTATTCTTTCTTTTGTACAATAATTTCAATAATGCACAATTCTTGATAATAATTACGAAGAAAATAAACAAATTCCTTCAAAGGAAAAAAAATCTTTGAATTGTCATCCCAGGTACATAATTCTTACAAAATTTGATTTCCTGACTACGCTGCATTGCACTGAACGTTACAGTGGTAGCATGTAACAAGCTATAAAAATCTACCTGCGTTAATCCTTAGCGTAAATTTTTATTAAAATTCCAGAAGTTGAGCTTATTACTGACGGAAATATCTCGTATACAATGCTAATGTTTAATTAGTGAGTCTAAAAATAGCATTAACAATGCGGAGAATTTTCTTATTCTTATATTTCACCTGCCCCTTACATATTTCTCGAAGAATTTCCAGAAATTCTTGATCATATAAGAATATTTGGTAAAATATAACGAAAAATTCCCAGACGCAAATATTGTCAAGACACTAACTCTTTATAACTAAATACATCAATTTGAGATATAATTCTCTCTACTGTGGAATTTTTTAAACTGATTTCTAAACTGTAGAATTGTAGATAGTAAATAATCATTTATACCCACATAATATTGTCACACACACACACACACACACACATATATATATATATATATATATATATATATATATATATATATATATATATATATATATACATGTATGTAATATAAATTGCCATTGTCCTTAAACTTCAACATTCTCCCATTTTCTAGATTTCTAATGTTACGTTTTGGATCTCCAGGTAATGTTCTTTATTTACAATATGGAAAATCCTGATAAACGTTGCCAACACTTCCATACGAAATTCCGAGTTCAGTGGCGTTAGCGAAAATGGCGAAATGGTCAAATGGGATATTTAATACTTCAAATTTAAATTTAAAGTTTACTCACATACTGACGTAATATTAAAATCGATAAAAATTCAGTCAGGCATGCTCAAAGTAAATATTTTTTTTTATTTGATCACTGAAATAAATCTTTATTACAATACTTTTTTACTTTGTACCAGAAAGTAAAATTCATATATTGCTCATTAGAGTTATTCTAAGCTTTTAACATTTTAGTACAGTAATCAAAAATGGCTCCAAAACTAGAGGCCAAAAGATGGCTGAATGGATAAGGAGCTGCACTTCGGTTCAGGAGTTTGTAAGTTTGAAACCCATTGATACATAGATATTCGTAGCCTTTCAGAATTTACTTTGAGCAGTAGGTTCAAATCCCAATGTCTCTCATATAGCAAAAAAGCGTATCATAGCTGTAACGAAGAATTACATTACAACTCCTTCTCTGCCAGTATGGAGAGACCCGGACATCGAAAAGCGGAAATGGCATCATCAACGTTCATCTTCAACACGGGGTAAAAAGAGATAGCAAACCCCACCCGTCCAGCTGGATCGAAGGTGAAGGTCCGCTGTAATCACTTCGGTCACTCTCTCCGTACTAGCATCGACGGTATTGTAATGTAACTCTCAGTTACATTGACATCCTAAATCAATCAATCAAGTGAGACTTTGAGGGTTAACGGCTAATCTGAAATGAAAGATTTGTTCAAGTTTTCATTTTTTAATGCTAAAGTTATTTTATTTTACTATTTATTCAAAACTATCATATAGCCCGTCATATTATGGGATCAGAATTTTCCAGAATTGTAAAGTACCCTTCGAGGCAGCAAAAAATGGTTTGTTTTTTGGCTGAGAATTATCTGGTACATGCTCAATAATTTGTTTATCTTTACTGATCGCATGTTAGTTGATAACTAATTTATCTTGTTATATTACATGATAGGATGAACAGCAGTGGTTTTAATATTGAGATTAATTGTTTAGCGGTAAATATGAGTAATGTCCCAAATTTAGCTAATCAATTGCAAACCATGTGATTATGTATAAAAAACGTATACACAAACGAACATACTTCTTAATTTTCAAAGATATATATAACTTAAAGCTAAATATTTGTTAGTCCGTGAAACAGACTCCTATATTTTTTATGAAAATAATTTGTTGTTAATGTCGGTGATAATAATTTTTATTGCAACAAAAATAATAGATAATTAAATTGAATTATCACATATGTACCTAATCAATTATTTAAGCCTATTATAAAAGAAATTATAATTGTAATATCTCAGTTCATTAATAAAACGTATAAAAACAATAAAGACGATATTTAAAGAATTTAAAATAAGAAATGATTTAATGTGATGTTTATAGGAATGACGTTATAATGCTAGAAAGAACTGTCATTTTTATCTACTAATAATGTGACAAAGTGAGGAATTTAATTACCTGCTCCTAACCACGGAAAATAGGGCTTGAAATAATGGCTTTAAAAGATCAAAAAGGGAACAGGTGGATTTCGAACGTTTTCAAACTCGCTTTGAATTTTGCTAACCCTAACTCACCAAGTATCCAATACGGATGTCTGTATCCATTCCAGGTCCAACAGCTTCATAAATTCGAGGATAAAAGGACAAATAAATTAGGCTATTATTATATAGGCTACTATTATTATAAAGGGGATACATATTATTGAGCAATTTGTTGCAACGTGACGAACTACTATAATGCCTTCCCATTTTCATGTTTAAAACAGCCAATAGACAAACTGCCCTTCAGTTTGAAATTAAACCCAGAATTGTTATAAGTTGAGATGCGCCCTGCTGCGTGAAATCACCTTATCGTACTTTTTCCTAAAATGGTACATGGATTACTATTCTTTATTTCGAAATTCTGCAGTTAAATATATTTTTCTTAACACAATACATTATGCGCATTACTATTGATATTTATTGATATTTTTACTCTAGTATTAAAACGTTTTACTCTTTTTTATCCTACTGCTTACAGAAATCTGGCAAATAATCAAATCTGCCAGAGTCGAGGGTCAAAGCAGCAAATCGGATTCATATGAGATACAGGAAAGAAAAATACTCCGAGAACTGTATGCAGTATAAACAAACAACAAATACTCCCTTATCTAAACAATTCTCGAATATCAAAACAAGGGAAAGATCCTTTTGGATGTCGACAACTTTTATTAGCATATGAAAAGCTACTTGGAAATTCACAGATAATAAATAACGAAGTCCTTAAAAATGCTGGAGGGGAAAAATTACTGAAAACATTTCACTTTCTGTGCCAAAATACTTATATTCCAGAAAGATGGTAATGCACTTTTTTATGTAGACGACATAGGCTAGAAAAATGACTTTAGTTGCATTGCTTCTCTGTCTTATATGCGTAAGATAAATCTATTAGATTAATTATTTTTCCCTAAAAGTCTTTTTTAAAGTGTGAAAACGAGAAAATATCCCTAATTTCTGTTGCATTTTGTTGTCTCAGATTAATCTACGCGAGTTCTCAAAAAATACGAACAGATTACTAGAATTTTATCTAAAGTATAAGAATATTTTTAAATGAAAATTTGTATATAAAAATAAGATGATATAAGGAGGATTTGAAAAAAATAAACTGGGATATTATATCGAAATAAATGGGATATAAATTAATTATCCGATATAAGACGGATTTAAAACAGATATAAATTAATATTAGATAATAATTCTTAATCATATTTCAGGATGAATGAAATATGATTAGGAATTATTATCTAAATTTTCAGAAAGTACTCATTTATCTTAATAGGTATTTATTTCTGATCTTAATCTGATTCTCTCATTTGATTTAATCAGTAGAGAAATTTATCTAATGTTTTAATTCAAACAGGAGTTTACTATAAAGCCTAGAATTTTTACAGCAATTTAATAATTGTGTTATGTTATAATGATAATATAGTAACTATAGTTCGCATTTTGAGATTGTAAATGCGCAGTTGTTTAACCCTCGGAGTGGAACACACCGATTAAAAAAAGTCTCCAAAAACACGCTAAAGGTTTATTGTGTCAATGGCCAAAGCGTTCTAATTCATTTTTTACTTCACCCTTTGTCGATTAGAATGGAATACGGGAAACCCACCCTCGTTATTGTCCCTTTACTTCCGGTTATAATTTTTAATACACATAAAGCTCTTCAAGTCTCGAAGATCATCCCATAAGAAATAATGGATTCTAAAAGTACAAATAAATATATTCTTTAAGAGAATTATTTATATTTTTTTACGGAAGTTATCCAAGATATTTAAGTGGTGCAATTAGAGATACATCTGTTACCGCAAACAAAATACTTCGAAATAGAGATTTACAAAGCCATGAAAAGCTATCAAGGAGTCTATAAGGAGTCTTTGTGTCTCAGGGAATAGGGGTGCATCTCTCAATAGATGTTAGTCAAAGATGGATGCAATATCTGAACAATCGACCTGACCCTCCTACCTTAAACACTGGCAGAAATGTATTTTACATCCATTTTCGGAAAGTTTTTGGAGGTCGAAAATTGTACGTGACAACCGCTTTGAAGACATCATTGGTTTGTCGGAATTATATGTGCGAACCGCTTAGATGGTTAAAGGAGTTGTCCCTTATTTTCAACCCCATATGTTCAAATTGCCTTATTTTCATAAAGTACACAGAATAAATAATACATAAAAAAGAAATACAAACCAAGTCAAACCAAGTCAAACCAAGCACGATTGAGACATACTCTACTCGTATTAAAGCAAAGGAGTTAACCCTTTGTTTAACCCTTTAAAGGTCACCAAAATAAATTCATTGGAGTATAGTGTAATTAGTTTATAAATGTTATCTATGAACCTTGTAGATGTAAAATATAATTTTGTTTATATTCCTTGGGAGGGTTTGCCTTAGAGGATACATAAGGAGGGTTTTAGGAGTAGTTTAACTGACTAACCCCTCCCCTTGATAATTATACTTTTTTAAAAGTTTAACTATACTAAAAGAACAATAAATAAGAATCCTTAAAATGTTACAATAAATAAATAGCTTAACAATTTATAAGTGTTTGTATAGATACTTTTATTTGGGGTCATAAGTAAGATAAATTGAATTGCTGACTTCTCAGGTACAGCAAGTTTAAATTCATGCATTTCAAAAGAAAAAAATTAATTAAATGTAGAGCTATCATCTGTTGTAAATGTAAAATGTCAAAAACAAACAACAACAAAAAATCGAAAAATCATCCATGTTTCAAAAAACTTTTTTTTAATTGCAGAAGCTCTTGATTCTACATTATTGGCTAGCATACATCACAGATGTATGAGATTGGAGCTGTAAATAATTATAAAAAGATAAAGTAAAGTACTCCAAAAAGTAAACTTTAAAAGAAAGATGTTTAACAGGTGGTTTTGTTACGAAACCACTGTTCGCTAAAGGGTTAAACAAACACCTCTAGGGTGAAAGTACGACTTGTGCTCAAGTGGTCCTCGTAATTCAGAATCAGGGAATAAGCAGAAGACCCATAGGATTGGTCTATCACCCCCAGAGTTATCGATTCAGAACTTGGAGGACATTTGGACCATTTTTAACCTATTTTACATTTCCTAGCCACCTTTAAAGAACACGACGGATATTACGCCGGCTCTGACTCCTTACCCGCAAAACCTTCTGTTACGAGAGCGTTTCTTTTGCCGACTGACCTACTGCGGCTCGGAAGCCAATATTACTTCTTATAAGTGAAAAGTACACATATATATTCCAGCCTTATTCGGGAATCGAACCCAAAATCATGAATTGGAAGCACAGTGTGCTAACAACTATACAATCCTGCGCACTTCGCAAAGTTTGACAATCACTGCATTATTCTGATTACATGAATTATCAAATAAGTCTCTTATCATGGAAATTTTGTTTTTTTTTATAAATTCCGTCTAATGACGTGTAATATGACAGCTGATTAATAATGATCATCAGTACTGTTGAAATTCGTTTTAATTCCATATTTTTTTTACCCTCCATAATCTGTTATCACATAGATAAGGTAATTAGTAATACAGATTTGCCGAAAAGGTTTGATTTTTGGATGGAATGTTTCGATATACTATTATACTACACGAACATTAATGAAACAGAGACCTACTACTTTAAGTCAAGCCGATTCCAAACGGCTACGAACATCCATGACCGCAGCGGTATTCGAACACTGAAACACCGGTTCCCAAAAGCATCGCCCTTAAAACACGACCATTGTTCGTCTATTCACTAGAAAGGATTTGGTCATTAATTTGTTACTATGAAAAGTATAAATTCCATGTACACACCGATGGCCAAAATTTAGTTAAAATTAAAATTAAGCTCTAGAGAGTTTTCCTTTGTAAAAGAGTAGATGTATACAATAAAATCTAAAATTAGCAGTTATATAAAACAGTGTTACATTGCAGTCTCACTTAACGAGATCAATGAGTAAGGCACTGCTTTCATGTACCGCCCTTCTGACATAGATGATTGTAGTCTTTCGGAATTGGCTTAAATTAGATCCCCTCAATCGTAAGCTTTTGTTTAATAAAATAAATATACCGTACTGCTACAAACCCACCTACAACAGTCTGAATAAAACGAAGAATTATAAAAAAATGTTTCAAGAATTCTGTCAGAGTCAAAGAAAGCAACAAAATACTTATTTCGTGCGAACGATTACTGTCAAGCAAACTGCCTATCTGTTGAGTAGCAACGTCCTTTATATTTTACATTTGGGCAGCATCACTTCACTTCAGTTGAAATCTTTCCATTCTCAACAAGTATTGCTAACATTCTACAAGGAATTTTTGGCTTTAAACAGTAGCTCCCGATGTCATTAGCACTCGTATCGCAAAAAAACCGTAGCGCTCCAAAACCAAACCAAACCAAATCTACAAGGAATTTGGCACTGGAAACTTTAAATGAATGAATGATAAATATCTAGAAGCACGAAAGAATTCATTTATCAATTGTTTAATCGATTAAATTGAAAATCAATTTTTTGAACGTTTAAATATCTAAGACTCCTTAAGAAACATAGGCTAAAATTTTAAGAGCATCTTAAATTCTGATATTTATTCATAGACTGTTAGTTACACTACAAAATCTATAACCCTAAAACGAATATCATTAATCATCAATACTTCATTAATTATGTCATTAAAACATAATTTCAATATCTCATTCATCACTGTCACGAATTTACAACACTGATGTACTAACTCACATGAATATAAACGTAAGTTTCTCAATATTGGAACTGCAGTGATCTTTTTATAACAGTTTAGTAACTCCAATTACCCAAAGGAGTTCACTCTTGTTTGACATTTAGATAAATGTACATGTTGTAACCGTTGCTAAATTAGAATATGTTATTCAAAAGTTTCATTTTGCAAGATTGATTAATGAACTTGTTAACCGAGTATGAAAATAGAGATAGAATGTCAGCTATATTAATTATCCAGAGGAGAAAAACTTATGATTAACGAAATTAATCAATGTTGAAGTTGTTTAAGAGTTTTTTAAATTTCAAAATTAACATGTGAAATTATATGTTATGTGGTGTGGTATAGTAAACTTATGAACTACAATCATATGAACAGTTTGAAAACAATCTAAATATATTTTACAGTTTTTGTTTCCATTTTTAGAATTCTCTTTCTTTCTAGATAGTTTTTATTTGTCAATTGACTTTCTTTTTTGTAGCGTGGTTTCTAGTAATTTTTCAACAATTTGAAAATTTGAAGTAGAAAATATGAAATATAGATCTAGACAGACATCTTTTTGGTTATATAGGACGTTTTTACCCTCTATAAGTTTAACAGCTATATCAATATCGAATTGGTTTGGTTTTATATGTAGTTCTAGAGTCTAATGTTTCAATTAAATTTCAAAATTAACATGTAAAATTATATTTTATGGGATGTGAATCTTACGAAAAGTTTGACAACAATCTAGATATGTTTTACAGTTTTTGTTTTCTTTTTCTTTTTTTTTCTTTTTTTTTTTTTTTTTTTTTTTGTTTCCTTTTTTTAGATCTTTCTTTCTTTCTAGACTGTTTTTATTTGTCAATTGATTTTCTTTTTTGTAGTGTGGTTCGTAGTATTTTTTCAACAATTTGAAAATTTGAAGAAGAAAATATGAAATATAGATCTAGACAGACATCTTTATGTTTAGATAAGATGATTTTTACCCTCTATAACAGGGGTGGCCAAGCTGCTTGATAGTCCGAGCCATTTTTCAAAATTTGAAATTTTTCGAGAAGCGTTAATTAAGTATTTAAAAGGTATGCAAAAGAGATAATTAAATTTCTTTTAACAGAAATTATATTTATTTAATGTCATTTGGAAGTTCTTCGTCCCTTTATTTTTCAAAGAAATTTTTTAATTGCCGAAGATTTTTTGCATTGGTGCGAATGTAATTTACAATGTGTAACAGTGTTTTCATAGCATCGGGATATTTTAAATATTTTGTAACGAGATGTTCTCGGTGAATTAGGAATTGTGGAATTTGAGAATCATCTCTTAAAAGCCCAATAAGACCGATTTTTTTACCCAGCATTTCTCTCTTTCTTTCTAGACTGTTTTTATTTGTCAATTGATTTTTTTTTTGTAGTGTGGCTTCTAGTATTTTTTCAACAATTTGAAAATTTGAAGTAGAAAATATGAAATAGAGATCTAGACAGACACTTTTATGGTTATATAGGATGTTTTTCCCTCTCTATAAGTTTAACAACTATATCCGTATCTAATTACTTGGGTTTTATATGAAGCTTCAAAGTCTAATAGTTCGATTAAATTTCAAAATTAACATGTAAAATTATATATTATATGGTGTGGTATAACAAACTTATGAACTACAATCATATGAACAGTTTGAAAACAATCTAAATATGTTTTACAGTTTTTGTTTCCTTTTTTTAGATCTTTCTTTCTTTCTAGACTGTTTTTATTTGTCAATTGATTTTCTTTTTTGTAGTGTGGTTTCTAGCATTTTATCAACAATTTTAAAATTTGAAGAAGAAAATATGAAATATAGATCTAGACAGACACCTTTATGGTTAGATAGGATGTTTTTTACCCTCTATAAGTTTAACAGCTATATCCATATCGAATTGGTTTGGTTTTATATGTAACTCTAGATCTAATGGTTTCGATTAAATTTCCAAAATTAACATGTAAAATTATATGATGTGTGGTGCTGTATAACAAACTTATGAAATACAATCATACGAACAGTTTCCAAAAAATCTAGATATGTTTTACAGTTTTTTTAGATCTCTCTCTCTTTTCAGACTGTTTTTATTTGTCAATTGATTTTCTTTTTTGTAGTGTGGTTTCTAGTTTTTTTCAACAATTTAAAAATTTTAAGAAGAAAACATGAAATATTGATCTAGACACCTTTATGGTTAGATAAGATGATTTTTACCCTCTATAACAGGGGTGGCCAAGCTGCTTCATAGTCCGAGCCATTTTTCAAAATTTGAAATTTTTCGAGAAGCGTTAATTAAGTATTTAAAAGGTATGCAAAAGAGATAATTAAATTTCTTTTAACAGAAATTATATTTATTTAATGTCATTTGGAAGTTCTTCGTCCCTTTATTTTTCAAAGAAATTTTTTAATTGCCGAAGATTTTTTGCATTGGTGCGAATGTAATTTACAATGTGTAACAGTGTTTTCATAGCATCGGGATATTTTAAATATTTTGTAACGAGATGTTCTCGGTGAATTAGGAATTGTGGAATTTGAGAATCATCTCTTAAAAGCCCAATAAGACCGATTTTTTAACCATCATTTCCAGAGCTCCATCAATTTTAATAATCTTTTAAAATAACACAAAAATGAAAAGGGAACTCCGGTACATTTTTCTAGAACCGCAAATAATTCTTCAAAGAGCCGCATGTGGTTTTCCAGCCGCAGGTTGGCCACAACTGCTGTGTAAGTTTAACAGCTATAGCAAACCAATCAGAGGACGTGAGACTACTTTCGGAATCTCAGAATTGAATACAAATTATGTAAAGGAATTATAGAGATATAAGATTATGTAAGATTAGTTGAGCTAACAAAAACTTAAGTTGATGTCATGGTCGCCAAAGTTTGCAATTTCATGCATAGAATCGCAAGAAGTTCATTTTAGAATATAATACATTATATATACATCTATATATACATAAGACATACATATGTACATATGTATGCAATGATATTTTTATCCCTTTCGGTTCCTATTCTGTTTTTCCTGTAATTCCTTTCTACCGACCTTAGCGAATGTTCTTGAATGTTACCCTATGAATTCCTTCCCGTTGCATAGCTAAAAATAGAATTCTGACTCTCCAGTAACATCCTCCAAGTAACTTCTAGTGACTGCTAATTGGATAGTACAAATAAGTTTAAAAAACGTATGTACAATGGTGGCGGACAGAAGAGTTTTGTCAGAAATTTCAGCGGTTTCGTTCGTAAGAGAAAAAATGAATAAACTGTGATAGTTCGAGATTCCATTTTTTAAAATTTTGTTGTCCTTCTCGTCTCAAGTTCCACGACTGCAGAGTTGTAATATCAGCTCTGAATTTCTTTTCGAGATGAAGCAAAAAGCCTCAACTCATATATATATATATATATATATATATATATATATATATATATATATATATATATATATATATATATATATATTCAAGAATTATTGCTTACCTTAACCAAGTGTTCTTGCATGTTAAAAGAAAGTAAAACTACTTACATTATTCAAGTGCCGTGACCTGGTTTTAAAGCAAGATTTTTGCTAACGCAACGAAATGCAACGAAATACAATGATTACCAAGAGAACTTTATAAAAACTAGTTTTATTCACACGAAACAACGTTAGATCTAGTGTTTAAGTGATGTTTTAAATTTTTGTCAGCTTTATCCGCAAATAAATTCCACAGAGGCTCTTTCTTAAAATAATTCTCCTTGTTCGGCTCCTTACCAATGCATGAATATAATACCTCCTTGTAATAACGGTCATTTATCAAGTATAGTTTATTATCCGAGTCTTCAATAATCCTTAATTATATCATTAATCAACGTCACAGGGCCTTGTAGCGGCATAACATACAAAACGATGCATTTCGCATACGCGACCTCTTCGAACAGGAGTGAAAGTTTTATCTGTTTAGCTAATGAATCATTGGATTTAATATTACACTTTTTCATTCAACCTAAAAAGATAGTTTATTTTTCTGTTTTATTTACACTTTGGAAATCTATTTTCCTTGGTTTATAAACAAGAAATTATCCCTCGTCTAAAATTGAAGTAAAAGTTATCTACATAAAAATTGTGACTTGTTATTTTCAGGAATAAGGGATAGCTTGAATTTTTTCTGTTGTAGAAATATTAAAAGCTATTCTCTTTTATAACTTTTGATATTATTTTTTACACATAAGGAGCTTTGAATCTGATTTTTAAAAATCACGAACTTTAACACTATTCGTATGGGAAAACATAGTAATCCCCTATATAATAATAGCCTAAGTTATTTGTCCGTCTGTCCTCGAATTTTTGAAGCGGTTGGACCTGTAGTGGATAGATGCATCCATATTGGATTCTTGATGCGTTAGGGTTAGCAAAATTCAAAGCGAGCCTTTAAAGTGTTCGAAGTCCCCTCCCCCCTTTTGGAACGAGTGGATCGGGACAGCCAATTTTGGGTCCTTACACTTCCGGTAGAAATTTGCTTGGCTCACTGGCGCCATCTATTCACTAATATATTAACTAAAACAATTTAATAATTGGACGGTTTTTTTATTATTTTATTTACATTTTTGACAATATTTTAAGTCAATTTTCTTCTTTTTATTTGAATTTTATTCAATTTTTTACTTCTAATTTTGTTAGTTTTTGTCATTTTAAGTTTATAAAATTAGTTTCTGCTAAGAAATGAGCTCGAGAAGTGCTAGAATTTCTAATATTTTATTGTAATAAATTTATTAATTTTAATATTTATTATTATTATAATTTAATATTTTATTTTATTTCTAATATTTTTTTTTACATTTTTGACAATTTTTAAAACTGATTTTTATGTTTAACTTTTAATTTTTTTTCTTTTTTATTATTTTTAAATCAATTTTTACTATCATAAACTTTATACCTCAAGCTGTCTATAATGGACAGTAAACGGCCTAATTTTTAAAGATAAAATCATTGTTCTGAAAAAAATGTTACAATAATATAATAAAATTAGAAACTTACATTTTTCTATCAAAGAATATTCATAAGTTAAAATTTTATTATTCCGTTAAAAAGTATACAGTAATATTGGATACTTATTTCACTTAATAAAGAGTAAAAGAGAATTTTTCTTGAATATTCTTTGATAGAAAAATATAAGCTTCTAAAGTACTATATTGAAGTATATTTCAATGAGTCATTTTCTCGTGCTTGAATCAGGCTATTTACTGTCCATTACAATAAACTGAGAAGCAAGCAATTTTCTGCCGGAAGTGTAAAAACCAAAATTTGGCTGTTCCGATCCACTCGTCCTTTTGGAGCGTTTAATGCCATTACTTCAAAACCTATTTCCTCTGGTTAAGAGCAGGATATATTTATCACATAATAAATAGGTAAGAGTAACATTTTTTGTTTCATTATGATGTCATACCTTTAACCACCTCATTTAATTATTTCTTATTTTAAGTTAGTTAATTATCGTGTACCTTCATTTCATACGTTTTATCACTGAAATTAGATATTACGTAAATGATTTTCTTTTAGCTTAAATATTAGATTAGGTACCTATGTTATACTTTTAAATTTAGTCATTGAGTATTTTTTGTTGTAATGAAAATTTTATCACCTGTATTAACAAATAATTTCATAAAAGTCTGGGGACCAGTCTCACCAAAGTCGTTTAACGGCTAATCCCGATTAACCCATGGTGCCTACCAATGGTTGGACGCAATTCTCCATTTAAACAGAGGTTAATCGTGGTTAGCCTCTAAAAAACTTTGGCAAGACCTCCCTAGGAGTCTATTTCACAGACTAATAAATATCTAGTGTTTAAGTTATATATCTTTGAAAGTTAATAAGTTTGTTCGTTTGTGTGTTTGTATTTTATGGATTACCACACGGTTTAAAATTGATTTGATAAATTTTGGGCAACTAAAACACAAAAAACAAACCACTTTTTTACTTGCCTCGTAGGGTACTTTACAATTCTGCAAAGTTAAAATTTTTACTGATCCCGTTATATGACGGGCTATATGCTAGTTTATATCAATTTTTAGGAGGGATGTAAAAATAAAGAAGAAATTAAACCATATTTTTAGTTTATAAAGTCAATCATACACGAAACTCTGAATGGTGGATATTTACTTTGTAGGAATAGTTATAAGTTGGTTCCTTTATTTTAAAATGAGATTTCAATTCCAAATAACATATTATCCGAACTTACCGGACACATTAGAAAAAATAACAATCAAGAAGGAAATGATTAAATTATAGATAATCCAAATTGCAGGTGTAAATTTCCTTGATTTTTAAACTTCCTAGCTCAGAAATAACTGAGAGATTAGAAATCCTTGAAGGTTTTGGATTAAAGCAATCAGTCCCAGATGTTCTCGGGTCTTTTATATTTGACTATTATCTGCTCTTAAAATCCAAACCGTTCTTATTTGGAATGCAGTGATAGTAATTGGGTGTTCTCGAACAGTTCTTAGAGTCAAATTGGATTTCCTAACCAGTTGAGAATTGGAAAGAAATAATCTGGAACATTTTTCCTCTTAATTCTTATTTAAGAAGTTACTGAAAACATTTAAATTTAAACATGCTTTACATGGTAGCCTGAAATTACTTTATAGTATCCAAATATTTCCTATTATTGTTATTGCTGAAGCAAAAACATCCCTCATTGCTAATAAAATAATATATATATTAAGGATATAACACAAAATAATATTTTTCATTTGGGTTGTTTGTTTGGAGCCTTACGGTCTACATTTTTGATACGCAATGATTAATAAAACTTGAACCTTCTGCCTAAAGCCGAGACATTAAAATTAAATCTCGCTTTATACGGTAGCCTGAAATTACTCTATAGTATCAGAATATTTTCTCTTCTTATTATTATTATTGAAGCAAAAACATCTTTCTCTTCTTTTAAAATAACAGGTATTAAGGCTACAATGCAAAATACTATTTTTAATTTCGGTCATTTGTTTGGAGCCTTATAATCTACATTTTTTATACACAAGTGTTAATAAAACTAGAACATTCTGCCTAAAGCCGAGACATTTAAATTAAATCTCGCTTTATATGGTAGCCTGAAATTACTCTATAGTATCAGAATATTTTCTCTTATTATTATTATTGAAGCAAAAACATCTTTCTCTTCTTTTAAAATAACAGGTATTAAGGCTACAATGCAAAATACTATTTTTAATTTCGGTCATTTGTTTGGAGCCTTATAATCTACATTTTTTATACACAAGTGTTAATAAAACTAGAACATTCTGCCTAAAGCCGAGACATTTAAATTAAATCTCGCTTTATATGGTAGCCTGAAATTACTCTATAGTATCAGAATATTTTCTCTTATTATTATTATTGAAGCAAAAACATCTTTCTCTGCTTTTAAAATAACAGGTATTAAGGCTGCAATGCAAAATACTATTTTTAATTTCGGTCATTTGTTTGGAGCCTTGTATTCTACATTTTTGATACACAAGTGTTAATAAAACTAGAACCTTCTGCCTAAAGGCGAGACATTTAAATTAAATCTCGCTTTATATGGTAGCCTGAAATTACTCTATAGTATCAGAATAATTTCTCTTATTATTATTATTGAAGCAAAAACATCTTTCTCTTCTTTTAAAATAACAGGTATTAAGGCTACAATGCAAAATACTATTTTTAATTTCGGTCATTTGTTTGGAGCCTTGTATTCTACATTTTTGATACACAAGTGTTAATAAAACTAGAACCTTCTGCCTAAAGGCGAGACATTTAAATTAAATCTCGCTTTATATGGTAGCCTGAAATTACTCTATAGTATCAGAATAATTTCTCTTATTATTATTATTGAAGCAAAAACATCTTTCTCTGCTATTAAAATAACATATATTAAGGCTACAACACAAAATATTATTTTTAATTTTGGTCGTTTGTTTGGAGTCTTAAGGTCTACATTTTTGATACACAAATGTTAATAAAACTAGAACCTTCTGCCTAAAGCCGAGACATTTAAATTAAATCTCGCTTTATATGGTAGCCTGAAATTACTCTATAGTATCAGAATATTTTCTCGTATTATTATTATTGAAGCAAAAACATCTTTCTCTGCTTTTAAAATAACAGGTATTAAGGCTACAACGCAAAATACTATTTTTAATTTCGGTCGTTTGTTTGGAGTCTAACGGTCTACATTTTTGATACACAAGTGTTAATAAAACTAGAACCTTCTGTCTAAAGCCGAGACATTAAAATTAAATCTCGCTTTATATGGTAGCCTGAAATTACTCTATAGTATCAGAATATTTTCTCTTATTAGTATTATTGAAGCAATAACATCTTTCTCTGCTTTTAAAATAACAGGTATTAAGGCTACAATGCAAAATACTATTTTTAATTTCGGTCATTTGTTTGGAGCCTTATAATCTACATTTTTTATACACAAGTGTTAATAAAACTAGAACATTCTGCCTAAAGCCGAGACATTTAAATTAAATCTCGCTTTATATGGTAGCCTGAAATTACTCTATAGTATCAGAATATTTTCTCTTATTATTATTATTGAAGCAAAAACATCTTTCTCTGCTTTTAAAATAATATGTATTAAGGATGTAACGTACCCCCTTTCTGAAGTGCGCTACACTAGCGTGGGACCTGTCCACTTACTTTAAAGGACAGGTGTGTTCGGTCGTCTCTGAGGATGCATTAAATTACCTCCGAATCTTTAAGGACAACAAACAATTTTTATTTAAAAACATTGACGAAAACATTAAAGTAAATCAAAATAACATATTGCTGAGTCTCAGAGCCTGTCTTATCCAGATTATACGGCCGATCTTTCCGTATCCAAAATAAAACCGACGTTGTGTTCTCTCACATCGAACAGAGATATGTCCCTACGTCGCGGGCTCTATCTCGACTCTCCCCCGAACTCAAGTGCTCTCTTCAGATATTCTCTCCCTTCCTCGGAGGGTCAGCTTCTCCGAAACTTGATTTCTTCCAGAAAGAGACATCTCCCCTTTTAGATGCACTGCAAAAAGAGACCAGCGATACATCCGAAAACCTTATCAGCCCCCCACCTTAGCCGGCCGGCTCCTATTTCTCCAAAGAAAGCCGGGTGGAAAGGGGCAAGGGGGCGATTTTGCAGATATCGTGAAGGGCACACATACGGAAAACAAGTTGTGGGTGCAAATTCCTTACAAAGGATATGGCAGAAAATTTTAGTTTGTTTGTAGCCTTAAGATCAACATTTTTTATACACAAGGGTTAATGAAACTAGAGCCTTCTTCCTATAGTCGGTTTCTAACTGCTGCAAAGTCCATATGAATAGTGTTTTTCGAATTTATTAACTCTGGTAAGAAATGACAGTGCCTTTCTCATTCGGTTACTATTCGACTCGATTTTACTTCGAAGCAGGCTACATTGATTATTTCTAATGTCTGTTTTAAGTAGGAAATAATTTAGAATAGTGTAAATGAGTTTTTAAATAGGGAATAGTAAATATAGAAATATTAATAAATTATATTTTTAGTATAAAATGTGAGTTAAAATGAAAACTAGCATTGGTTAGTGATTCCATTCTTCATCGAAATTTTTCTGAAAATTTGTCTTAAATGAAAATACTATAATATTACTTTCTTTAGCCCTCGTGTAGTCAAAACAAGAGAATGTAGTGCTAAATATCAAATCAAACCGAACAAATTTTACTCTTTCAACTAAAAATTTGGGTAAGGCAGAAAATACTATTTTTTTAGAGACAAAAACAAATTATATTGGTTATTTCTCTATTTGTTAGAGAATCTATTAGGAAATAAATTATAATTTTTTAAATAACTTATTTGTTTTATTTGTTTAAAAACAAAGATATTATTAAAACATATTTTTAGTTTCTAATGCTAATGAGAGAAGGAAAATCAAATCAAAATCGAAATCAGAATCAAATCGCTCGAAACCAAATCAAACTGAACAAATTTTACTCCTAAAAAAACAAGAGCAAATTGTATTGGTTATTTTTTCTCTATTTGTTAGAGAATTTATTAGAAAATAAATTAGAAGTTTTTATAATAACTTATTTATTTTATTTGTTTAAAAACAAAGATATTATTAAAACATATTTTCAGTTTATAATGCTAATCAAACAAGGAAATTAAATCCAAATCAAATCTCTCGAAATAAAACCAAACTGAAAAATTTTACTCCAACTAAAAATTTGGATAAGGCAGAGAATACTATTCTTTTGGAGACAAGAGTAATTTATATTGGTTATTTCTCTATTTGTTAGAGAATCTATTAGAAAATAAATTAGAATTTTTTAAAATAACTTTTTATATGTTTTATTTGTTTAAAAACAAAGATATTATCAAAACATATTTAAGTTTATAATTCTAATCATCCAAGAAACTAACTTGAATGGTAGATATTACTTTACCAAAATTTATCTCTAAAACTGTCAAAAACAGAAAGGCTAGAATGTTACTCCCTAATCTAAATTTTGGATATCACAGAAAATAAGATGTTTTGATTTGGGAGCAAACTTTATTGGTTATTTTTCTCTCGATTATTAAAAAAAAATGTTTGAATAAGAAGTAATTTGGAATCCTTTTGAATTAATTTTTAATTTGTGAATTAAAAATAAAGAAGAAATTAAAATATATCTTGAGTTTAAGTGTTAATAATAAATTAAACAAATTTTGAATCGTGAATATTTAATTCATCGAAATCTTTCAAGGAAAATGTCTAGAACAAAAATGCTATAATTTTACTTCATATTGTGAGAGATTCTACCTCAAAATAACTTATTTTCTAAACTTAACCAAATACGTTAGAAAAATTTAGAGAGTCATTAAATTAAGAATATTCCGAAATGCAGGTGTCAATTTTCCCAATCTTTAAACTTCCTAGCTCAAACATAACTGAGAGTTTAGAAATCCCTGAAGATTTTAAATTAAAGCAATCAGTTCCAGGTGTCCTTGCGCCTTTTATATTTGACTATTGTCCACTATTGAAATTAATATCATTCCTGTTGAAGCACTGTGATAGTCTCAATCAGTTCTCAATATCTAATTGGATTTTCTAAATACTTGAGGATTGAAAAGAAATAATTCCGAAAATTTCTCTTCTTAAGGTAATTCTTAAGAATTTGTTGAAAACTTTTAAATTAGAATTTGTTTTCTATGGTCGCTTTTAATTTATTTTGAGAATCCAAGTTTTCTCTTTTATTACTAATGCAGCAAAAATATTGTTTTTTGCTTTAACACAAAATATAATAAAAATAGACCACATATAATATTTCTTTTATGTGGGTTCTTTTGTCTGAATATCTACGGTCTACATTTTTTTGTTATATGAAGGTTAATAAGACTGTGACCTATTGTCAGTACTACAGTCGAATCAGAAAGGCTACGAATATCCATAATAATAGTGGGATTCAGACCCGCGAATTCTGGTACCGAAGAACATTGAGCTACCTATTCAGTCCTCATTAAACCCTAGTTATTTAGAAACAATTTATATTGGTTATTTCCTTTTATATTACAGAATCTGATTCCAAAATACTACGAACATTCATGGTAATCCAGGGATTCGAACTCTCGAATTCTAGTACCGAAGATCAGCGCCTTAACCAGTCGGCCATCGCTTTTAAATTAGAACTCGTTTTCTTTGGTAGCCTTTAATTAATTTTAAGAATCCAAATATTTTCTTTTATTACTATTTTATCAAAAACATAATTTATTGCTTTCAACACAAAATATAATACAGCACACATACTATTTCTTTTATGGATGATATATAGTTACGTTAGGTTTTTGTAGGTTGTTAGGTTTGGAGTGGTACGGTTTACATTTTTTTATTAGATGAAGGTTAATAAGACTGTGACCTATTAATTACAGTTGAATCAGAACGACTACGAATATCCATAATTATAGTGGGATTCAACCCACGAATTCTGGTACCGAAGAATTATGAGCTACCTATAAGTCACTTTTAAACCGTAGTTTATTTAGAAACAATTTATATTGGTTATTTCCTTTTATATTACATAATCTATTTTCTTATTATATTACAGAAACTATTTTCCTTTTATATTGCAGAATCTAATTAAAAAGTACTAGAGACATTCATAGCTAGCTCGGGATTCGAACTCTCTAATTCTGGTACCGAAAAGAAGCGCCTTAACCAGTCAGCCATCTGTTTTTAATTAGAATTTTTTTCCTATGGTAGACTTTAATTAATTTTAAGAATCCAAATTTTTCTTCTATTGCTATTGCAGCAAAAACATGGTTTATTGATATAACACAAAATATAATAAAATTAGACCACACATACTATTTCTTTTATGGATGCTATATAATTACGTTAGGTTTTTGTAGGTTGTTAGGTTTTTAGTGCTACGGTTTACATTTTTTTATTACAGGAAGGTTAATAAGACTGTGACCTATTAATTACAGTCGAATCAGAACGACTACGAATATTCATAATTATAGTGGGATTCAACCCACGAATTCTGGTACCGAAGAATTATGAGCTACCTATTCAGTCATTTTTAACAATTTATATTGGTTATTTCCTTTTATATTACATAATATATTTTCTTATTATATTACAGAAACTATTTTCCTTTTATATTACAGAATCTAATAAAAAAAGTACTACGAAATTAAGGGCAATCTCGGGATTCGAACTCTCAAATTCTAGTACCGAAAAGCAGCGCCTTAACCAGTAGGCCATCTCTTTTAAATTAGAAGTTTTTTTCTACGGTAGCCTTTAATTAATTTAAAAAATTCAAATTTTTCTGCTATTGCTATTGCAGCAAAAACATGGTTTATTGATATAACACAAAATATAATACAAATAGGCCACACATACTATTTCTTTTACGTGTTTTGTATGGTTATGTTTGGTTTATGTAGGTTGTTAGATTTGGAGTGCTACGGTTTACATTTTTTTATTACATGAAGGTTAATAAGTCTGGGTCCTATTGATTAATTCGAATCAGAACGGCTACGAATAGCCATATTAATAGTGGGATTCAAACGCAGGAATTCTGGTACCGAAGAACTTTGATGTGCCTATTCAGTCATTGTTAAACCGTAATGTATTTAGAAATAATTTATATAGTTATTTCCTTTTATATTACAGAATCATTTTTTCTGTTATATTACAGAAACTATTTTCCTTTTATATTACAGAATCTATTTCCACAATACTACGAACATTCATGGCAATCTCGGGATTTGAACTCTCGAATTCCGGTACCGAAGAGCAGCGCCTTAACCAGTCGGCAATCTCTTTTAAACTAGATTTTTTTTCTATGGTAGCCTTTAATTAATTTTAAGAATCCAAATATTTTCTTTTAGTACTATTGCAGCAAAAACATAATTAATTGCTTTCAACACAAAATATAATAAAATATAACACAAAATATAATAAATAATTTTCAACACAAAATATAATAAATAATAAGCACATATACTATTTCTTTTATATATGTTATATGGTTATGCTTGGTTTATGTAGATTGTTATTTTTGGAGTGCTACGGTTTACATTTTTTTATTACATGAAGGTTAATAAGTCTGGGACCTAGTGATTATAGCTGAATCAGAACGGTTACAAATACCCATACTAATAGTAGAATTCAAAGCCACGAATTCTGGTACCGAAGAACTTTGAGCTACCTATTCAGCCATTGTTAAACCGTAGTTTATTTAGAAATAATTTTATTGGTTATTTCTTTTTATATTACAGAATCTATTTTCCTTTTATATTACAGAAACTATTTTCCTTTTATATTACAAAATCTGATTCCAAAGTACCAATAACATTCATGGCAATCTCGGGATTCAAAATTTCGAATTCTGGTCTGGAAAAGCAGCGCCTTAACCAGTCAGCCATCTCTTTTAAATTAGAATTTTTTTCTATGGTAACATTTTGTTAATTTTAAGAATCCAATTTTTTTATTACTATTGTAGCAAAAACCTAGTTTATTGATTTAACACAAAATATAATAAAAATAGACCACACATACTATTTCTTCTATGTAAGTTGTATGATTATGTTTGATTTATCTAGGTTGTTAGATTTGGAGTGATACGGTTTAAATTTTTTAGTACATGAAGGTCAATAAGTCGGGGACCTATTGATTACAGCCGAATCAGACAAGCTACGAATACCCATGCCAATAGTAGGATTCAAACCTACGAACTTTGAACGACCTATTTAGTCAAAGTTAAACCCTAGTTTATTTAGAAACAATTTATATTGGTTATTTTCTTTTATATTACACAGTCTATTTTGAATAGTATTTGATTTAGAAAAAACTCAAATTAATTTATATTTTGTAAATTTAAAATTAAACAAATTGTGTAACAAGTTAGTTATAAATGAAACTAAATTTGAAAGGTGAATATTTGCTATACTTTTATATACACTATATATTCTCTGACTTTCATATACTCTATATAAGTCAGCCAGTGTTTGAAAAGTGATAAATTTTCTCCCCTTTAGCTTAAAATTTAAGATTCTACTTCTTAATAACACGTTTCTGAACTTCATAGAAAACATTCGAATTTAATTTTTTTAAAGTCATTTACAGATTTATGTATTATAGAGTCTGTTTTCAATAAAAATACCTTAAAATAATTTAAATTAATTTTTAATTCGGAAATAAAAATGAATAATAATTATTAAATTTTATTTTTATTTTAAAATGTCCATTATAAAAAAATTACTTTTAATGGATGATATTTACTCATCTAAATTTCTGTATAATTGTCTATAACAAAAATAAAAGCCGTAATTTTACTCCTTTAATTACTAAATTTGAGATTTCATTTCCAAGAAACATTATCTGAACTTAACCGAACACAATCGGAAAATTCAGAAAGTCATTAAATTAAGGCTAATCCTAACTGCAGGTGTAAATATTCCCAATCTTCAAACTTCCCATCTCAAAGATAACTGAGAGTTTAGAAATCCTTGAAGATTTTGGATTAAAGCAATCATTTCCAGATGCTCTCAGGTTTTATATTTGGCTATTGTTCACTACTGGAATCCAAATCATTTCAATGCAGTGATAGTAATTTGATGCCCTTAGAGTCAGTGATGTCCTTAGTTAATTTGATTTTCTAAACACTTGAAGATGATTTAATTTTTTTCATTTGAAGGTAATTCTTGTTTAAGAGGTTGGGGAAAACTTTTTAATTAAAATTCACTTTATATCTTAGCATTTAATTACTTTTAAGAATGCAAAATTTTCCTTTAATTTTTAGAATAGCGAAAACTTTGTTTAAGGCTTTTAAGATAAAATATATTAAAAATATGACCAAAATATTATATTTTCATTTGGGGCAGATAAAATATATTAAAAATATGACTAAAATATTATATTTTTATTTGGGGGTTAAGATAATATATATTAAAAATATGACCAAAATATTATATTTTTATTTGGGGCAGATAAAATATATTAAAAATATGACTAAAATATTATATTTTTATTTGGGACTTTTAAGATAAAATATATTAAAAATATGACCAAAATATTATATTTTTATTTGGGGCTTTTAAGATAAAATATATTAAAAATATGACCAAAATATTATATTTTTATTTGGGGCTTTTAAGATAAAATATATTAAAAATATAACCAAAATATTATATTTTTATTTGGAGCTTTTAAGATAAAATACAATAAAAGTATGACCAAAATATTATATTTTTATTTGGTGCTTTTAAGATAAAATATATTAAAAATATGACCAAAATATTATATTTTTATTTGGGGCTTTTAAGATAAAACATATTAAAGTGTGACCAAAATATTATAATTTTGTTTGGGGCTTTTAAGATAAAATATATTTAAAAATTTGACTAAAATATTATATTTTTCTTTGGGGCTCTTTAGATAAAATATATTAAGAATATGACCAAAATATTACATTTATTTAAGGCTTTTAAGATAAAATATATTAAAAGTATGACCAAAATATTATATTTTTATTTGGGGCTTTTAAGATAAAACATATTAAAGTGTGACCAAAATATTATATTTTTATTTGGGGCTTTTAAGATAAAATATATTAAAAATATGACCAAAATATTATATTTTTATTTGATGCTTTTAAGATAAAATATATTAAAAATATGACCAAAATATTATATTTTTATTTGGGGCTTTTAAGATAAAATATATTAAAAATATGACCAAAATAATATATTTTTATTTGGGGCTTTTAAGATAAAATATATTAAAAATTTGATCAAAATATTATATTTTGGGGGGGGGAGGCTTTTAAGATAAAATACATTAAAAATATGACCAAAATATTATATTTTTATTTGGTGCTTTTAAGATAAAATATATTTAAAAAATGACCAAAATGTTATATTTTTATTTATGGCTTTTAAGATAAAACATATTAAAGTGTGACCAAAATATATATTTTTGTTTGGGGCTTTTAAGATAAAATATATTAAAAATATGACTAAAATATTATATTTTTCTTTGGGGCTCTTAAGATAAAATATATTAAGAATAAGACCACAATATTACATTTATTTAAGGCTTTTAAGATAAAATATATTAAAAGTATGACCAAAATATTTTATTTTTATTTGGGGCTATTTTTAATATTTTTATATATTTACTATCTTAAAGATAGTAAATATTAAAAATATGACCAAAATAATATATTTTTATTTTTGCTTTTAAGATAAAATATATTAAAAGTATGACCAAAATATTATAATTTTATTTGCGGTAAGATAAAATATATTAAAAATATGACCAAAATATTATAGTTTTATTTGGGGTGCTTTGTTTAGAGTGCTACACTTTCTTACCAACACGAAGACTAATGAGTTTGAAATCTATATCTTAAAGATTGTTTTAAAAGGCTGAGAACATCCATGCCAAATACGGGATTCGAACTCTCGAATTCTGGTGCCGAAGACTAGCGCCTTACTCAATCGGCCATCTCTTGCCCTTCTTTTATTTTAGATCACACTACATTTGTTATTTCTAGTAGATGCATTGATTAAGAAATAACTTGGAATAATTTAAAATTAATTTTAGTTTCTGAATTGTAAGTTAAGAAAAAGTGTGTAAATATTATCAGTTAAAATGCTAGTTATAAAGGAAATCAACGCTCATTGGTGTATTATTACTTCATTGAAATTTCTCTATAAATCTGTTTTAAGGATTCTGTAATTTAACTCTCTTATATTAAATTTTCAGATTTCCCTTCCAATTAACATTTTTCTGATTTTTACCGAATGCATTTGGAAAATCTAAAAAGTCAATAAATTAGTGATAATACAAACCGCAGTTATAAATATTCCAAACCGTTGACTTTCCAAGCTCAAAAAGGGAACTGGAACTTTAGAAATGACTTAAGATTTTAGATTAAAGCAATCAATCTCAGATGCTCTCGGGTCTTATGTTTGGCTATTGTCCAATACTGAATTCCAAATCATTCCAATGCAATAATAGTAATTGGATGTTCTCGAACAGTCCCTAGGCTCTAATTTGATTTTCTAAACACTTGAAGAAGATTCGAAGATTTTTTCTTCTTCTTAAGGTAATTCTTATTTAAGAAGTTGGGGAAAAGTTTTAAATTAAAACTAGATTTCTATGGTAGTCTTTAATTACTTCTAAGAATCTAAATTTTTTTCTTTTGGTACTGGGGTTGCATAAACATCGTTTATAAGGTACAGTGATACCTCGTTTTTGCTGTTAGTGGGGACCAGAAGCTTCCGCGAAAGCTGAAAAACAGCGAAGTAGGATTTGCCCCTAGGAAATTTCGTGTATGCGGGTACACGAATGTTTTAAATATGTAAACAGTATTTATACTTTACACATTTAAGACAAAAATTACAACAGTATACATATTTACTTAAACGTGTCAGTGGTAATCAATAAGGTTAATTACATAACCTTACAAAGTAATAAACATTAATCAACATTGATATCTAAGAGAGGCTAAGAGTCTTGTGTTGTAGTCGGAAGAAAGGCTCTCACTTGATTTGTAGAAGCTTTAGGCTGACTTTGAGACTTTTCTGCTATAGACGCTGGCGGTAGAGCCAGGGGGATTTACCTGGGTAAGAAACATGGTGATGGGTAGTTGTCTTTTTTTTCCTCTTCCTTCAAAATTCCCCCGGTACAAGAACATAACCCCATCAACGCGATTGCTGAACTCGATTGCTCGAACCATATTGTCGTCAATGTCTTGTGCAAATTCTTGCCATGTTGCACAATTGTTACAAATTTTCCAGGGCGACGCTTTTCAGTTTGTTTTTCGTCTTTCTCTTCATTTTCTTCCTCACTGTCTCACTAACTTCAGGCGCTTTACCTTGGAGAAAACAGGGTGATGAGTAGTTGTCTTTGTTTTTCCTTTTCCTTCAAAATTCCCCTGTACAAGGACATAATCCAGTTAACGCGATTGCTGAACTCGAGTGCTCGAACCATCTTATCGTCAACGTCTTGTGCAAATTGTTGCATTGCTCTTGCTAAGATTCTCCAGGGTAAGGCTACGCTTTTCAATTTCCTCTTCGTTTTCTTCCTCACTTGCATACTTTGTCATCTGAAGGAAGTCTTCATCGGTTAGTGGGTCCGAGTTGCAATAGATAAGGGCGCTGATGTCTTCTTTTGTCATGTTCACAAATCCTTCATTCCTTATGATGTTAGCCAGCCTTCAACACTGCTAAATGATGAAATGCCTTTACGAGAGCCTGTGGTATGTCATCCTTCTCCAGCGCGCATCAACATGAAACAACGCTCCTATCTGCAATGTGGCTGCCGACATGGGTTTATATTATCACCTTTATTTTTTACGAATATTTTGGAAAAACCCGCGAAGCATTGAGACCGCAAAACATGAAACGCTAATTGGCGAGGAAGACTGTAATATATATTACGCTTATAATCAAAATACTATATTTTTAGTTGGGTTGGTTTGTTTGGAGTGCTACAGTCAACTTTTTTTGGTTTGGTTTGGAGTGCTACGGTCTATTTTTTGCAACACGAGGGCTAATGAGACCGGGACCTACATCTTAAAGCCGATTCCGAACGGCTACGAACATTCATGCCACAGTGGGTCTCGAATCCACGAACTCCGGTACCGAAAGCCAGCACCCTGACCAATCCAACTTTGTTTAATACATGAGGATTAACGAGACTGGAATAATTTGGTTAAAGCCTTTCCAAGCAATTATAGAATATTAGTAACGATTGTATTCGAACGCACGGACTCCAGTACCGAAGAATATTGTCTTACAGATTCGGCCATGGATTGACATGCCTTTGTTCGGAGCATACTACATTAGTTATTCCTAGCGGCTGTTTTAAATAAGAAATAATTTAGACTAATTTAAAATTAATTTTTTATTTGTTAATTGTAAATAAGAAAAATATGTATCATAATTTTAGTTAAAATACTAGTTATAAAGGAAATTAACGCTGAATGGTGTAGTATTACTTCATTGAAATTTCTATATAGGTCTGTTTGACACGTTGACTGCCAGACGCATTTTCGATGGTTTGCCCAAGACGCCGACGTAAGATTTTCATTATGTGATGCATATGCTGAAATATTGTTTGAAGCATATTAAAAAAGTTAACAAATCATGCTTGAAGCAGTTTTCGTGGTGGGGTTCAACGGTGATAACCACGTCGCGGTAGGCAATCGTTACGCTTGTCCTTTTTTTTAAAAAAAAAAATCAAACTTGCTTCGATTGCTAAGTGATTACTCTCATTCTTCAGCAGTTAAAGCAGAAAAAAGCAAAGAAAAATTTGAGTAAAAAATGGGTGACATATTGTTCCAATTACGTTGATTCACCTTTTCTTTCCCTTGAATGTTTCAATCTGACTCATGGCAATATGCACATGTACATTTTTCATGTACTAATAACACTATTTTTCTACGTCCTATATTGCATTAATTTCTTCAATCCATTATAAAAATAATGGTATGTTAAAATTTATCAGTATCAATATTTACTATAATTATGTACTTTTATTATTTTTCACATTGAATTCATTTAGTCAAACCGTAAGGTTATGAATAAAAAACAAACACACAAAAAATTGCATAAAAACTTACAAACATAAAAATTTCATTGAGACAAAAAGTAATCGATGATTAAATTTAAAATTATCACATATGTACCTAATCTGTTATTTAAGCCATATATGAAAGAAAATTATTGACGTCATTACTAAGTTCAGTGATAAAACGTATGAAAACAATGCATGGTTTGTTTTTTGGTTGATGATTATCTGGTACACGCTCAATAATTTGTTTATTTTCATACTCCTCTAAGGACGGATGCCTTTATCTTTCTTTATTACATTATTATAAAAAGGGCATTATCTTAAAATGCATTTTCTATACGTAACTACCATATAGCCCGTCATATGACTTGATTAGTAAAATTTTTAATTTTGCTGAATTGTAAAGTACCCTATGAGACTGATAAAAAATGGTTTGTTTTTCGGCTGAGAATTAACTGGTACACGCTCAATAATTTCTTTATCTTTATACTCCTCTAAAGACTCTCGATAGTGTTGATGCAGTTTTGAATCAAGTTGAATTCATTTAGAAATACAATTCAAAGTTTTCTTAGTCATGTCGAAATTATCATTAAGTTCTTAATTTTTTTCCACAGTGATTAATGGAAGTAAAGGAATGAAACTATCATTTCTACTACAGCCTGAACGTAGATAGAATTTGTTATTAATAAAATTGATAAAAATTTTATTGAACGAAAAAATAATCGATGATTAAATTTAAAATCCTCACATATGTACCTAATCTATTATTTAAGCCGTATATAAAAGAAAATTATTTACGTTATATCTAAATTCAGTGATAAAATGTATGAAAATAAGAGATTTGAAATAAAATTTTCAATTTTACAACTCCTCTTCAACCTCCACTCAAAATACAGTTTCTGTTAAGTCAAAGAGTTTTTTGCTGGATGAGATCCCGCCTACCCTCCCTCATCCTAACTTTTTCTTGATATTTTCCAATTTTTTTGTGAATTTATTTCTATTAACAATTAAATTTCGTTATTATCGAAGTTATTCTCATATCTCATTCGTTCCATTCGTTCCATTCGTTTAAATTAATTTTACAAGTTACACTAAATCACAAATTTGTGATGAAAATCACACTCAGTTTATTTAATTTGCGATTAAGTGAATGTTTCAGTCTATTTAGTATGGATGTTATGTGTTTCCTTTGTGTTTTCTTTGTTAATTCAATTAGATTTTAAATACTCAATTTTTGTAAAATTTTTCCTCAAAATGTTGTTTTTGTTTATGTATCAATTTGTTGAGTTACGATCCCCTCGCCAGATTTCAAACGCCACGCTGCAAGCACGCAAGCTGCAAGCACGCCAATTTCGCCAAATGTGGTTGAAGCACCAACAAGATCCATGATTAGAAACAGGAGAGTGGGCTAAGAAGAGGAGTTGAATAATGCATGGTTAGTTTTTTGGCTGATAATTATCTGGTGTACGCTCAATAACTTGTTTATCTTCATACTATCTTCATGCTTGTTTATCTTCATATAAAGTCCCCCGATACTCTGAATGTAGTTAGAATCACATTGAATTGATTTAGTGAAATCATATGGTTATGTATAAAAAGTAAACACAAAAACAAACGAACTTCTTAATTTTCAAAGATATATAACTTAAACGCTAGATATTTATTAGTCTAGGAAATAGACTCCTAGACTTTTATGAAAAGAATTTGTTGTTAATACCGGTGATAAAATTTTCATCGCAATAAAAAATAATCGATGATTAAATTACCTATATAATAATAGCCTAAATTATCTGTCCGTCCGTCCCCGGTTAGGATCAAGTGATTAAATCTATCTATTTATTCCATTATAAATAGGTAAAAACAACAATTATTTCTATCATTATGGCGTCATTTCTTTCACCATCTCCTTTAATCATTTCTTATTTTAAATTATTTAAATTATGCCGTATTTTCATACGTGTTATCATTGAACTCGGACATTACGTAAATAATTTTCTTTTATATTTGACTTAAATAATAGATTAGGTACATATGCGTTAATTTTAAATTCAATCATCGATTATGTTTTGTTGCAAGATAATTCCCAGTCGAAAAACAAACCATTTTTTTTACCTGCCTCATAAAGTACTTTACAATTTTGGAAAATTGAAAATTTTACTGATCCCGGCATATGACGGGCAACATGCTCGTTTAACCCTCTAAGCGGTTCTCACGTACAATTCCACCAAACCTATGAAGTCTTCGAAAACGCTTTGAAATTGGATGTAATGCACATTTTTGCCAGTGCTTTCTCCCATGGAGTTTTGCGATATTAAGATCAGATCGATTGTTTAGAAACTGTACCCCTCTTTGACTGATATTTATTGAGAGATGCACCCTTACCCCCTGAGGCACAAAGACGCTGACAGCTTTTCATGGCTTTGTAAATCTCTATTTCGAAATATTTCGTTTGTGGTAACAGATGTATCTCTAATTGCACCATTTAAATATCTTCGATGACTTTCGTAACAAAATATAAACAAGTCTCTCAAATAATATTTTATTTGTACTTTTAGAATCCATTATTTCTTATGGGATGATCTTCGAGACTTGACGAGCTTTATGTGTATTAAAAATTAACAATCTATAATATCTATTTATATATCTATTTATAACCGGAAGGGACAATAACGAGGAGGGGTTTCCCGTATACCATTCTAGTCGACAAACGTTGAAGGAAAAAATCTTAGAACGTTTTGGCCACTGACACAGTTAACCTTTCGCGTATTTTTAGAGACATTTTTCCTCGATGTATTCCACTCGGAGGGTTAAAAAATTTGCAATTTTCTTTATATTACAGAACTTTTTTAAATAGAAATTAGTTTATGATTGAACTTTGATTTCAGAATAGAAATTTTAATTTAGATTGGAATTATTTTAAGTTTTTTTTTTCTAATTTGTGAATTGTAACTATATAACAAATATAATACATTCTTGATTAGAAATGCTAGTTTAAATGAAAAATAAATATGAAAGTTGGTTATTTGATTTTTAAAAATTTCTTTATAAGTCTATTGAGTAACAAAATGTATAATTTTAATCTTATAATTAAAATATTAGATTATTAAAGGAACATGAATTTTGATAAATAAACAAGCACTTAAAAAAAATGGAAAAGGAGTTTTTGTTAAGAATAATATGTATGTCAATTTTTGAATTTTAAATTTCTAGATCAAATAACTGAAAAAGTATGAGCTAATCAGTTTTGACAAAAGCATCAGTCCTAGAATTGCAAGTTTTTCAACTCTAATGCAGTACTAGCTTTGCTTTCTATAGTTGAGAATTCTTAAATTGACTGTAGGTCGATATCATTATTTTAGTAGCAAAAGAGAAAAGTAAAACTCTTCATAATAAAACAAATTCTTGGAAGCATGAAGTGTATTGATACAAAACGGTAGCACTCTAAAGAGAAAGTAATAAACAGGGAAAATGGCACAAGATAAGTAGAAAAATTTTCATAATGTTTTCATACCATGTAACTTGAATTCTTATGGAATTTATTAATAGGAAAAATAAGCCGGCTGCAAAGTTGAGCTAATGGTTTATGAACTCAGTTAAGAAAAGTTTGCAAGCATCCCCTCTGAAGAGTGACTAAGAATCTTTGGCTGAGAGACAAATCTGGAGACTTTTCTCTCTGTTTTAGCGAGAAGAAAAGTTCCAGAAATTTTTGGAGGCGTTTATTTTTATACGGAGCAAAGAAATCAATATATTTCTTGAAACTTTAAGAAAGTCAATTTTTTGATAAATAAATGTGTTGTCTAATAAAGGAATTTGATAAATATTACACGGATTTTAAATCTGTAAGGATAAAGACCAGTGTGCATATGTGTTTCCTTTCAGGATATTCAAACGCACGACCTTTATTTACGATTAACCCTTCCGTGTTATTTAAAAAAACTGTGCAAAAAAGATAATTTTTATTTATTTTATTTTACAATCAGAATATATTAAAATCCACTTTACATAAAAAAGATCAGAAGAAATAAGATTCATTTAAAGATATACATCTCTCTGTTTGGTAGCAAGGAATTCTTAATTTTATGAAAAGTCAGTTAATTTCTGATTTTAGACAAAAATTCTGAGACAAACTTTTTCTTGATTACTTTAATTTTTGGCAATTTTTTAAGTAAATAAATATTTTGTGTTTTTTCAAGTAGGATATAAGTTTGCCATGCATATCGAAATTTATCATATTATAAATCGCATGACGAGTGTAGCTCGTCATTGTGCGGTATGGAATGAAAAACTAATGACGAGCTAGACTCGTCATTTTACCGGAAGAGGTTAATGTGAATACCATTCGGATATGGAGACTCCCAAGCTTTTTGTTTCAGTGCGGCAATATTTGGCTGTGGATACGCTAATTAAACCCACACCATTACTATCTCAATGCAGTGATAAAAATCGGGTTTACTTGAATACTTTTGAGAGACTGTAATTTTACTCCTTTACCTTAGAATTGTGATTATATTTCCAAACAAGCTTCATCTCTGAGCTTAACTGAACACATTTTGAAAATTTAAAAAGTCATTAAATTAAGAATGCTCCAAACTGTCAAGAATTTTGGAAAGTTAACACCTAAGGAATACTAAAAGTGCTTGAAACTATTTATTGAAAAGCTGAAAAAAAATCAAATAAAAACGTGGAGAAAGTAATTTTGTTACGATGTTTTTAAACTGTTGTGGTAAATATAAAAACTATTTTAAAGTAATAAAACCGATTTGTGACAGTTACCTCGCTGATAAAACGTACATATAATGAATCTTATCTTAGTAATCAACTTTAAGAAAAATAGTGCTAAAATACGTTTAGAAATTTTCCGTAAAAGCATTTGTAAGTTATTTTGTTTTTAGTCGAAATCATGACTTTCTATAGTAGAGGATCTTTTTCTTTAGGTGTTACTTTATAAATTTTTATCTATTTTGAAAAGCAAATATCGAGTCTATATTGACATCTCTGCAAAGAGAAACATATTGCATAAATTTCGGGGTAGCAAGCCAAGAATGGGGGTTTTCTGCTTGGTTCCTGCTTCTAAATTATGAGGACCCAGTTGTGGTAATTGTGGTATAGACACATTCTATTTAAAGGGGAATGCCAGGAATTGCCGGCTTCCTGACCCCTTTTTTATGGAATGGGGCTTGTCCATGTCCAAGTCACCTCGAATCTTCCCGCGCTGGCCATCCGTGGGTTGCCGTTGTGCTCTCCCCATCTTTCACCTTTTGTCCAGCTTGAACGTTGCTTGGCGCCCTAAGATTCCTAGGCTATTCTTCCTACTCAACCTACGTTTTGGCGATCATCTTGGGTTCCCGCTGGCGGGATTTTTCCACTGACCTCGCCATGCGCGGTGTTGAGTGGACATCATTGTGGCCGTAATTGGGGGAGAGATCACCCGCATCATTAAAAAAAAAACGAATATTTTTTTTTTACTTTTTGCTTTTTCTCTATCTTTGTGTCATGTCGAGAACGGGTATTTTTTTGACAAAGTCCACAAGTAATAGAAAATAAATAAAATTCCTTCAGCTATTCAATTAATAGGACTCTTTTGTCAATTTGCATTGTTCCTCTGTTATAAAGTTCTGGAGCATTCCATATGAAAACAGAGAATTGTGTCTGCAGCCATATAGTTCCACCAAAGAACCGGTGAAAGATTATTGAGACTGAAAGAAGCAATGTCATAATTCTACAACCATAATTCTGCAACAATAATTCTACAACAATTATTTTACAGTAATGTTATATGGGTAAAGTAGCTTCAGAACTTTGTATTGGTATAAAGACATTAAGTGTTTGTATTGCCTGCTACGTTATGATAAAAAAATTCATTAAACTGTAAGTAGCTGTCCCATTATATCTCGTGTAGCATAAAAGCAATCTGTAGCTCTCCAAAACAATACAACCTATCTAAACATAAAAATAACCATAATATTTTGTAGTTAGAATACCAAAAGTTTTAATTTTTCTCTTTCTGTCATGAGTAAAATTGTATCTTAATAACATGACTTAATTCAACGGTTTAAGAAATGATGAATTTTAACCAATATGAAAGAAACGCCAAATTTACATTTAACTTATTTATGCTTCAAATATTTTAATGCAAAAAAATCACAAAAAAATGAAAAGGAACGCAAAAGAAAGATTATAATAAGCTGTAACTTAAATTGAAATACTTTAAATTCTTAAAGGAAAAAAAAACATATGATACATCCTTACACAAATAAAACTACCGACGTACATTAATGAAAATTTGTATACATCTGGTTGCACTTACGTTATTTATACATCATAATTGCATGTAATAAAAAAACGAAGGCTTTTAAGTATGAAACACAACATACGAAGTTCTGCAACTGAAAAAATGTAGAATAGCTCAGATGAAAATGCTGCTTTAAGAATGTGATTTTTAAACTGGTATTCAAAATTGTTTGAGCAGAAAATAAGAATTTCACGACAGTATTAAAAAAATTGTTATTTTTCAGTAAATTGTACGCTTATTTACTAAGAGATATTTATTTGAATTTAAATATTCTCATAAACTTGCTAGTTTTATTTGCTTTTTTTCTAAGTAGGGATTTATTAGCATAGTTTTTATTACGAAACATAAATATTTAATATCTTAAAAAATCTACACGCTTCAAAAGGAATTTTATATAAAACGTCATATTTTGTAAAATTTTTGTTCATCTTACTACTACTGTTTGTTTTAGAGTGTGTTTTGATACTGAAAGGGAGTTTATGCTTTCTTGTACAGAGTAAAGCAAATGTAATCAAGATTTTAGAACTGAAGTTTTTATGAAAATATAGTCAGTACCAGCTATATGGTCACCCGCTTATAAGGTCAGTTTTTTAAAATTTCCCGTCTAACTTAATAGGGAACATTTGTTAAAGCGCACCGCTTATATGGTAATTTTTTTTCTTGTTACCCGTTATATGGTCTGTTTCATGTTTTCAACGAGTTTACGTTTTTTTCTATTTTTTAAGAAGTTACTGCGAAATCCAAGAGAATCTAAATTCAAACCTTAATTTTCTTCCGTTTCCCCTTTTCTTGCTTGTGTAGACCATCGTCGGAGTTTTCCACCTCTCTCAGTTCTCGTAGCCCTAATAACAAGTGGACATCTGTGTATTTATTGGTTGATTGTTTTGGTTTGAAGTGCTACGGTCTACTTTTTGCAACACGAGGGCTAATGAGACCAGGACCTACTGCTTAAAGCCGATTCCGAACGGCTACTAACATTCATGCCATAATGGGATTCGAACCCACGAACACGGGTACCGAAGGCTAGCAAGCTAACCATTCGGCCAGCACTCGGCTTATTTATTGGTTGAAGTTATTTTTCTCAAACATGACCCCATGTGTTATTTTACTAATTCCTAAGCAGCATATGAGCATTTAAAAGCTATTAGGCACTGAGAAAAAGCTGTATTAACAAGCAACAAAAGGAAGCAAGCTTGTATACCTGATTATTTTTAAATACATTGAACATTAATGTATGTACGTCTGCTGTACTTTGATTAATAAGGTAAGCTAATAAATTTCCCCCCAAAAAAATATTGCATATTTTTAATTTAGTTTTTATTTCTCGAATTAATTTTTAAAATGTTTTTAAAAGTATAATTATTTGTTTATTAGGTGAATATAATCCTGCCACAATTCAATAGGGGTGCATTGTTCCGCATATATGGTCACCCCAGTTATATGGTCAGTTTTCTAAAGTCTCGTCTAACTTAATAGGGAACATGTGTTAAAGCGCACCGCTTATACAGTCATTTTGTTTCTTGTTACCGGTTATATGGTCAATTTCATGTTTTCAACGTTCTTCCGTTTTTTTTTTTTTTTTTTAAGAAGTTAGTGCAAAATAGGAGAGAACCTGAATACAAACCTTAATTTTAATCCCTTTTCCCCCTTTCTTGCTTGTGTAGACTCATCGTCGGAGTTTTCTCCCTCTTTCACTTCTCCTCCCCCTTAATAACAAGTGGACATCTGTGTGTTTATTGGTTGAAGTTATTTTTCTCAAACATGACCCCATGTGTTATTTTACTAATTCCTAAGCAGCATATGAGCATTTAAAAGCTATTAGGCACTGAGAAAAAGCTGTATTAACAAGCAACAAAAGGAAGCAAGCTTGTATACCTGATTATTTTTAAATACATTGAATATCACTGTACGTATGTACGTCTGCTGTACTTTGATTAATAAGGTAAGCTAATAAATTTCCCCAAAAAAAATATTGCATATATTTAATGTAGTTTTTACTTCTCAAATTAATTTTTAAAATGTTCTTAAAAGTATAATTATCTGTTTATTAGGTGAATATAATCCTGACATAATTCAATAGGGTTGTATTGTTCCGCATATGTGGTCACCCCACTTATATGGTTAGTTTTTTAAAGTCCCGTCTAACTTAATAGGGAACATGTGTTAAAGCGCACCGCTTATACAGTCATTTTTTTTTCTTGTTACCGGTTATATGGTCAGTTTCATGTTTTCAACGAGTTTCCGTTTGTTTTTTTTTTTTAAGAAGTTACTGTAAAATCGGAGAGAACCTGAATTCAAACCTTAATTTTAATCCCTTTTCCCCCTTTCTTGCTTGTGTAGACTCATCGTCGGAGTTTTCCACCTCTCTCAGTTCTCGTCCCCCCTGATAACAAGTGGACATCTGTCTGTTTATTGGTTGATTGGTTTAGTTTGGAGTGCTACGGTCTACTTTTTGCAACACGAGGGCTAATGAGACCAGGACCTACTGCTTAAAGCCGATTCCGAACGGCTACTAACATTCATGCCATAATGGGATTCGAACCCAAGAACACGGGTACCGAAGGCTAGCAAGCTAACCATTCGGCCAGCACTCGGCTTATTTATTGGTTGAAGTTATTTCTCTCAAACATGACCCCATGTGTTATTTTACTAATTCCTAAGCAGCATATGAGCATTTAAAAGCTATTAGGCACTGAGAAAAAGCTGTATTAACAAGCAACAAAAGGAAGCAAGCTTGTATACCTGATTATTTTTAAATACATTGAATATCACTGTACGTATGTACGTCTGCTGTACTTTGATTAATAAGGTAAGCTAATAAATTTCCCCCCAAAAAAATATTGCATATATTTAATGTAGTTTTTACTTCTCAAATTAATTTTTAAAATGTTCTTAAAAGTATAATTATTTGTTTATTAGGTGGATATAATCCTGCCATAATTCAATAGGGTTGTATTGTTCCGCATATATGGTCACCCCTCTTATATGGTCAGTTTTCTAAAGTCCCGTCTAACTTAATAGGGAACATGTGTTAAAGCGCACCGCTTATACAGTCATTTTTTTTCTTGTTACCGGTTATATGGTCAATTTCATGTTTTCAACGAGTTTCCGTTTGTTTTTTTTTTTAAGAAGTCTGTGCGAAATCGGAGAGAACCTGAATTCAAACCTTTATTTTCCTCCTTTTCCCCCTTTCTTGCTTGTGTAGACTCATCGTCGGAGTTTCCTACCTCTTTCACTTCTCCTCCCCCCTAATAACAAGTGGACATCTGTCTGTTTATTGGTTGAAGTTATTTTTCTCAAACATGACCCCATGTGTTATTTTACTAATTCCTAAGCAGCATATGAGCATTTAAAAGCTATTAGGCACTGAGAAAAAGCTGTATTAACAAGCAACAAAAGGAAGCAAGCTTGTATACCTGATTATTTTTAAATACATTGAACATTAATGTATGTACGTCTGCTGTACTTTGATTAATAAGGTAAGCTAATAAATTCCCCCACCAAAAAAAAAAATTGCATATTTTAATGTAGTTTTTACTTCTCGAATTAATTTTTAAAATGTTCTTAAAAGTATAATTATTTGTTTACTAGGTAAATCTAATTCTGTTAAACCTCTGACTGCTCATCCCGCGATTTCCACGGGCAATTCAAATGTAGCAAAATTTGCTCATCCCGCGATTTTCGCGGGCATGTGTTTTTCTTCCTTTATTAAGAAGCACATTCTGCCTTTTCACTGTTTAACCAGTGAAATAAATTATACACAGTATTAGACATTTAATTAGGTAAGTAGAATTACATGACTAGAACTATTATAGTTATATTAGATAACAGAATGATAGATAGTATGTTATAAATAGAAACTATGTTAAAGTTGAAATTTATTATAAAATAAATGTTTTATGTGATAACATCTGAAATTAGTTTTTTCTGAAAGCTTATTTTCTCATGATAAAAGTCAATATAAAAAATCTTTTCTAGAAAAGAATTATTATTTCTGTTCTCCAATATATATATATATATATATATATATATATATATATATATATATATATATATATATATATATATATATAAATATATATATATATATATATATATATATATAGATATATATATATATATATATGTATATATATATATATAGATATATAGATATAGATATATATAGATATATATATACATATATATACATATATATACATATATATACACATATATATATACATATATATATATATATATATATATATATATATATATATGTATATATATATATATATATATGTATATATATATATATATATATATATATATATATATATATATATATATATATATATGTATATATATATATATATATATATATATATATATATATGTATATATATATATATATATATATATATATATATATATATATATATATATATATATATTATATATATATATATATATATATATATATATATATATATATATATATATATATATATATATATATATATATATATATATATATATATATATATATATATATATATATATATATATATATATATGTATATATATATATATATATATATATATATATATATGTATATATATAGATATAGATATATATATATATATATATATATATATATATATATATATATATATATATATATATATATATATATAGATATATAGATAGATAGATAGATAGATAGATAGATAGATAGATAGATAGATAGATAGATAGATAGATAGATAGATAGATAGATATACTTAAACTATGCAAAAAATAAGCAATTTTTAAAGAGATCTCGGTTTAAAAATTGAGCAATCAGAGGGTTAATTCAATAGGGTTGCATTGTTCTGCATATATGGTCACCCCGCTTATATGGTCTGATTTTTCTGGACCGCTGAACTGACCATATAACCGATACAGACTATTTATTTTGAACATGATGTATATATTCGTTCAGTTAGTTAATTTTTTTCTTCTAGACTATTGCTGTGACTTTATTACACATTGAATAATTGACAGTTTTGATTTGCTATTACACGTGCAGGCTATATTTTGCTATACACGTGCAAGCTATATTTGCTATACACGTGCAGTGCTCCCTCGCCACTTCGCGCTTCAAGTTTTGTAGCTTCAGTGCTTCGCTGATTTTATCAAAGTAGTCATAAAAAATAAAATGAAAAAATACAACCATGTTTGTAGTCTTATTGTGGAATAGAGCGCTGTTTCATGTTGATGAGCGAGAGAGAAGGATCCAGGCATGTCAAACAAAGAGATGATTCAGAGTATATACCA
>CM063511.1:39852048-39862048 GCA_032207245.1 Pardosa pseudoannulata | reverse complement strand
CTAGTCAGCCTGAGATAGGAAAGTCATACTTCCGAAACGAAAGCCATCCTGAACATTTCTTTTTATTCCGGATGGAGAGTCAAGTCGAAGCGGTGTTTCCGTTCTTTCCATTATCTTCCGCCGCACCAGAGCAAGATCCGTGGAGTTTAATAGAAAAAGAAGCTCGAGATGTTCTCTGTAATCTGAAGAATTCAATAAAAGGATTTTTGTGGGCGTGAAGTGTGGTTAGACTGGGGCTAGAAAGTTGTATTTTTTGTAGATTTTCTTTCAGATTCTCAAAAGAGTGGGAAAAATTTCTTCTTCTATGAATAAGAATTTTTTTTATCAAATAAGTATTATTTTTAATTCATTAACAGTTCTTTTTTTCTTAAAACAGTACACATAATGAAATTATCTAAATATTTAAAGCACCTATTTAACCTTTAACTGATCTTAGAAACTCATTTCTAGGTATTTTAAACAGTTTTTATTTTAGTTTAACTCTTTGTTTTTTATTAGTACTTTTCAAATATTTCAAAGTTATTATACTTTTCTTTTTGTCTTTAAAAATTTCATACTTTAAAACTATTGGGAAACTGTCCGTTTTTTCAGAAATGCTCATTTATTTATTGAATTATAGAACATGAAATACCATTAAACATGTTAACACATTTAACAAGTAAAAATAATCGTTTTATATGAATTGTACTCAATGGAAAAAAATCGATACCACTGTATATATATCCCCTTAATCTACAGTAAAACTCTGAAAGCAACTGTCGAATATGTAGTGCATTAAACTAGAAATATGTTTGATTTGTCTTGGTTTAGAATTTTTTTAGAATTGTTCAATGCATAGAAAGCTAAGGATAGCAAATTTCAATACATTATTGAATTATATAGCTATGGTAATGTGTTTGTGTTCTTATTGTTTTAAAATTGTTCAATGCATAGAATGCTAAGGATAACAACTTTCAATACATTATTGAATTATATAGCCATGTCAACTTGTTTGTGTTCTTATTTCTTTAGAATTGTTGAATGCATAGAAAGCTAGAAATAGCAATTTTCAATACTTTATTCAATTATATATGTGTGGTAATGTATTTGTGCTCTTATTTCTTTAGAATTGTTCAATGCATACAAAGCTAAGGATAGCAACTTTCAATACATTATTCAATTATATAGCTGTGGTAATGTATTTGTGCTCTTACTTCTTTAGAATTGTTCAATGCATAGGAAGCTAAGGATAGCAACTTTCAATACATTATTGAATTATATAGATATGTCAATATATTTGTGCTCTTATTCCTTTAGAATTATTCAATGTATACTAAGCTAAGGATAGAAACTTTCAATACATTATTGAATTATATAGCTATGGTAATGTGTTTGTGCTCTTACTTCTTTAGAGTTGTTCAATGCATACAAAGCTAAAGATATCAACTTTCAATACATTATTATATTATGTAGCTGTGGCAATATATTTATGCTCTTTAGAATTGTTCATAGAAAACAAAAGGTAACAACTTTTAATAAATTATTCAATTGTTATTTCTATGATAAGGTATTTGAGGTTTTATTTCTTTTCGTTACGTAGTATTTACTTTCTGTTAGCGCAAAAGATAGCAAGAATACTCGTACCTCATAAAAATCTAATATCTGGGGCTGTTTCTTGCTTCTTGCACTTTTCTTCTCGATTTTACAAGTAAATGTAAATAAAAGCTGTGCTTTCAACAGTTGATTTTTTTTTCAAAATTACAAAGTTGTATTCTTACGTGTAAAGTAAATAATATTTTATATTTATATGTATTTTCCATTAATATACAAATTTAAGAAATGAATAAACTTTACACTGAAGTCATGTTTTAGAGACATTGTTAATTTCTAGACACATGTATCTCACAAAATTGTTAGAGCCGAAGAATATACTAGGATAAATTTATTTTCTTACCTAAATCAATAATAAAAATTGTTTTGTTTTACGTACAATTCCTTGAGATTTTTATTGATGCTTTCTTGTTGCGAGAACAAAGTTATATGGTCTTATAATTTTTTAGCATACTGCATTGTAAATACATAAAGTTCACATTATATAAAATAGCATAATAAATTTTATGTTTCTTAATCTATACAGATTATTGATTATCATATATAACTTACAAACACTTTGGCATTTTCATATTTTCAAACTTTTTGTACAAAACTATAGTTTCTACCAGAATAAGAATGAATATAGTAGTTTAAGTATATTAATGAATGAAATATTACTTCTAATTCTGTCTAAAAATACTCATAATTCAGAAGAAAAAAGTACGTTAAAGAACATTGTAACATAAACAAAGTCCAGCGTTATACTCATTAGATAAAAATACAAGACCTACGGAAGAATTATTTAAGTCAAACTTTCATCTTATGCAGTAAAATATTCTCTTAAAGCAAAAATGGAGTTTTTACCAGAACAAGAATGAATGCAGTAGTTCAGGTATATTAATGAATGAAATATTACTTCTAATTTTGTCTAAAAATAACCATAATTCAGAAGAAATAAGTACATTAAAGAACATTGTAACATAAACTAAGTCCAGCCTTATACTCATAAGATAAAAATACTAAAAATGCGGAAGAATTCCTTTAGTCAAACTTTCACCCTATGCAGTAAAATATTCTCTTAAAACAAAAATGGAGTTTTTACCAGAGCAAGAATGAATACAGTAGTTCAGGTATATTAATGAATGAAATATTACTTCTAATTTTGTCTAAAATATAATCATTATTCAGAAGAAATAAGTACATTAAAGAACATTGTAACATAAACTGAGTCTAGCATTATACGCATAACATAAAAATACAATACCTGAAGAAGAATTCTTTTAGTCAAACTTTCACCCTATGCAGCAAAATATTCTCTTAAAATACTACTCCAAAAATTCCTTTCTCTGATAAATAAACATAATGCTTGCAAGTCACTAATTAACACATAGAATATTCTTTTTAAAAAAAATTGCGTTCTATTTTTGTCAAAAATTGGTGAACCCCGAGATGCGTTTAATTTATCTTACAGGAAGAAACATCGCTTTCCCTTTAACGATAATATCTCAACTGGGGTGTTCATTTTAGTTTTTGTTTCACATTCATCACGAAATTTTGAGATAAAAGAAATTTTCTCTATGTGATGGGCATCATGATATTTTAAGTAAAGAGTGTATAATGCAGTTCTTTACCGAATTTTACTGCAAAATTTTTTTCGTACGCATATACTCCTAATAAAAAATATTTTAAATAAGATAAATATTAAATCATTTAGTAGGAAATGTAAATAAAAGAATAGAAACAATGAAAATTTAATTCGGAAGCTTGACTTACAAAATTAGTGATTAGTGTTGCTAGTATTGTTGTAGAGAAGGAATGCAACAGGTTTGAAATAAATACTCAACAATGCTACAATTGACTAAGAGTTTAACTTTATAATTTCTTTTTTTATATACCAGTAATATTCTATATCTGTACATAATATATATCTGCAATAATTATCCTGTAAGTAATTATACCTTGCATATCTCTGAAGTTTAACATGTTGCCTTAATTTTTTAAACCAAAGTGGTCAATACGGTATAAATTATATTTACACGGTATAAAAAATTATATTTATAATTACGGTAATATATATATATATATATATATATATATATATATATATATATATATATATATACACCATATTATTATTATACGTGTATCATGCAATTGTTGGCTCGGTTTTTCACTTTGTTTTTTTTTCTATTCTATATCTGTATATAATATATATCTACAATAATTATATTATAAGTAATTATTCCTTACATATCGCTGAAGTATAATCTTTGTCTTATTTTTTAAAGTAAAGTGCACGTTATTCACGATCAATACGGTATAAATCATAAATACTACGTATATACGTTATATACATATATATTATCTATATCTTTTTACATATAATGTTATATTCATATACATATATGTAAATATTATATTATTTTTAGTACATCATGTAATGACAGGAAAAGTAATAAAAGTTAATTTTTTAACGTGGTGTAAGGCTGAGGTTTTCACTATAAGTTTTTGAAAAATGGCGTGTACGGTATATCACCTAAATATAAAGTATATACTATATTTCTTTTTATTTATATACGCATAGATATGTATTATAAATATATATGATATTTATTCATCTATTTATTTATTCTCTTTCTTTTTTATAAATAAATATATATATATATATATATATATATATATATAATATATATATATATATATATATATATATATATATAGCGAATTGATTTGGTTTGATTTATCATTACTGTTAATGGTACAACCAAAGTTACATTAAGGCTACTTATTTTGGGAACGTTTCCTTATTGCTTATTTACATGTACTAAAGGTAAAAAGGATTTTTAGGTCGATTTTTTTAATTCTATTCTTTTTTATTCAAGACTTAACACAGTATGTATATTAAAACAGTTTTAATCATTTTTGTAAGTATTTAAGGTTAGTTTGATAAAATATATTTCTTTTTTATATATAATTTATTTTTTATATATATAAAAATATATTTTTTTTGGTTATGAATTTTTTTAGATGTGATAGTTATTTTATGTTTTTTTGATTTAATGAAATTCAAAACTCCCTTTGCCTGCTTTATTTTCAAATGCTGATGCTTCAAACATTGGAGTGACAATGGATACATAGTCTAAAAATCCTTTGAAATTCCCGAAACGGATTGACAGTAAATTTTGATTTTCAATTTATTTTTTTATTTTCATTTATTATTTTCGAAAAATCAATTGTTTTATATTTAAATTTTTGTTTGTATTGAATATTTGAAAAATAAAAATATTGAAATAAAGATTTATTTTAATAGGAATATAGGAAAGTAAAGTTTTTGTTTTTGTCGAGTTTTTTTTTTGTTTTATTTTTGGTAAAGTTTTTTATTTGAAAATACAGAGCTTATTTTTCTTTTATACATCTACAACCTTTTGGGATTTATATAGCAGTTTATACAGTATGGCAAGTATTAGTATCTATCTTGAAATTTTTAGTTTTTTTTATTGAATTTGTGATATATTTATTTTTTTTTTTTAAGTATATTATAGAAAATATCTTATTTTAGAATTCTTGTGTATTGTTTATAATAAAATTCTTATGTAGATATTATGTATTTTTTGTTTTTTTTATGCCTAAATTATTTGGTCTATTTTTTGTATTTTATAATAATATATGGCGTTATACTTTTTTATCTAGAAATTTTTTTATAAAAATATAGAATTTTTTATTTTATTAGTCATATATGTTGGTTACAATTGTTCTGAATTAGATTAATTTACGAAAGCTATTGAGATTTTAATATTTTTGCTGGAATATAAAGCTGTAAAACTAAAAAATATGGCGCTATTAGAACATATTAAAAACATTTTTAGCAAGAGTTATGAATAAATATAACTTTTGCCTAAAAGTTATCTATACAAATTTTTTTTCTTTATCTTTTTTAAAAAGTATCTTGCTTAAAAATTATTTTTTCCCTTATTTTTAATTGTATAGGGAAATGCCAATTGATTCATATCTATTCCTATAAGAATGATTCAGTATTTATTGAAACAATTATCTGCAGAATGTGTATTTATTTCTATAGATAATTAATCTCTATACATCATAAAATGATGTTATGGAAATATGCTTATTTTATCTTCAAAACTATTTTGTCTTTTAGTATTCTACAATTGTATTTTATTATAAATACATGGCTCGACCATATACTTCTAAAATCTAGTCGTAAATATCTAGAAAAATCTGTGGAATTATAAATACGGCCCCGTTTGTTGCTCTTCTAAATACTGGTAGCTTTTAATAATTGCAAAATAGGAAATTATCAATAACATATATATTCGTTACAAATGTGGGGATATATATTAATTTACGAAAGCTATTGAGATTTTTTATTTATACTGGAACAGAAAGCTGTAAAACTTAAAATATGGTGTTATTAGAACATATAAAAATAATTTTTAATTAAGAGTTATGAATAAATAAAACTCTTGCTTAAAAATTATCTTTTAAAATAATCTTTTCCTTCTTTCTCTTTTTAAAAAATTATCTTCCTTAAAAATTATCTTTTTCCTCATTTTAATTGTTTAGGGGAATTAGGATTGATTCATAAGTATTCCCTTAAGAATTATCCAGTATTTATAGAAATAATTATCTACCGAAAGTGTAATTATTTCTAAATATCATAAATCTCTATAGATCATAAAATGATGTTATGGAAATATGCTTATCTTGGCTTTCAAAACATTTTGTCTTTTAGCAAATGTATTTTATTATGAATATATGGCGCTGCCATATACTTCTAAAATATAGTCCGGAAACATCTAGGAATGTCTATGGCCTTTTAAATACGGTCCCGTTCGCTTTTACCGGTAGCTTTTATTAATTCCAAAATAGAAAATTATTAATATTATATATTTTGGTTAGAAATGTAGGAAATTACATTAGTTTACGAAAGCTATTGAGATTTTAATATTTATACTTTAACAGAAAGCTGTAAAACTTAAAATATGGCGTTATTAGAACATAGTAAAAACATTTTTAAGCAGGGATTAGGAGTAAATATAGCTCTTGCTGAAAAATTATTTTTAAAAAAAAATCTTTTTGTTATTTATCTTTTAAAAAAAATTATTTTGCCTAAAAATTATCTTTTTCCTCATTTTTAATTGTTTAGCGGAATGCCGATAGATTCAGAAGTATTCCTTTAAGAATGATCCAGTATTTATAGTAATTATTATCTGTTGAAAGCGTAATTATTTTTATAGACCATAAGTCTTTGTTTATATTAAAATGATGTTATGGAAATATGCCTATCTTGGCTTCCAAAATATATTTTTAGCAAAAGCATTTTATTATAAATATATGGCGCGACCATATACTTCTAAAATCTAGTCCGGAAAAAAATTAAATGTGTCTACGGCATTACAAATACGGTCCCGTTCGCCACCTTTTCTAAATACCTGTAGCTTTTATTAATTCCAAAATAGGAAATTATTAATATATATTTTTGTTACAAATGTGGTGAATTACCGTAATTTTCGAAAGATATTCAGATTTAAATATTTATACTGAAATGGAAAAATGTAAAGCTATATAACCTATTAAAAATATTTTTAAGCAAAAGTTATGAATAAATATTTTAAGATATTACTCCTGTTTCCTACAAATATACTACTCCTGTTTCCTAGAAATATCAATTCAAAGTTTTACAGGCAATTTGAGTTTCTAGTAAAGAAAACTATTAAGTATATAATAGTAGAATTTACACATTACAACTTATGAAATTGTATCGAATACTACGAAAAACAAAACAAAAGAGCTAACATAACTTTTAATATCTTTTAAATACAATGGAATTCATATTATGATAATAAATAATGGGTAAATTAATACCTAATTAAGCTATTTTAATATTTGATTAAGAGGCAAGTTATTAAATGAGCTTAACTGAATCCTATAAAGATTTAAAGTTAAATTTAATTGGGGAAAACGTATTTTAATACGAAAATTGCTAAACATATTTTACGAAATTACGACGCAAATACTGAATTAATTTGTTTAAATAGTAGTCAATGTTCTAACATTTGCATTTATTGTATTAAATAAATATTATGTTAGATAAAATGTGACACAAAGTTATAAAAGGAAATTCATAAGATTATTGAATATTTAATTCCAGAAAAAATAAAGATATGTTTTTGTTGATGTTAATCCTAAAAATTTTATATTATTGCTTCTTTATTCAAATTATTTTATTTTATTTATACGTTTAATTTTATCTATGAATGCATCACAAAATATTTCTCAAAAATAAATATATTTTAAAAGTTTGGTTACAGTTCAATACACAGGAGACATTTCATACCTGTAGTCATAAATATTGTATTTTAAAAACTAATTTTCTTTAAAAGATGTGGTATACAGAGAGCTGTACATATTATTCCAATTTCGAATATTCGTGAAGAAAATAAATGATGTTTAAAATGAAAAAATTAAATAAAATCGAGTTTTTTAAGAATGTTTTCTGAATTTCCCATGCTATTCAATCACATTGTTTTCTGTGTGTCTCGGGGGTTCGGAATGTTTTACAGCAAGATTATGGAATGAAAATCTTTTTGCAGTATATGACTTTGCTCCAGGAGTGCTATTGAAGATTGGTTCACTGCTTGGTTGATTTCAGTTTTTACACACAGTATTCTTACGGAACATAATATTGAATTCATAACGATTAATTTTAAGTTTAAAGTCAAGCCGAACGATGGCCGATTGGTTAGGGTGCTGGCCTTCGGTACCGGAGTTCGTGGGTTCGAATTCCACAGTGGCATGGATGTTCGTAGCCGTTCGGAATCGGCTTTAATCTGTAGGTCCCGGTCTCATTAGCCCTCGTGTTGCAAAAAGCAGACCGTAGCACTCCAAATCAAACCAAAGTTTAAAGTCAATTGAAATTAATCGAATTTCGCCATTACATACTTTTTTAAATAAAAACATAAAACACAGTTTAATAATAAACTTTCAAATAAAATGCCATCGGCTTTTTAGTAACGTTAATGAAATGGATATATGCATAACAAACATTATTTTCCTTGCTATTCTTTGATTATCCAATACTTTTTAATGAACGTTTGGCACAATTTTTTTCAAATTAAGCAGAAGTTCATGCAAATATCGATTTTTTATAATAATCTCTTTAAGGGCTTAGTCTACTAATATAAGGTATATTGTGGTTAATCTATCTATATTTTATTATTGTGTTGCTGTGCTTCTATGTGTATGTATGCATTTATTGTATGTTAGTGGTGTTTAGATATAGTTTTGTGTAGCTTGTGAACACCCCTTTTGTTCAGAACACCAACAACCGAAATCAGCGGATATGTATTCCTCCTGTTTCAACCCGACTACAATAACGCGGCAACGCAGTGTCTGGGATTTTGTCAGCTCGGTTGAATAGGCATTATACCCCTGATCAGTCGAGGTAATGATGGAATTCGGTTTTACGCTGACCCAGACTTATATGTCCATACAGCAGCAACATACCTACTGATCCCAATCATCACAAAAGCGACCCATAACGGCTACAAAGCCGCTGCTGACCTACGAGAGGCCCGTCATGGTTCGAAGATTAATGTGGTCAACCCCGGTAAGGAACAAGCTCTACAGAGGCAAGTTCGGGACTACCAGTGGAGACACTAGGAAAAGATCACTCAGGTACCCCGGGATCATGAAACCCGTACACACCTAAAGGTAATGATGGAATGCGGGTGCTTAGAGAATTCCGGAATCGGGACAGCTAGCGAATGAGAATTCAACTTAAAAAACTAGCTGTAACCTTAACAGGAGTTCTCAGGTAACTGGAATCGTAACTGACCAAAAAACGGTTGGCGGGACAGTAACTGACCCCCAGGTACAAAACGCCTAGAATTTTGAGACTTGGGTTTTTCGACATTTTTCTACGTACGTGTTTTGACCTCGTGGAGGCTCCTGCGATTTTTGACCTGAGCCAGCTTTTTAGTGATTAAGTACGGGAAACTCGTAAAGTACGGTCCTAAATGGAACGGCAGGCCCTCGGACACCGAACGGGGGTAGATTGGGTTTGCATTGCACCCTGGAAAAGCCTCCCCATTTTGTGAGATAATTTAAACTTTATATCGGACTGTGATCATCGTGGTAATGTTATGCAAGCAACAATCATTTACATTTCGACTTTTTTGGGAGATTAGAATCCCGTATTATATAACAAGTATTAAATCCAGAAAATAAAAGTGATTTCCAATTCTGTTAAGACAGTGACCCTTCTTCAAGCTACTTCTTCCCTGAAGAATATTGAAGTCGTCACAAGCTATTGCTCTCTATCGATTCTGCTATTTTTTCTATATCATTGGTCTCTTAAGATTGTAACCAGGTCTTATGATGTTACAGATCTCCAGCACTGTTGTGTATA
>CM063511.1:39822048-39849548 GCA_032207245.1 Pardosa pseudoannulata | reverse complement strand
TTTTTGTTCTTTATTTTTTATGAAATTAATCTTGTTTAAAAATTGTTTTAAACAAATCAAATTCTGTAGAAATTTTTCTTTTAATTTATCAAAAAGAAAATCAACTTACAAAAAATTAAAATCCCTTCAATATATACCATGAATTTTTTTATTTAAAAATAATATTACTTATTTACTTAATCATCTAGAATTTCGAGCCCACAACCTCCGGTTATAAGATAAATGATTTTAGTGTCTGTGTTTCTATGGTTAGAAAAATTAGATAATATAAGCCGAAGTACATTGTAATACTAAAATAATTAGAATTTAACATAATATTTACTTAAATTTAATAAATGCAAATGTTAGAACATTGACTGCTATTTCAACAAACTAATTCAGTATTTGGGCAATTTCGTAAAATATGCTTAGCAATTTTCGTATTAAAATAATTTTTCGCCATTAATATTTAACTTTAGATCTTTATAGGATTCAGTTAAGCTCATTTAATAACTTACCTATTAATTAAATATTAAAATAGCTTAATTAGATATTAATTTACACATTATTTATTATCACAATATAAATGCCGTTCTATTTAAAAGTTATTCAAAGTTGTGTTAGCTCTTTTGTTTTGTTATTCGTCGTATTCGATACTATTTAATATGTTATATTAGTATAATTTCTACTGTTTTATTGATATTAGTTTCCTTTACAAGAACCTTATTTACTTTTAAAACTTTGAATGGATATTCCCGTATTACTAGGAAACAGGTGTAATATAATATATTTTAAAATATTTATCCTCAACTTTTGCTTAAAAATATTTTTAATATGTTTTTTAATATCTAACATTCTAAGTTTTACAGCTTTATTATAAAATACAATTTTCTAAATTGTATTTGTAATTTGTAATATGTAATTTGTGCTACAATTGTTTATTTATAATAAAATACAATTGCTAAAAGACAAAATATTTTAGAAGCTAAGATAAACATATTTCCATAACATCATTTTATGATCTATAGAAATAATTACCCTTTAGGCAGATAATTATTTCTATAAATACTGGATCATTCTTAAGGGAATACTTATGAATCAATTGAAATTCCGTAAACAATTAAAAATGAGGAAAAAATTATTTTTTTAACAAGGATAAATTTCATAAAAGATAAAGAATAAAAAATTTTTAAAGATAATTTTTTGGTTAAAAATAATATTACTTATTATTTTTAACCAAATTGATACAAAACTGTAAAGTGTGAGACATACAATCCCACATACCCTATTATTAAATCAGCATTGATTAAACCAGAACCTAATTTGCACTACACTGTAGATAACCATTTTGGTTACTTTAATGTATTATACTATATAAATATATTTTTTAAATTGTGACACGTGATTAATTAAAATCCCATGATAATTTAATGTAGACAGTGACCATTATGTACTGAGGTAGCTCTAGTATGCACATCTGCATTGATTTGGCTCAAAACTGTTAAGTTGTGTGACATACAAACCTACTAACACTATTCTTTAATTAGCATAGATTAAACCAGAACCTAATGTGCACTATACTGTACATAACCCTTTTTGTTACTTTGATGTTTTTATTATATAAATATATTTTTCAATTTGTGACGTACGATTAATTAAAGTCCCATGATAATTTAATGCAAACAGTGACCTATATGTACTGAGGTAGGTCTAGTGTGCACAAGTTCATTGATTTGGCTCAAAAGTGTTAAGTTGTGTGGCATACAAACCCACAAGATCTATTCTTTAATCAGCATAATATAAACTAGAACCTAATGTGCACTACACAGTAGATAACTAGTTTTGTTACTTTAATCTATTACATTATATAAATATATTTACTATATTGTGACATGCGATAAGTCACATGATAATTTAATGTAGATAGTGACCGTTATTTACTGAGGTAGGTCTAGTGTGCACAATTTCATTGATATGGCACAGAACTGTAAAGGTGTGGGACTTTAATGTATACTTTAATGTGTTATATGATATCAATATATCTTTTAATTCTGTACATAACCCTTTTTGTTACTTGATGTTTTTATATATAAATATATCAATTTGTGACTACGATTAAAAACATGATAATTTAATCAAAACATGACCTATATGTCTGGTATCATCACAACATTGATGGCTCAAATTAAGTTTTTGTGGCATACAAACCCACAAGATTATTCTTTAATCAGCATAATATAAACTAGAACCTAATGTGCACTACACAGTAGATAACTAGTTTTGTTACTTAATCTATTACATTAATATATATTTACTATATTAAACATTATAAGTCACATGATAATTATGTAGATAGTGAATTATTACTGAGTGTTTAGTGTGCACAATTTCATTGATATGGCACAGAACTGTAAAGGTGTGGGACTTTAATGTATACTTTAATGTGTTATATGATATCAATATATCTTTTAATTCGTGACGAGCAGTAGTTTGCCCATACTTGCTTTAGACTATAATTCAACTAATAAAACATGATTGATATCATAAACTGATGAACAAAAACAGAAATTTTTATCATCACATAAAAAATAAAGATGGTAATTAAAAGGTTTTCTGACAATATAAGCATCTCCAAGGCATTGTGTTCCTATCAAACGTAGGTCATTAATTAAATCTGGTGACATATTATTGAAAACATTTCAACGTGAGCTTACATCATTCTGAAAGGAATTTTTTCCTTACGATTAATATAATTTCAAATAAGAAACTCAATAGTTATTTTAATTATCTAGTGAAGTGTGTAATTGCATTAGGAGAGACATCAACACAATGATTACTAATTAGTTATTAATAGGAATAATTGAAGCTTTGTATTACGTACCCGATATATATATGTATATACATATGACAAAAAAAATAAGATTATTATTTTTCAAGCAATCATGTCTGCAAAACATAAAAATAGCGATTGAAAAACATAAAAAAACAGTTTTTAGAAACGTCTTACAAAGCTCAAATAGTTTCATAATTATTCATAGAATTTTAATTGTTCTTGATCGTTAATTATATTTCGTAGCATAAGGGAATACAATTTTAATTATAGGTAGGGATATGAAATGTAATTAAAGAATGAGTGATATTTATTGTTTTACTTCATTTTTCTATGGAATAAATGTTTTTAGAAATTTTTTTTTTACTTAGAAGGAATGTAATATGGAATAAATAGGAATAATTGAAGCTTTGTATTACGTACGTGATATATATATATATATATATATATATATATTTATATATATATGTGTGTGTATGTGTATACATATTAATGACAGAAAAAAATAAGATTATTATTTTTCAAGCAATCATATTTGGAATATATATATATATATATATATATATATATATATATATATATATATATATATATATATATATATGTGTGTATATACATATTAATGAAGAAAAATAAGATATATTATTTTTCAAGCAATCATATCTGGAATATATATATATATATATACATATATATATATATATATATATATATATATATATTTATATACATATATACATATATATATATATATATATATATATTTATTTATTTATATATATATACATATATATATATATATATATATATATATATATATATATACATACATATGTATGTACATATATATATATACATATATATATACATATATATATGTATATATCTATATACATATGTATATATATATATATATATATATATACATATACATATATATACATATATACATATACATATATATATATATATATATATATATATATTATGTATATGTGTGTATACATATTGATGATAGAAAAAAATAAAATTATTTTTTGAACAATCATATCTGGAAAGCATAAAAATATCGTTTCAAAAACATAAAAACAGTTTTTAGAAACGGCTTACAAAGCTGAAATAGGCTCATAATTATTCATAGAATTTTAATTGTTCTTGATTGTTAATTATATTTCGTACAATAAGGAAATACATTTTTAATTAAAGGTATTAATATGAAATGCAATTAAAAGAATAAGTGTTTTTTTGTTTTACTTAATTTTTCTTTTGAGGAAATGTTTTTAGAGAATTTCTCAAACTTAGAAGAAATCTAAAAAAAATATTAAATGCTGTCTTTAAATTTTCAGTATAAATATATTTTAGTGTTTCAAGATTAGTTTTAATTCATTATTAATACAGTTTTTAAAAAGTAAAACATTTGCAATAACATTAAGCATTTACGTAAAACGAAATTTTGAAAATTTATATATTTTCTTTTTAATAAATATAATGAAATTTTATAAGCAGTAAAAATATTCAATAAAGAACCAAAATATCTTCATTTCATTATTTTCACTGAAGTGTTTTGACTGAGAATTTAAAATCGTTTAGTGTACTTTTTGTGTTCAAACATTTCTGTATTTATCCTTTTATATTGGATTTAAACGCCCGCACGTTTTCATGTAAATGTTGAAAATGTATATTTATATATTTTATAACTCTTTTCAAACATACTTCATAGTGCCACTAGTGAATCATATTTTGAGGCTAATATATTACTGAAGTATATTACTGAGCACTTTGTTGGGATGATTTATTTCTGAAAAACATTTTGAATACAGATAATAAAATGAAAACATCATATTCTATGTAAACTATATTTTTACTCCGGTATTGTACCTTTTATATTAAAAACAGATACAGTTTTAACAATACATAATGTACTACTGCACATAAATGTAAATATTATGTACCCTTACTTTGTATACATGATGTAAATATGGAAAATGTATGTAAAATTCAATTTATGTGTTTTAAAGCATTTTCATAGGAAGCCTGAAACTTTGGTCGATATGCCATAGGAAATGAAGAAAAAATGAAGCTTATTCAACTCCTCTTCTTAGCCCACTCTCCTGTTTCTAATCATGGATCTTGTTGGTGCTTCAACCACATTTGGCGAAATTGTCGTGCTTGCAGCTTGCGTGCGTGGCGTGCTTGCAGCGGGGCGTTTGAAATCTGGCGAGGGGATCGTAACTCAACAAATTGATGCATAAACAAAAACAACATTTTGAGGAAAAATTTTACAAAAATTGAATATTTAAAATCTAATTGAATTAACAAAGAAAACACAAAGGAAACACATAACATTCATACTAAATAGACTGAAACATTCACTTAATCACAAATTAAATAAACTGAGTGTGATTTTCATCACAAATTTGTGATTTAGTGTAAATTGTAAAATTAATTTAAACAAAAAAAAAGAGAACTGTATTTTGAGTGGAGGTTGAAGAGGAGTTGTAAAATTGAAAATTTTTTTTCAAATATCTTATTTTTAATATTGTAAGCACGTCAAACTCCGACATTTATTGAGATATCGCTAAATGGGTGATTATTATTTTTGACATATAAATTTTGCCACGAGGTTGATATTGTGTTAAAAATTATCAAGATTGTCCATAAGTTGGCTCTACTACAGACTTTCAAGAATATTCTTAAGATTTATTTCAGTTCCAGCTACTTAGCAACACAATAAAAATGAGAAGCCTACCCTGTTCAGTTCTTTTTTAGAGTCAGCTGGTTACAGACTGCTATGATTTCTTTGCCCTGTAACGATAGAGCGTTACAGGGCGTTTCGTTTTAACTAGGACCGCAAGGGTGAAAGTACGACTTACGCTCAATTGGGCCCTCAATTCAAAGGTCCAAGCAGAAAACAAACGAAAGACCCACAGACTTGGCCTGCCACCCCCAGAGATTTTGATAGAAAACTTGAAAGACATTGTGACCACAAACATATCTTACATACCCCAGTAACTTTTAACCAAGACAGCGGATCTTAATCCGCGAATCCGCAAATCTAAATAAATGGATTTTTCTAGGATGAATTATTTTTCGAATTGGTGTCAGAAATTCTATTGACGAGGAACATCATTTAAAATTTTTCTTAGCAAGAACGTATCTACATTTCTATAATTTATCAAAATTATTATTCCAAAAGTTTAAGCAAGTTTTCAAATATATGAGAAACTAGTTCAAAAAAGATTATTTTACTCTAATAGAAAAAAATATTTAAAAATATATGAAATTACAGATCGTATTAAATTTAATTCTTTAAAAAGGCATAAATTTAAAAAAATATAACTTTAAAAATTATTCTTCTGCAAAATACGTAAGCCTATCCTTGAAAAATTAAGCACTAGTATCTCTATAAACAAGAAAATAGAATATTATTTTCCACACAGTCTTAGTTGATACGTTCCCTAATGTACTTTAAATTATAAAATGTATCGAACTTTAGATTTAGTAATAAATATCACTTGGAAACGTTAAGTATTTCACCCGACGGGCTTTATTAAACCAACAAGAATTCCACTAGAGCCATGTAGGTAAACAGGAATCAACTCTGTTTACTCCCTCAGACAGTAAATTAACGAATTCAAAATATACGAGTAGTCGAGAAAAACGGGCATTTTGTGGCAGATGAAAACTAATGGCACCGTGGTATTATCCAATTAGAAGTCCAAGACAAAAAGATAAAGAAAGGATGTCGCTCGATTAGAAGAATGGCACCGGAAGGAAATAAGTTATCCAGATTAAGAAATAAAATTGTGGTGGACATTTTAAATATATTTACTAGATAACAGTATAACATAAATGAAACAAATATGATTTTGTATTGGAGTGAATTTATAAATGCAATTAAAGGTTTTATTGTGATAATATATGAAAGTTCACATACTGATTCAATTTTTGCAAATAAAAGGAATATTTTTCAAAATATTTTCAAAATAAGAACTTAGACTCTATCTCGATTTTTATAATTTATCAGAATTATTATTCAAAAAATATAAGCACATTTTCAAAATATATGAAAAGTTAACCGAAAATCGTTCTTTTACTCTAACATGAAAAATTATTTAAAAAGATCATTGAATTCCATAGTTATATTAAATTATCCATAATTATTACTTTTTTATATATTTAAAATTTCATTGAATTTACTTGACTAATATTTATCCTAATTATTCTAGGATGAATTATTTTTCGAGTTGATGTCAGAAATTCTAATAACAAGGAACATGAGTTAATTTTTTTTATCTTAGCAATAATTTGACTCTATCTAGATTTCTATATTTTATCAGAATTATTATTCAAAAAGTTTTAGCAAGTTTTCAAATATGTGAGAAGCTAGTTCAAGAATGTTCTTTTACTCTAATGCGAAAAATATATAAAAACATATGATGCTACAGAGTCGTATTAAATTTAATTCTTTAAATATGCGCAAATTAAAAAATAAAACTTTATAAATTATTCTAGTGCAAAATACGTAAGATTATGCTTGAAGAAATAAATCTTAGTATTTAAATATCTATAAAAATACTTAAACAATATAATCATATATATTTATAATATAATTACAATATAATTGTAATATAATCTTAGTATCTATAAAAAATAGTATATTATTTCCCAGGCAGTCTTAGTTCATACTTTTCCTAATGTACTTTAAATTATAAAATGTATCAAAGTTTAGATTTAGTGATAAATTTCACTTGGAAACATCAAGTATTTCAATTGACGTACTTTATTAAACCAACACGAATTCCATTAGAAGCATGTAGGTAAATAGGAATCAACTCTGTTTACTCCCTGATACAGTAAATTAACGAATTCAAAATATACGAGTAGTCGAGAAAAACGAGCAGTTTGTGGCAGTTGAAAACTAATGGCACCGTGGTATTATCCAATTAGAAGTCCAAGACAAAAAGATAAAGAAAGGATGTCGCTCGATTAGAAGAATGGCACCGGAAGGAAATAATTTATCCTGATTAAGAAATAAAATTTTGGTGGACATTTTAAATATATTTACTAGATAACAGCATAACATAAATGAAACAAATACCATTTTGTGTTGACGTGATATCATAAATGTATTTAAAAGCCTTATTGTGATAATGTATAAAATATTGCATAATGTGTCAATTTTTGCAAATAAAAGGAATATTTTTGAAAATACTTTCAAAGTAAGCACTTGATTTTTATATATTATCAGAATTATTATTCAAAAATAAAGCACATTTTCAAAATATATGATAAGTTAGTCGAAAATCGTTCTTTTACTCTAACGTGAAAAATTATTTAAAAAGATCATTGAATTCCATAGTTATGTTAAATTATCCATAATTATTACTTTTATATATATATATATATATATATATATATATATATATATATATATATATATATATATATATATATATATATATATATATATATATATAATTCTATTGAATTTACGTGACTAATACTTATTTGAATTATTCTAGGATGAATTATTTTTCGAGTTGATGTCAGAAATTCTATTAACAAGGAACATCAGTTAATTTTTTTTCTTGGCAAGAACTTTTACTCTATCTAGATTTCTATATTTTTATCAGAATTATTATTCAAACAGTTTTAGCAAGTTTTCAAATATGTGAGAAGCTAGTTCAAGAATGTTCTTTTACTCTAATGCGAAAAATATATAAAAACATATTATGCTACAAAGTCGTATTAAATTTATTCTTTAAATATGCGTAAATTAAAAAATAAAACTTTATAAATTATTCTAGTGCAAAATACGTAAGATTATGCTTGAAGAAATAAATCTTAGTATTTAAATATCTATAAAAATACTTAAACAATATAATCATATATATTTATAATATAATTACAATATAATTATAATATAATCTTAGTATCTATAAAAATAGTATATTATTTCCCACACAGTCTTAGTTCATACGTTCCCTAATGTACTTTAAATTATAAAATGTATCGAAGTTTAGATTTAGTGATAAATTTCACTTGGAAACGTTAAGTATTTCACCCGACGTGCTTTATTAAACCAACAAGAATTCCATTAGAACCATGTAGGTAAACAGGAATCAACTCTGTTTACTCCCTGATACAGTAAATTAACGAATTCAAAATATACGAGTAGTCGAGAAAAACGAGCAGTTTGTGGCAGATGAAAACTAATGGCACCGTGGTATTATCCAATTAGAAGTCCAAGACAAAAAGATAAAGAAAGGATGTCGCTCGATTAGAAGAATGGCACCGGAAGGAAATAATTTATCCTGATTAAGAAATAAAATTTTGGTGGACATTTTAAATATATTTACTAGATAACAGCATAACATAAATGAAACAAATACCATTTTGTGTTGACGTGATATCATAAATGTATTTAAAAGCCTTATTGTGATAATGTATAAAATATTGCATAATGTGTCAATTTTTGCAAATAAAAGGAATATTTTTGAAAATACTTTCAAAGTAAGCACTTGATTTTTATATATTATCAGAATTATTATTCAAAAATAAAGCACATTTTCAAAATATATGATAAGTTAGTCGAAAATCGTTCTTTTACTCTAACGTGAAAAATTATTTAAAAAGATCATTGAATTCCATAGTTATGTTAAATTATCCATAATTATTACTTTTATATATATATAAAATTCTATTGAATTTACGTGACTAATACTTATTTGAATTATTCTAGGATGAATTATTTTTCGAGTTGATGTCAGAAATTCTATTAACAAGGAACATCAGTTAATTTTTTTTCTTGGCAAGAACTTTTACTCTATCTAGATTTCTATATTTTTATCAGAATTATTATTCAAACAGTTTTAGAAAGTTTTCAAATATGTGAGAAGCTAGTTCAAGAATGTTCTTTTACTCTAATACAAAAATATATAAAAACATATGATGCTACAGAGTCGTATTAAATTTAATTCTTTAAATATGCGTAAATTAAAAAAATAAAACTTTATAAATTATTCTAGTGCAAAATACGTAAGCTTATGCTTGAAGAAACAAATCTTAGTATTTAAATATCTATAAAAATACATAAACAATATAATCATATATATCTATAATATAATTACAATATAATTATAATATAATTATAATATAATCTTAGTATCTCTAAAAAATAGTATATTATTTCAAAGGCAGTCTTAGTTCATACTTTCCCTAATGTACTTTAAATTGGAAAATGTATCGAAGTTTAGATTTAGTGATAAATTTCACTTGGAAACATCAAGTATTTCACCCGACATGCTTTATTAAACCAACAAGAATTCCATTAGAACCATGTAGGTAAACAGGAATCAACTCTGTTTACTCCCTGATACAGTAAATTAACGAATTCAAAATATACGAGTAGTCGAGAAAAACGGGCAGTTTGTGGCAGATGAAAACTAATGGCACCGTGGTATTATCCAATTAGAAGTCCAAGACAAAAAGATAAGGAAGGGATGTCGCTCGATTAGAAGAATGGCACCGGAAGGAAATAATTTATCCGGATTAAGAAATAAAATTGTGGTGGACATTTTAAATATATTTACTAGACAGCTGTAGAAAATAAATGAAACAAACACCATTTTATGTTGACGTGATATTATAAATGCATTTAAAAGCCTTATTGTGTTAGTATATGAAAATTCACATACTGTATCAATTTTTGCAAATAAAAGTCGAGGAAAAAATATTTTCCTTTCTTATTATGTAGAATAAACTGCTTTATTCTAGTTGAAAAATGATCTAATAAGGTAACGAAAATATCTTGAATAAAATTTACTGCAATACTGTGTTGAAATATTGGTACTTATAAATTTACTGAAATATTTGAGTTTTTTGAGATATTATTATTTAAAAACAATATAATATTGTATAGTATATTGTATAGTATAAATATTACATTATATAACATTAAATAAAAATGAACAACAGAACATGTTCGACTTCTTTTAAGCACTCAGTGGGCAATATAATGTAAGCATACTTTTCCACCTAAAGAAGTTAAAATTGAAATAACCTTTTTAGTAATCCAAATGAATTTGTTTTCTTAAAGTAATCAAAATTCAAAGAGTACATTATTATTTACAAATAATACTTTATAAATATAAATAATATACTATACAACATAAAAAAATGAACAACAGAAAACGTTCGACTTCTTTTAAGCTTTCAGTGGGCAATATAATGTAAGAATACTTTTCCCAAAAAGAAGTTAAAATTGAATAGACTTACTTAATAATCCAAATGAATTTCTTTCCTTAAATTAATCAAAATTCAAAGAGTATATAATTATTTACAAATAATACTTTATAAATATAAATACTATATTATACAACATAAAAAATTGGAAAACAGAAAATGTTCGACATCTTTTAAGCACTCAGTGGGCAATGTAATTTAAGCATACTGTTCCCAAAAAGAACTTAAAACTGAATTGACTTAATAATCCAAATGAATGTTTTTTTTAAATTAATCAAAATTCAAAGAGTATATAATTATTTACAAATAATATTTTATAAATATAAATACTGTATTATACAACATAAAAAAATTGAAAAACAGAAAATGTTCGACTTCTTTTAAGCACTCAGTGGGCAATGTAGTGTAGGAATAATTTTCCTAAAAAGAAGTTAAAATTGAATTGACTTAATAATCCAAATGAATTTTTTTTCTTAAATTAATCGAAATTCAAAGAGTATATAATTATTTACAAATAATATTTTATAAATATAAATACTATATTACACAACATAAAAAAATGAAAAACAGAAAATGTTCGACATCTTTTAAGCACTCAGTGGGCAATGTAGTGTATGAATAATTTTCCTAAAAAGAATTTAAAATTGAATTGACTTAATAATCCAAATGAATTTGTTTTCTTAAATTAATCCAAAATTCAAAGAGTATATAATTATTTACAAATAATACTTTATAAATATAAATACTATATTACACAACATAAAAAAATGAACAACAGAATATGTTCAACTTCTTTTAAGCACTCAGTGGGCAATGTAGTGTAGGAATAATTTTCCTAAAAAGAATTTAAAATTGAATTGACTTAATTATTAATCCAAATGAATTTGTTTTCTTAAATTACTCAAAATTCAAAGATTAAATTATTATTTACAAATAATACTTTATAAATATTATATTACACAACATAAAAAAATGAACAACAGAATGTTCAACTTCTTTTAAGCACTCAGTGGGCAATGTAGTGTAGGAATAATTTTTCCTAAAAAGAAGTCAAAATTGAATTGACTTAATAATCCAAATAAGTTTGTTTTCTTAAATTAATCAAAATTCAAAGAGTATATAATTATTTACAAATAATACTTTATAAATATAAATACTATATTACACAACATAAAAAAATGAACAACAGAAAATGTTCAACTTCTTTTAAGCACTCAGTGGGCAATGTAGTGTAGGAATAATTTTCCTAAAAAGAAATTAAAATTGAATTGACTTAATAATCCAAATGAATTTGTTTTCTTAAATTAATCAAAATTCAAAGAGTATATTATTATTTACAAATAATACTTTATAAATACTATATTACACAACATAAAAAATGAACAACAGAAAATTTTCAACTTCTTTTAAGCACTCAGTGGGCAATGTAGTGTATGAATAATTTTCCTAAAAAGAATTTAAAATTGAATTGACTTAATAATTCAAATGAATTTGTTTTCTTAAATTAATCAAATTCAAAGAGTATATAATTATTTACAAATAATACTTTATAAATACTATATTACACAACATAAAAAAATGAACAACAGAATATGTTCAACTTCTTTTAAGCACTCAGTGGGCAATGTAGTGTAGGAATAATTTTCCTAAAAAGAAGTCAAAATTGAATTGACTTAATTATTAATCCAAATGAATTTGTTTTCTTAAATTACTCAAAATTCAAAGATTAAATTATTATTTACAAATAATACTTTATAAATATTATATGAACAACAGAACATGTTCGACTTCTTTTCAGCACTCAGTGGGCAATGTAATGTAATCATAAAGAAGTTACAATTGAATTGACTTAATTAATAATCGAAATGAATTTGTTTACTTAAATTAATGAAAATTCAAAGAGTATACTATTATTTACAAATAATACTTTATAAATATATCATGCAACAAAAAAAAATGAATAACAGAAAATGTACGACTTCTTTTAAGCACTCAGTGGGCAATGTAGTGTAGGAATAATTTTCCCAAAATGAAATTAAAATTGAATTGACTTAATAATCCAAATGAATTTGCTTTCTTAAATTACTCAAAATTCAAAGAGTATATTATTATTTACAAATAATACTTTATAAATAAATACTATATTACACACAACATAATAAAAATGAACAACAGAATATGTTCAACTTCTTTTAAGCACTCAGTGGGCAATGTAGTGTAGGAATAATTTTCCTAAAAAGAAGTTAAAATTGAATTGACTTAATAACCCAAATGAATTTGTTTTCTTACATTAATCAAAATTCAAAGATTAAATTATTATTTACAAATAATACTTTATAAATATTATATTACACAACATAAAAAAATGAACAACAGAACATGTTCGACTTCTTTTAAGCACTCAGTGGGCAATGTAGTGTAGGAATAATTTTCCTAAAAGAAGTCAAAATTGAATTGACTTAATAATCCAAATGAATTTGTTTTCTTAAATTAATCAAAATTCAAAGAGTATATAATTATTTACAAATAATACTTTATAAATATAAATACTATATTACACAACATAAAAAAATGAACAACAGAAAATGTTCGACTTCTTTTAAGCACTCAGTGGGCAATGTAGTGTAGGAATAATTTTCCTAAAAAGAAGTTAAAATTGAATTGACTTAATAATCCAAATGAATTTTTTTTCTTAAATTAATCGAAATTCAAAGAGTATATAATTATTTACAAATAATGCTTTATAAATACTATATTACACAACAACATAAAAAAATGAACAGCAGAAAATTTTCAACTTCTTTTAAGCACTCAGTGGGCAATGTAGTGTAGGAATAATTTTCCTAAAAAGAAGTTAAAATTGAATTGACTTAATAATCCAAATGAATTTGTTTTCTTAAATTAATCAAAATTCAAAGAGTATATAATTATTTACAAATAATGCTTTATAAATATAAATACTATATTATACAACATAAAAAATTTGAACAAAAAAAAAAGGTTCGACATCTTTTAACCACTCAGTTGGCAATGTAATGTAAGCATACTTTTCCCAAAAAGAAGTTAAAATTGAATTGACTTAATAATCCAAATAAGTTTGTTTTCTTAAATTAACCAAAATTCAAAGAATATAATTATTTATAAATAATACTTTATAAATATAAATACTATATTATACAACATAAAAAAATTAACAACAGAAAATGTTCGACTTCTTTTAAGCACTCAGTGGACAATGTAGCGTAAGAATAATTTCCCCAAAAAGAAGTTAAAATTGAAACGACTTAATTAATAATCCAAATGATTTTCTTTTCTTAAATTAATCAAAATTAAAAGTGTATATTATTATTTACAAATAATACTTTATAAATATATCATACAACAAAAAAATGAACAACAGAATATGCTAGACTTCTTTTAAGCACTCAGTGGGCAATGTAATGTAAGTATAATTTTAACCAAAAAAGAATTTAAAATTGAAATTACTTAATTAATAATCCAAATGAATTTCTTTTCTTAAATTAATCAAAATTCAAAGAGTATATTATTATTTACAAATAATGCTTTATAAATATATCATGCAACAAAAAAAATGAATAACAGAAAATGTACGACTTCTTTTAAGCACTCAGTGGGCAATGTGATGTAAGCATACTTTTCCCCCAAATGAAATTAAAATTGAATTGACTTAATAATCCAAATGAATTTGTTTTCTTAAACTAATCAAAATTTAAAGAGTATATTATTTACAAATAGCAAATAGTATTTTATAAATATGATATCATACAACCTAAAAAAAAGAACAACGGAAAAAGTTCGACTTCTTTTAATCACCGAGTGTGCAATGTAATGTAAGCATAATTTCCCCCCCCCCAAAAAAAAAGTAAAAATTGAAACGACTTTATTAATCATCCAAATGAATTTGTTTTCTTAAATTAATCAAAATTCAAAGAGTATATAATCATTTACAAATAATACTTTATAAATATAAATACTATATTATACAATATAAAAAATGAACAACAGAAAATGTTTGGCTTCTTTTAAGCACTCAATGGGTAATGTAATATATAAGCATAATTTTCTACAAAAAAGAAATTAAATTTGAAACGACTTAGTTAATAATCTGAATGAATTTCTTTTCTTAGATTAAACAAAATTCAAAGAGTATATTATTATTTACAAACAATACTTTATAAATATTATATCATAGAACATAAAAAAATGAACAACAGAAAATGTTCGACTTCTTTTAAGCATCCAGTGGGCAATGTAATGTAAGCATAATTTTACCCAAAACGAAGTAAAAATTGAATTCACTTATTAATCCAAATGCATTTGTTTTTTTATAAATTAATCAAAATTCAAAGAGTATATTATTATTTACAAATAATACTTTATAAATATTATATGAACAACAGAACATGTTCGACTTCTTTTCAGCACTCAGTGGGCAATGTGATGTAAGCATACTTTTCCCCCAAATGAAATTAAAATTGAATTGACTTAATTATTAATCCAAATGAATTTGTTTTCTTAAATTACTCAAAATTCAAAGATTATATTATTTACAAATAGCAAATAGTATTTTATAAATATGATATCATACAACCTAAAAAAAAGAACAACGGAAAAAGTTCGACTTCTTTTAATCACCGAGTGTGCAATGTAATGTAAGCATAATTTCCCCCCCCCCAAAAAAAAAGTAAAAATTGAAACGACTTTATTAATCATCCAAATGAATTTGTTTTCTTAAATTAATCAAAATTCAAAGAGTATATAATCATTTACAAATAATACTTTATAAATATAAATACTATATTATACAATATAAAAAATGAACAACAGAAAATGTTTGGCTTCTTTTAAGCACTCAATGGGTAATGTAATATATAAGCATAATTTTCTACAAAAAAGAAATTAAATTTGAAACGACTTAGTTAATAATCTGAATGAATTTCTTTTCTTAGATTAAACAAAATTCAAAGAGTATATTATTATTTACAAACAATACTTTATAAATATTATATCATAGAACATAAAAAAATGAACAACAGAAAATGTTCGACTTCTTTTAAGCATCCAGTGGGCAATGTAATGTAAGCATAATTTTACCCAAAACGAAGTAAAAATTGAATTCACTTATTAATCCAAATGCATTTGTTTTTTTATAAATTAATCAAAATTCAAAGAGTATATTGTTATTTACAAATAATACTTTATAAATATATCATGCAACAAAAAAAATGAATAACAAAAAATGTTCGACTTCTTTTAAGCACTCAGTGGGCAATGTGATGTAAGCATACTTTTAACGCAAATGAAATGAAAATTGAATTGACTTAATTAATAATCCAAATGAATTTGTTTTCTTAAGTTAATCCAAATTTTAATATATCAATGGTATTGGGAAATTGTTTTATAAAGGATTTAAAAAAAAGAAATTTATCTTCCTTTTTTTATAAAAAAGAACGGCTTGAATTTTTTTTTTACTTCACCTGGTATTTGAAGGATTGTTTAAATACAAACTACCCACAGGATTTCTATAGGTTAACTTGGAATTAAGTGGAATCCGGATTAAATGTTACCCAGTCTCCTTAAGTGAAAAATGACGCAAACAAGTAATAATTTTTCCCTGTATCGTAAACAGTTAGATAAGCAATGTTAAAGACGTGAAAAACGAAACAAAAGTGAAACGGGAAGAGAATTTATTGGCAGATGAAAATTAATGGTATCGGGTTTTATCAAATTACACGCCGATGGTAAGTGATAGAATGTAGTACTCTGAAATAGAGGAATGGCTTTGCATTAAGACCATTTGTTTGCATCAGTTTATAATGCGTGTGGTTTTAGAAGAAGCCGTTAAAAGCCTTTATGAGAATGGAAAAGAAAAATAAGGAAATACAGATATATATTTTTGCTTTTATATCAGATATGTGTAAACAATAATTTTAAAACGTAATTTATTAAATGCATAACCATAATTTTAAAGCGTGATTTATTAAATAGATTTATGTTTTTATAAGGAATAGTTTATAATTTATCAGTGCAACTTACATTAGTGATATAGTTTACTAACGGTAACATATATGTGTATGTATAAGATATAATATGTGTGCATATATAATGGTATAGTGAAAATAATGGTATTTGGTTTTATCAAATTACACGCCAATGGTAAGTGATAGAATGTAGTACTCTGAAATAGAGGAATAGCTTTGCATTAAGACCATTTGTTTGCATCAGTTTGTAATGCGTGTGGTTTTAGAAGAAGCCGTTAAAAGCCTTTATGAGAATGGAAAAGAAAAATAAGGAAATACACATATTTATTTTTGATAGTATATGAGATATGTGTTAACCACCATTTTAAAACGTGATTTATTAATTGCACAACTATAATTTTAAAGCGGGATTTATTAAATAGATTTATGTTTTTATAAGGAATAGTTTATAATTTATCAGTGCAACTTACGTTAGTGATATAGTTTACTAAAGGGAACATATATATGTGTGTATATAAGATATAATATGTATGCATATATAATGGTATAATGAAAATAATGGTATTGGGTTTTATTAAATTACACGCCATGGTAAATGATAGAATGTAATACTCTGAAATAGAGCAATGGCTTTGCATTAAGACCATTTGTTTGCATCAGTTTGAAATGCATGTGGTTTTAGAAGAAGCAGTTAAAAGCCTTTATGAGAATGGAAGAAGAAAATAATGAAATACAGATATATATTTTTGCTGGTATATGAGATATGTGTTAACCATCATTTTAAAATGTGATTTATTAACACATTGTGTTCAGGTACATTTCGCAGTGAAATTATAATGGGAGCGGGCGTTTTGCGCGTCAATTTAGTTATTCAATTAAATCTCAATAAATCGAAAATTATTTCATTTTTTAACTAACTTTTCGTATTTTATATTGAAATATATAAACAAATATATAAATTAAAATATATAAATAACAACCGTAACATTTTTGTAAAATGATATATATATTTTAATGGAGAAATTTATAATAGTATCTTAAATATGAAAAATCAAATAGAAATAGTAGTATATAGTTTTAATTTTTTCCCGTTCTGTGGTTCCGCATCGACTGACTTAAAAACTAGTTTTTATTTGCCTAATTTTTTCCAGAATTTATGTAGTAGACAAGAACATTCGGCTTCGTTTTCCTGTAAATACCGTTATTTTTGTATCCACAAACAAACCACGTTGTTACACTAACCCGTATTAGTACGTGACCCTTGCTCAAGTATCAGTCGTCAGAAAGTGTACTAGTATGTGTCCCGAGCTCAAGTATCAATAGTCAGAAAACGTACTAGTACCTGAGCAGCGCTCAAGTATCAGTCGTCAGAAAGCGTACTAGTATGTGTCCCGAGCTCAAGTATCAATACTCAGAAAACGTACTAGTACCTGAGCAGCGCTCAAGTATTAATCGTCAGAAAGCTACTAGTACGTGACCCGCGCTCAAGTATCAATCGTCAGAAAAGGTACTAGTACGTGTCCCGCATACAGTGTGTTAAATGCATTTATGTTTTTATAAGGAATTGTTTATAATTTATCAGTCCAACGCACGTTAGTGATATAGTTTACTAACGGTGTCATATGTGTATGTATATAAGGTATAATATGTGTACATATATATGTGTATTCAAAGCAGTGAATACAAAGATGAAGTTGGAGAAAAATATTATTCCAAGTAAATTAATAATTCAAGTAATCAAGTAGTATTCCATTCAATAATTTGGGAGAATTATTTCTTTGCCATTTAGAGAAAATATTACAATTCCAAATAATCTTCTATATGGGAGAGCTTTATTACAGTAATTTAAAAATTATATACATTTACATTAATAGTAATACATAGTTTTCCAATTTTAGCTTCCGTGGTAGTTTTACCACGGCCAAGAACATTTTTGTAAAACAAGACAACATTTATATACATGCATCGCTCACAGAGTCAAACTCAACATACAAAGAAATCGGAATTACAACAAAAAGAACGCTGATGCTTGGCGCCCAAAGTTTACGGTTACAGTGAAAAATTGAGTGGCTGGAAATATTTCCAACAACATTCGAAATAATTTCTTGATTTGATTATCACACATAAAACTTGGGTTTATTTGGTTTGGTTTGGAGAACTAAGATCTTCTGTATTGCACATGAGCGTTAATGAGACCAGGGCTTACTGCTGAAAGCTGATTCAGAACTGCATCCTTGAACCTGCAATTATATGTCATGCAAGAGCAGCGCTCTACCATTCAGCCATCGCTCAGCTCTTTTAATTTTGGTATTTCGCCATTCGAAATTTACAGGTTTGCTAAAGTGTGAAATTAGCTAAAAACCAAATTATTTATTTTTAAAAATTTTAAAAATTATTTTTTTTTAATTTTTTAAAATTATTTTTATAATTTTTTAAAATTATTTTTTAAATTTTTTTACATTAATTTTTTTGTATTGTTTTTAATTTATTTGTTTTTACTTGTTTAATTCTTAATTTATTATTATTTGTTATTATTACTATTAAATTGCTTAATTAATTAATAATGTTAATTAAATAAATTAAATCACAGAAAGATATTATGGAATATATGTTTAAAATTTCAACCATGTAGTTTACGTAAAATGTAAGATATCACGAATGAATTTGTAAAAATTATTTAATAACTATTTAATCTTATAATATAAAACGAACATTTTCTGGAAGTATATTCAAAAGGATCCAATCTGATAATATGAAACGAACATTTTCTGGAAGCATATTTAAAAGGACCCAATCTTATAATATGAAACGAACATTTTCTGGAAGCATATTTAAAACGACCCTGTCTTATAACATGAAATGTACATTTTCTGGAAGCATATTTTAAAGGACCCAATCTTATAATATGAAACGAACATTTTCTGGAAGCATATTTAAAACGACCCTGTCTTATAACATGAAATGTACATTTTCTGGAAGCATATTTAAAACGACCCTATCTTATAATATGAAACGAACATATTTTGGAAGCATATTTAAAAAGACCCTATCTTATAATATGAAACGAACATATTTTGGAAGCATATTTAAAACGACCCAATCTTATAATATGAAACGAACTTTTTCTGGACGCATATTTTAAAGGACCCAGTCTTATAAAATGAAACGAACATTTTCTGGACGCATATTTAAAAGGATCCTGTCTTATAATATGAAACGTACATTTTCTGGTTGCATATTTAAAAGGACCCAATCTTATAATATGAAACGAACATTTTCTGGAAGCATATTTAAAACGACCCTGTCTTATAACATGAAATGTACATTTTCTGGAAGCATATTTAAAACGACCCTATCTTATAATATGAAACGAACATATTTTGGAAGCATATTTAAAACGACCCTGTCTTATAACATGAAATGTACATTTTCTGGAAGCATATTTAAAAGGACCCAATCTTATAATATGAAACAAACATTTTTTGGAAGCATATATAAAAGGACCCAATCTTATATGAAACAAACATATTTTGGAAGCATATTTAAAACGACCCTGTCTTATAACATGAAATGTACATTTTCTGGAAGCATATTTAAAAGGACCCAATCTTATAATATGAAACAAACATTTTTTGGAAGCATATTTAAAACGACCCTGTCTTATAACATGAAATGTACGTTTTTCTGGAAGCATATTTAAATAGACCCCAATCTTATAATGTGAAAGAAACATTTTTTCGAAGCATATTTAAAACGACCCTGTCTTATAACATGAAATGTACATTTTCTGGAAGCATATTTAAAAGGACCCAATCTTATAATATGAAACAAACATTTTTTGGAAGCATATTTAAAACGACCCTGTCTTATAACATGAAACGAACATTTTCTGAAAGCATATTTAAAAGGACCCAGTCTTATAATATCAAACAAACATTTTTTGGAAGCATATTTAAAAGGACCCAATCTTATAATATGAAACAAACATTTTTTGGAAGCATATTTAAAACGACCCTGTCTTATAACATGAAACGAACATTTTCTGGAAGCATATTTAAAAGGACCCAATCTTATAATATGAAACAAACATTTTTTGGAAGCATATTTAAAACGATCCTGTCTCATAACATGAAATGTACATTTTCTGGAAGCATATTAAAAGGACTCAGTCTTATAAAATGAAACAAACATTTTCTGGAAGCATATAAAAGGACCCAATCTTATATGAAACAAACATTTTTTTGGAAGCATATTCTAAACGACCCTGTCTTATAACATGAAATGTACATTTTCTTGAAGCATATTTAAAAGGACCCAATCTTATAATATGAAACAAACATTTTTTGGAAGCATATTTAAAACGACCCTGTCTTATAACATGAAACGAACATTTTCTGGAAGCATATTTAAAAGGACCCAATCTTATAATATGAAACAAACATTTTTTGGAAGCATATTTAAAACGACCCTGTCTTATAACATGAAATGTACATTTTTTGGAAGCATATTTAAAAGGACCCAATCTTATATGAAACAAACATTTTTTGGAAGCATATTTAAAACGACCCTGTCTTATAACATGAAATGTACATTTTCTGGAAGCATATTTAAAAGGACCCAATATATAATATGAAACAAACATTTTTGGAAGCATATTTAAAACGACCCTGTCTTATAACATGAAATGTACATTTTCTGGAAGCATATTTAAAAGGATCCAATCTTATAATATGTAACGAATATTTTCTGAAGCATATTTAAAAGGATCCAATCTTATAATATGAAACGAACTTTTTCTGGACGCATATTTTAAAGGACCCAGTCTTATAAAATGAAACGAACATTTTCTGGAAGCATATTTAAAAGGACCCAATCTTATAATATGAAACGAACATTTTCTGGAAGCATATTTAAAACGACAATGTCTTATAACATGAAATGTACATTTTCTGGAAGTATATTTAAAAGGACCCAGTCTTATAATATGAAACGAACATTTTTTGGAAGCATATTTAAAACGATCCTGTCTTATAACATGAAATGTACATTTTCTGGAAGCATATTTAAAAGGACTCAGTCTTATAAAATGAAACAAACATTTTCTGGAAGCATATATAAAAGGACCCAATCTTATATGAAACAAACATTTTTTGGAAGCATATTTAAAACGACCCTGTCTTATAACATGAAATGTACATTTTCTGGAAGCATATTTAAAAGAACCCAAACTTATAATGTGAAACAAATATTTTTTGGAAGCATATTTAAAACGACCCTGTCTTATAACATGAAATGTACGTTTTCTGGAAGCATATTTAAATAGACCCAATCTTATAATGTGAAAGAAACATTTTTTCGAAGCATATTTAAAACGACCCTGTCTTATAACATGAAAATGTACATTTTCTGGAAGCATATTTAAAAGGACCCAATTTTATAATATGAAACAAACATTTTTGGAAGCATATTTAAAACGACCCTGTCTTATAACATGAAATGTACATTTTCTGAAAGCATATTTAAAAGGACCCAGTCTTATAATATCAAACAAACATTTTTTTGGAAGCATATTTAAAAGGACCCAATCTTATAATATGAAACAAACATTTTTTTGGAAGCATATTCAAAACGACCCTGTCTTATAACATTAAATGTACATTTTCTGGAAGCATATTTAAAAGGACCCAATCTTATAATATGAAACAAACATTTTTTGGAAGCATATTTAAAACGATCCTGTCTCATAACATGAAATGTACATTTTCTGGAAGCATATTAAAAGGACTCAGTCTTATAAAATGAAACAAACATTTTCTGGAAGCATATATAAAAGGACCCAATCTTATATGAAACAAACATTTTTTGGAAGCATATTCTAAACGACCCTGTCTTATAACATGAAATGTACATTTTCTTGAAGCATATTTAAAAGGACCCAATCTTATAATGTGAAACAAACATTTTTTGGAAGCATATTTAAAACGACCCTGTCTTATAACATGAAATGTACGTTTTCTGGAAGCATATTTAAAAGGACCCAATCTTATAATGTGAAAGAAACATTTTTTCGAAGCATATTTAAAACGACCCTGTCTTATAACATGAAATGTACATTTTTTTGGAAGCATATTTAAAAGGACCCAATCTTATATGAAACAAACATTTTTTGGAAGCATATTTAAAACGACCCTGTCTTATAACATGAAATGTACATTTTCTTGAAGCATATTTAAAAGGACACAATCTTATAATGTGAAACAAACATTTTTTTTGGAAGCATATTTAAAACGACCCTGTCTTATAACATGAAATGTACGTTTTCTGGAAGCATATTTAAAAGGTCCCAATCTTATAATGTGAAAGAAACATTTTTTCGAAGCATATTTAAAAACGACCCTGTTTTATAACTTGAAATGTACATTTTCTGGAAGCATATTTAAAAGGACCCAATTTTATAATATGAAACAAACATTTTTTGGCAGCATATTTAAAACGACCCTGTCTTATAACATGAAATGTACATTTTCTGGAAGCATATTTAAAAGGACCCAATCTAATAATATGAAACAAACATTTTTTGGAAGCATATTTAAAACGACCCTGTCTTATAACATGAAATGTACATTTTCTGGAAGCATATTTAAAAGGACCCAATTTTATAATATGAAACAAACATTTTGTGGAAGCATATTTAAAACGACCCTGTCTTATAACATGAAATGTACATTTTCTTGAAGCATATTTAAAAGGACCGAATCTTATAATGTGAAACAAACATTTTTTGGAAGCATATTTAAAACGACCCTGTCTTATAACATGAAATGTACATTTTCTGGAAGCATATTTAAAACGACCCTGTCTTATAACATGAAATGCACATTTTCTGGAAGTATATTTAAATGGACCCAGTCTTTATAATATGAAACAAACATTTTTTGGAAGCATATTTAAAACGATCCTGTCTTATAACATGAAATGTACATTTTCTGGAAGCATATTTAAAAGGACTCAGTCTTATAAAATGAAACAAACATTTTCTGGAAGCATATATAAAAGGACCCAATCTTATATGAAACAAACATTTTTTGGAAGCATATTTAAAACGACCCTGTCTTATAACATGAAATGTACATTTTCTGGAAGCATATTTAAAAGGATCCAATCTTATAATATGTAACGAATATTTTCTGAAGCATATTTAAAACGACCCTGTCTTATAACATGAAATGTACGTTTTCTGGAAGCATATTTAAATTAGACCCAATCTTATAATGTGAAAGAAACATTTTTTCGAAGCATATTTAAAACGACCCTGTCTTATAACATGAAAATGTACATTTTCTGGAAGCATATTTAAAAGGATCCAATCTTATAATATGTAACGAATATTTTCTGAAGCATATTTAAAAGGATCCAATCTTATAATATGAAACGAACTTTTTCTGGACGCATATTTTAAAGGACCCAGTCTTATAAAATGAAACGAACATTTTCTGGACGCATATTTAAAAGGATCCTGTCTTATAATATGAAACGTACATTTTCTGGAAACATGTTTAAAACGACCCTGTCTTACATCATGAAACGTAAATTTTCTGGAAGCATATTTAAAAGGACCCAATCTTATAATATGAAACAAACATTTTTTGGAAGCATATTTAAAACGATCCTGTCTCATAACATGAAAATGTACATTTTCTGGAAGCATATTAAAAGGACTCAGTCTTATAAAATGAAACAAACATTTTCTGGAAGCATATATAAAAGGACCCAATCTTATATGAAACAAACATTTTTTGGAAGCATATTCAAAACGACCCTGTCTTATAACATGAAATGTACATTTTCTGGAAGCATATTTAAAAGAACCCAAACTTATAATGTGAAACGAACATATTTTGGAAGCATATTTAAAACGACCCTGTCTTATAACATGAAATGTACATTTTCTGGAAGCATATTTAAAAGGACCCAATCTTATAATATGAAACGAACATTTTTTGGAAGCATATTTAAAACGACCCTGTCTTATAACATGAAATGTACATTTTCTGGAAGTATATTTAAAAGGACTCAGTCTTATAATATGAAACGAACATTTTCTGGAAGCATATTTAAAAGGATCCAATCTTATATGAAACAAACATTTTTTGGAAGCATATTTAAAACGACCCTGTCTTATAACATGAAATGTACGTTTTCTGGAAGCATATTTAAAAGGACCCAATCTTATAATGTGAAAGAAACATTTTTTGGAAGCATATTTAAAACGACCCTGTCTTATAACATGAAACGAACATTTTCTGGAAGCATATTTAAAAGGACCCAATCTTATAATATGAAACAAACATTTTTTGGAAGCATATTTAAAACGACCCTGTCTTATAACATGAAATGTACATTTTCTGGAAGCATATTTAAAAGGACCCAATCTTATAATATGAAACAAACATTTTTTGGAAGCATATTTAAAACGACCCTGTCTTATAACATGAAATGTACATTTTCTGGAAGCATATTTAAAAGGACCCAATCTTATAATATGAAACGAACATTTTCTGGAAGCATATTTAAAACGACAATGTCTTATAACATGAAATGTACATTTTCTGGAAGTATATTTAAAAGGACCCAGTCTTATAATATGAAACGAACATTTTCTGGAAGCATATTTAAAAAGGACCGAAACTTATATGAGACAAACATTTTTTGGAAGCATATTTAAAACGACCCTTATAACATTAAATGTACATTTTCTGGAAGCATATTTAAAAGGACCCAATCTTATAATATGAAACAAACATTTTTTGGAAGCATATTTAAAAGGACCCAATCTTACAATATGAAACGATCATTTTCTGGAAGCATATTTAAAAAGGACCCTATCTTATATGAAACAAACATTTTTTGGAAGCATATTTAAAACGACCCTGTCTTATAACATGAAACGAACATTTTCTGGAAGCATATTTAAAAGGACCCAATCTTATAATATGAAACAAACATTTTTTGGAAGCATATTTAAAACGACCCTGTCTTATAACATGAAATGTACGTTTTCTGGAAGCATATTTAAAAGGACCCAATCTTATAATGTGAAAGAAACATTTTTTTCGAAGCATATTTAAAACGACCCTGTCTTTATAACATGAAATGTACATTTTTTGGAAGCATATTTAAAAGGACCCAATCTTATATGAAACAAACATTTTTTGGAAGCATATTTAAAAACGACCCTGTCTTATAACATGAAATGTACATTTTCTTGAAGCATATTTAAAAGGACACAATCTTATAATGTGAAACAAACATTTTTTTGGAAGCATATTTAAAACGACCCTGTCTTATAAACATGAAATGTACGTTTTCTGGAAGCATATTTAAAAGGACCCAATCTTATAATGTGAAAGAAACCATTTTTTCGAAGCATATTTAAAACGACCCTGTTTTATAACTTGAAATGTACATTTTCTGGAAGCATATTTAAAAGGACCCAATTTTATAATATGAAACAAACATTTTCTGGACGCATATTTAAAAGGATCCTGTCTTATAATATGAAACGTACATTTTCTGGTTGCATATTTAAAAGGACCCAATCTTATAATATGAAACGAATATTTTCTAGAAACATGTTTAAAACGACCCTGTCTTACAACATGAAACGTAAATTTTCTGGAAGCATATTTAAAAGGACCCAATCTTACAATATGAAACGATCATTTTCTGGAAGCATATTTAAAACGACCCTGTCTTATAACATGAAATGTACATTTTCTTGAAGCATATTTAAAAGGACCGAATCTTATAATGTGAAACAAACATTTTTTGGAAGCATATTTAAAACGACCCTGTCTTATAACATGAAATGTACATTTTCTGGAAGCATATTTAAAACGACCCTGTCTTATAACATGAAATGCACATTTTCTGGAAGTATATTTAAATGGACCCAGTCTTATAATATGAAACAAACATTTTCTGGAAGTATATTTAAAAGGACCCAGTCTTATAATATGAAACGAACATTTTCTGGAAGCATATTTAAAAGGACCCAATCTTACAATATGAAACGATCATTTTCTGGAAGCATATTTAAAAGGACCCAATCTTATATGAAACAAACATTTTTTGGAAGCATATTTAAAACGACCCTGTCTTATAACATGAAATGTACATTTTCTGGAAGCATATTTAAAAGAACCCAAACTTATAATGGGAAAACATGTAATTATAGAAAGCTGAGTAAATCTTTCTTTTACCCCAATCGATGAAATTGGTTTTCGGATATTCAAAAAGTTTGAAATAGTTCATATTTTGTAAATGTCGTGTTTTATTGACAAAACATAGGAAGTCATTATGATTTATGCGTTTATTACTTTCTACAGAAAATTCAAACGCTTTTCTTCTATAATGACACATGTTCGTAAATGTTTTCTGAA
>CM063511.1:39794548-39812048 GCA_032207245.1 Pardosa pseudoannulata | reverse complement strand
GAAAAAATAAACTCCATAATTTATGTGGCCGTAATTTGTTAGACGAGAAATTTTAATTCCCAAAAGAAAGTATAAGATTTTACAGTTTCAGTTTTTCATTTCCAACGCTGTCGTAAACACCTAAGTTACTTTAATCAGGCAAATGACCATGAATCTTAATTTTGTTTTCAGCTTTTATGTAAATTTTTAATCATAGAATAAATAAGGGCATTACACGTAGAACATGGTGTGTTATTTTAATGTGCTCAGCAACTTTAATGTTTCAAAAATTTGAATTTTTAATTTTTTCTATATGAAAAATGTGAAAATATGAAAACTCTTCTTATATTTGTCAAGAAATCACATTAAATATTTCGTACTACTTGCTGAATTATAATATTTTTAATATAGCTCTTTTTATTTCCCGCTGGTTGATACTGACAATTTAAATTGGATTTCTTAATTTCGTAATTATTTTGGAATCTACGCACAGTGTTTCTTAATATCTAGGTGTGATACAAGTCTAAAATTTTGTCTACATATTCGCCTGTTTCTATGCTGCATGCTAAAAGCAAAAAAGAAAAACATATGCATATTTTCTTACAGTAAAAAATGTGAAAAAAATTTAAATATTTTTGTTAAATTTTTAATCTGGATCCTAAGTTTGAATTTATATATAATAACGTCCTATGTATATTTTTTTCAATTTAAATATGAGTTTTTTTTTATCTTATTTACCACAATTTTTCATATGTAGTCATAATTTTAAATTTTATGATAAATGTTTATATATTTTTTTTATTTGTTGTAGCATATTTTAAATCTTGAATTTAAATATTATATTTGCATGCCTAAATTTCATATTTCTATATAATATAAATTGGAGAATATAATTAAGATATGTTTTGTATGAAACTCTCAAATCTATTTTATTAGAAATATAGTGATTAGAATCAATACTGAGCCTTAAAAAATATGCAAACGATGTATTTTTATTTGATTTAAAATGTATATGCATATATGTGTGTGTACAGATGTATGTACAAACACAAACATGGAGACGTGATAGCTTAGTCGGTAAAGGCAACGGTATCGTAACTTAGAGGTTGCGAGTTCAGATCCCGAGCTGTCTAAGATCCGTCAATTTTATAAGACTCACAATAGTATAGAATCTCCAAAATTTAAATACATTAAAACAATGCTCCTCAATTGTTTTAAAATCACTAAATTGGAAATTTTTTTAAATTAAAATAATGATGAATGAAAAAAGAAGGTTTTAGTGCAGTAAAATAATCATACTATTCCAAGAATGTTGATCATACGTTTATTCTTGATAAGTGTATATTATACCTAACTTAAGCTACAGTAACTCAGTCTGCAAAGGCAACTCTTGTAACTGAAGGGTTGCAGGTTCAGATCCCGAACTGTTCTAAGATCCGCCAATTTTAGAAGACTCACACTAGTATAGAATCTCCAGAATTTAAATACATAAAAACAATGTTCCTCGATTGTTTTAAAATCACTAATTTCCTACAAAAATCTCTAAATTGGAAGATAATATTTTTAATAATTAAAATAAAGATGAATGTGCAAAAGCAGGTTTTAGTGCAGTAAAAGAATCATACTATTCCAAAAATGTCTCTTGATCATACGTTTATTCTTGATAAGTATATATCATACCTAACTTAAGCCGCGGCAGCGCACTCGGTAAAAGGAACGTTTTTGTAATTATAGGGTAGCGGATTTGGAAACTTAGCCTGTCTCATTCCATGTTCGTTAAAGGTGGTTGGGTCACATAAAATATGTTCATGGTCACAATGTTCTTCAAGTTCTCAATCAATACCTCTGATGTTGGCAGGTCAAGCCTATGGGTCTTCTGCTTAGTCCCTGCTTCAAAATTACAAGGATCCATTTGAGCATAAGTAGTACTTTCACCCAAAAGATACTTGTTGAAACGAAAAACGAACTCCTTTACTTTAAGAGTAGCGAATGGCTTAATTGTGCTTGATTTGACCAAGTGGTATCAGAAACAACAAAAGCAACAACAGTATTAGCTGACTAATGGTGCTACCATATTAAAATTGTCAACAAGATCTACGACACTATAGAGGACAGTGATAATAAATACAAGTGGTTCCGCATTGTAAATAATGTTATTTCGTCCCATCAGAGTTTGTAAACAACAAAGTTTATATGCCCCTATTACCCATAGATTTATTTGAAGTTAACAATTCTCTGCTGCTATGCAATTAGTTACCAGTAGCACTTTTCAACCCAAGCAATTCAACACGCAACGCTCTCTTAACTGAAGGTTTACGGGTTCGGAGCCGAAGGCGGCCTACGATCATTTCGATAAAGGTGACTGGGACACGTAAAATATGTTCGGGATCACAATGTCCTCCAAGATTTCAATCAATATCCCTGGGGGGTGGCAGCCAAGTCTATGGGTCTTCTGCTTGATCCCTGCCTCTAAATTACGGGGACCTACTTGAGCGTAAATCGTTCCTAAACCCTAACGTTGCTCGTTAAAACGAAAGGCATACCCCATAGTCTTAACAATAGTAGCGTATGGCTCAAACCGTGATTGGTTTGTTTCATTGGGATCAGAATCAACAACAACAACCGCACATGTACTTTACATTGTATAAACATTGCATAGTACATTGCATATTACAAGATGATTGGGGACTTAAATTGTGGTCGTGGTCATAATGTCCTCCAAGTTCTCAATCAATTCTTCTGAGAGTGGCAGGCCAAGTCTATGGGTCTTCTGCTTGGTACCTGCTTCTGAATTAAGGGGACCTACTTAAGCGTAAATTGTTCTGACACCCTAACGTTGCTCGTTAAAACGAAAGGCATACCCCATACTCTTAGCAAGTGCAGTGTATGACTCAAACCGTGCTTGTTTGTCCAAGTGGGATCAGAATCAATAACAATAACCGCACATGTACTTTACATTGTATAAACATTGCATATTACATTGCATATTACATTACATATTACAAGATGACTGGGGCACGTAAAATGTGGTCGTGGTCATAATGTCTTCAAAGTTTTCAATCAATACATCTGGTGGTGGCAGGCCAAGTCTATGGGTCATCTTCTTGATTCCTGCTTCTGAATTACGAGGATCTACTTGAGGATAAGTCGTCATTTCATCCTAACATTGCTCGTTAAAACGAAAGGCACACCCCATAGCTTTAAGACTCGTAGCGTATGGCTCAAACCGTGCTTGGTTTGTCCAAGTGGGATCCGAATCAACGAAAACAACCGCACATGTACTTTACATTGTATAAACATTGCATATTACATTGCATATTACAAGATGACTGGCGCACTGAAAGTGTGGTAGTGGTACAATGTCCTCCAAGTTCTCAATCAATACCTCTGAGGGTTTAAGGCCAAGTTTATGGGTCTTCTTCTTGATACCTGCTTCTTAATTACGGGGATCTACTTGAGCCTAAATCGTTCTTACACCCTAACGTTGTTCGCTAAAACGAAAGGCATACCCCATAGTCTTAAGAGTAGCATAATGTCTCAAACCGTGCTTGGTTTGTCCAAGTGGCATAAGAATCAAAAACATGTACTTTACCGTGCATGTACTTTACATTGTGTAAACATCGCATATTACATTGCATGTAATAAATATTAGAGTGCTTTGAGTAAAATAAAATATACAATTGCATAATATACGAAGATTTTTCATAAATATTCAAGTAATGAAAAAAATTTTTAAAAATGAGGTAAAACCATTATACGACATTACCCCATCATCCTAAATTCCTATTAGAATTTATTTGAATAAAATCTAATTCTCTTTACTTACATTTAAAAACAAATAAATCATCGGATGAATAAATTTATAATTAATATTTTAAAAGTGAGTAGCACTGCTTCAAAGTTGAAAAAAACATATATAAATGATATTTAAAAAAAATTAATCGTTCTTTGTTCGTTAAATGGAATGTTTATCCTATTTTCCCTAAAATCTCCGATGTACGCTCGTAAATCATAAAAGCAAATTACGTCATTAATCACAGGGAATGGAATAAACCGAGACCGAAATGAATTCCAAATATGTGCAGAAGAAAATGCGATTTTTCGTTTTCTAATGGTGTTATGATATTCGAGGGGGAAATTTTAAGAAAAACTTTACGGGGGCAAGCTTACAATACTTAAAGATAAATTATTTCGCCGGAGAATTTCTAATTTACTTTCTTTCGTGCTTAAAACTTAATGCGGTTTTAAATTTGTAATTTAACGTTTTACTTAATCCGAAGTTGAAATCAGAATTCCATAGAAAGCTTTTTTTTTAACTTACTTTTTAAAAAAAAATTTATATGATTTCTTCGGGACCGTGAACGATAATCTTAACTTTCTAAATTCGCTTTGATTTCTTAAGCAAAATTTCTTTTTAAGTCATTTCACTTAATAAATATGTAAATTCTTACATAATATTTAAATTATAAATTAACATTTAAAAAGTTTAATTCAAGTAAGAGAATTTTGATGACGTATTTTAATATCCTTTTATTTTTTAATGTATTCCTCAGAAGTTTAAAGCATTAGGAGGATATTCATGTAGTTTGAAAGGATAGTTATTTAAAGGGAAATACAGGGGCTTCCTTCTATGTGTTTGGGGTGCGGCCGTGATATTTGATACAGGAACACTTCCGGTCGGACTTGTCTTCTTGACTGGACTCTCGAACACCTTCTGTCGGACTCTCTCCTCGTTTGGACTCCCGAACACGTTCCCTTTTTTTTTAGATTTTTCTTCTTTTATTAATTTAATCCTTGTCCCCTCTTCTTTCTCATCGTCCAATCGGGATCATTGTAAAAATATAATTGGTCTGCTTAAACCCCGTCTTGAGACCGCCAACGTGGAAAACCTTATCCCTTCTAATTGGGCACTGTCCCTTAGGGACTCATAAATAACTCCACAAATGTACATTCTTATTTAGTGTCAAGTACGGAGACGGGATTCTAATCTGGGACTGGGATTAGAACCCCGCCCGAGGCTACCATACAAGACAACAATATCCGTTGAATATAATTTTATGGTCTCCTATCCTTTACAAAAGATGTGATGAGGTCAGATTTAAATCCCGAGCATTTTACTTCTTGTATGAATGAATCAATTATATTACTTATCTAAATCGCCTCATCACAATATCAGCATTTGAGTTTATTGTTCCTTAAAAGTTTCTTTCTGGTTTTAAATAAATCAAATCTATGTTAAGTTTAATCCTCTACAGCTGATTATTTTCGTCTCCATACCTTCTCCTTATTCGAGACCCATGCGAAGTCATATCCAAAATTACTAGGATGTGACGGACTGGCGAAAATAGACACAGCTCGACCGCTCGGCGAGCTAATAGTGCTTTATTTTAAAATAAATCATTATAGATCCTTGAACTGTTCTAAGAAGAAACTGCTTAATAATTTGCGAGAAAACCTATGAAAATATTATGGAATACGTTGTGTGAAAAAATAGCAAACATACTTAATATATTTATTCCATTAATGATTCAACCTTTATTTCTAGGAACGGAATGTACTAAAACAGAAAGAGATAAAAAAATTGAAAAGGAAGAATTCAAAGATGGGCAACTAGACGTAACTAGAGTAAATCATGACCTAGAATCAAGAAAATCTACCTAACATTCAAAGGATTAACTTAAAAGCATTGTGAAAATTTCGTCCAGAGTGATCAAGTATTCGGAATTTATAGTAAACATGCAGATACTCATACAAGCGTTAGAATGTAAAAAATATATATATTTCAATCCTATGATGTTTTCATAAAACAAAATTTAATGCACATCTCAGGCCTGTGTTAAGCCCAAAAGATATTTGCAAAAACTTCCAGAATAAATAACACTAAAAGTATGTCATTGATAAGAATAATTTAGGGTGCCAACTACGCATATGTGTTATAAACATTTTGAACATTACCATATAGACAAATTTAATAAAACAATCCTACTTAAAATATTATATGTTAAGATAGTATAACTCCAAATCAGGGATCCAAATGGAATTTACGAAGCATACCAAGTTATTCATAATTATTGCCAAATTATGTACCCTTAATTTGGAAACTCTTTTAAATCTTGAAGTTTAACAGTAGTGACGTGGAAAATAAATGTGTTTTTTTCTATTCATGCAACATATTACTTATTTACCTGTGACTTTGACATTTTGTACCAATTGCAAACAGAAACACTCATGCTTGCAATCATTATAAAGTAAAAAAAAATGTGTTATAAACATTTTGAACATTACCATATAGACAAATTAGAAAAACAATCCTACTTAAAATATTATATGTTAAGATAATATAACTCCAAATCAGGGATTCAAATGGAGTTTACGAAGCATACCAAGTTATTCCTAATTATTGCCAAATTATGTACCCTTAATTTGGAAACTCTTTTAAATCTTGAAGTTTAACGGTAGTGACATGGAAAATAAATGTGTTTTTTCTATTCATGAAACATATTACTTATTTACCTATGACTTTGACATTTTGTAACAATTGCAAACAGAAACACTCATGCTTGTAATCATTATAAAATAAAAAATATTTTTTATGATCAACATTTTGAACATTACCATATAGACAAATTAGAAAAACAATTACTTAAAATATTTATGTTAAGATAATTCCTAAACAGGGACATTTTAATTACAAATAAGCTCATTTCTTTTTATTTACGTATATTCGAAAATCATTAAATCCCAAGTTTAAAACTCAGTGACATGGAAAATAAATATGAAACATATTACTTATTTACCTATGACTTTGACATTTTGTAACAATTGCAAACAGAAACACTCATGCTTGTAATCATTATAAAATAAAAAATATTTTTTATGATCAGAAGAATATAGATGTACAATATTACCAAGATTTTATGGATTTTAGTGAATTCCTAAACAGGGACATTTTAATTACAAATAAGCTCATTTCTTTTTATTTACGTATATTCGAAAATCATTAAATCCCAAGTTTAAAACTCATGCATTAAATTAAATATGAAAGAATTGGACGATTTTCCCATTCGAAAAAAAAATAAAAACCCAGCAATAATTTTTTAAAACTTCGTGTATTATCCTCTTTAACAATTTAAAAATAATTTTTGGCTTTATTTTGGTTTAAAAAGAAATGTTTAACAATAAATATTTTAACAGAGCTTATCCAGTAAATCCTATGTAATCTTTATAAAAGTTATTAGAGATTTTCAGAAAATAAGTTAACTAAATATGAAAAAAAGTATTTTTAAATACAAAATGAATAATTGCTTAAAAAAATGAATATTTATGCAAATACATTTAGAATGGTATAAGGAATAAAAAACTTGAATATTTTTTAACTTAAATATTTAGCCTGGTAATTTTCTAATATTTTTCATCTTTATAGTATAAATGAATAACTATTGTCTTCCCTTTAAAATTAAGCTATAAAAATCTTTGCAAATAAAACAGTTTGAATGAAGAATTTTTTTTTTTCATTTTTGTGTTTTAGTACATTTTATATATTGGTTTTTGTTGACTTAAAATTATTTTCCAAATAGAGGGTATTTTCAAACTAAATAAATATGGAAGAAAAATATTTGAAAATAAATTATCTTAAGGTCAATCAAATAAGGCTTACGAAATTAAAAGCTTAATTTTCTTTTAATAAGAGTTTAAAAATGTTTTGTTAATTAGAAATAAAAACACAACTTTGTCTTTGTATTTATAAACACCAAATCTTTTATAAATCCCTATTTTTTCCTTTAGTTTCTGGAAGGTTTTATTTATTTCTTTAATATAATTTTTTACACTTTGAAATTTAGGATTATGTTATATTTAATTACTAATGAAAAAATTGTTGACTTTAAACATTTTTAGAAATAAATTTAGCATTTCACTTCATGAAGGTAATTATATTGCTGTCTGGAAAACTAAAAGTTACATCTCTAAAATTAAGATTAGTTCGTATAGAACTTAAAATAGTAAAATTTTTGCATATAATTTTTTAATTATTGCAGACTGAAAAAGATCGAGAAATTTCCGCTTAATAAAAATATTTTGTTAAATTTCTGGGTTTTTTTTTATCTTTTTTTCAGCTTCGGGATATTTGAGTTATTCCACTTAAAGTAATGGAAACGCAAATTAATGGAATTACGCAATAATATATAACATTGGTATTTTTATTCTGTTTTAAAATAAAGTTTTTATTAGAGTACAAACACAATTTTACCTCAAAATATTAACTGAAAAATTAATTACATTTTCTGATTTACCAAGTTAAAGAATTTTACTTTTTCTTGTAAATGCATGGCATGGCCAAAAAGAAAGAAAACTGCCAAAAAGCAATATTTTTTTAATTCATTGGTTTTTAGATTAATATCTAAAAATCATTAATTTTTTGAAAAAAGCCCGTACAGAGTACATAAGAAAATCCTAACTTTGTCGCAAATTTGATGGAGGCTATAAACTTCCATTTATAAATACGTTTCAAATAAGAAAACATTCTTTTTTTATGGTATATTTAAATTTATAAATTACAAAAATGTGTTGAAAATGATAATATTTCTCAACATATCATTCTATTTTTAAGATTTAAAAATTAACAAAAAAATCAACTCGAAACAGGTCATAGATTTCAGTAGAACAAAACGATGTTATATTTGAAATGATTTCAACATTTATCCTCAAAACGTTTAATGACAAAATTTAAGAAAACTCCGAAAGTTTAGTTGCTAATCTGTTCTTTTACGATTTCACCGAAATTTCATGAACACATTTGTCGTATAACCCTCTCCAAATTTAAGGTGGTTACCTGAGATCAATATCGGGGCAATTATTTGGTTAGTAGAAATCTAACAATTATTTGGTTTGCGCTGTGTAATTAATTTGAGTTAAATTAATCACAGGTTCTTTATATACTATAGACAATTTTTATGGTATAAGGACTAATGACATCCTCAAAATTAAAAAAAAACTGATTCAATAATTAACCAATTAACAAAAAATTATTTACACTTAAAATTCTACTCATAAATAAACATTAGCAAATTTATTTGTAAAATAGATCACTTAACACACTATATTAAGAATGGAATATAATTTTTTTTATCAACTTATTATTTTCGAAGAGAGTATCCTGGTAATTTCATAATAATCATAAATAAAAATTAAAGGAAGAAGTCTGATACTTGCAAATGGAATGGAAACAACTCGTACCCAATTAGCAGGTGAGGCCTTCACTTATAGTCAGGAGATGGATGTCACAAGTTGAATCGTGTACTGGGGCTCAAGACCGCAGTGGCATTCTTGTTGGGCAGCGGTGCTTGTAGAGGAAACCTTCGGCTCTCTTCAATGACTTCCTAGGATGGCGGAATTGAACTCGGTCCCTTGACTACCAACTTATTTGATGAGAGAATTACCTATCTCACCTCCTGCTTCTGCTAACCTAACCTACACCTCTCTCTCCCCTGTCTTGCTCTACCTTCTTCCTTTGTATACCCTCCTCCCTTTCTCTACCAGTCATTCTTCTATATAGTTGCTTACTTCTGTTATTTAATTGATTAACTCCCTAATTCAGTACCCAAAACCTCCAACTATCACAAATCGGCTACCTTATTTACTGCATCAGATCATGCTAAAAAATTCTTATTTAACCATGTTACCACTCTTGGAGACACCTTACTCCTCTCTGTCTAGCAATTTTACACCTCCCTAAAGAGTCATAAACCATTCCTTATATTTTATCAGACTTATTTGATCCTCTGTTTTTAACTACAATGAACATGTCTTATTCTTGATTTAATATATAAATTAATTGTTTACTGTTACAATGACGTATCATTTAATACGTACTCATAACATGGAACTCCCTATAGCTCTAACCTAGGTTTTGTTCTTGGCCAAAATAATACTTGATACTTTGATCTCCAAACTTAACCTTTTATTATTCGTACACATTATTTGCAGTTATAGACATACAATTAGGAGAGTATAATGGCACAGAATTAAACGATTTATTTAATCTAATAACCTCCACTAAATATTCTTTAATCATGAGGTGGTGACTATAGTCTTAAAGGTAGTGACTTACTCGGGACGGAGGAGAAAAGGCACATCACTAATACCACAACGGTCATCTGTTATAGGGCGGCTCAGAGGGAGTTCTAGTAACTCTGGGGTATTATTGACAGGAACGGAGCTGGGTTTTCACTACCGAAAAGCAGGAGAACACGCACACACAATCACTTTGACCAGCAACTGTCGCGGTACGGTCTAGGGCAGGGATGGACAAACTTTTTTGGCCTCGGGCCAAAAATCGAAAGAAAATAAGTTTGGCGGGCCAAGATAAATTTTTCTAAAATTTCAAAAACAATATACAAGTACTTAACGGTGTAAATACGTTAATGAGAGGAATGAAATTGCGATTTCATTTTTAAAAGTTCCTTATACTGAGGTTCGAAGTGAGATGTACTGATTTTAAGGAACGAGGCTAAATGCTCATCTGTCAGTCTTCTTCTGAAATAATTCTTTCTAAGGTTCAAATTTGAAAACACTTGTTCACATATAACAAGCAAATATACCGCTGATCGTCTGGGAGTGAGATAATAAATTTGGGATATATTTAAGCAAAGTAGAAAGGATATATAATGTATAAATATATATTTATTTTAATTTGTCTCGGGCCGTCAACTTAAAATTCTATCCGCGGCCGTAGTTAGCCATCCCTGGTGTAGGATGTCAGCAGATACCTCAATCTCGGACCCTCGTCTCTCCTCCTTTTCAAGTCCAATCGTTCTTACAATCCAATAAGTTTTTCCCATAGCAATAAATATTAGGTGTAACCTTATTCTTTTTGCTATAAGAATTTTTTATCCTCCTCCAGATGCATCCCAGTGTCCTACATCCCTTTCTCATGGGAACCTCTTGACGTTGCAGGAAGCCACAGGTCCCGACCTCTCATCCTTAGGTGATCCCGTTAGCTTTAGCCTGCCCACTATTTCATCTTTATGGGACTTGTTAGTTCGCGTCCATTACAATAAGACTCCCGTGGGGCATTTTGGATCCTCCTCCAGATGCATCCCAGTGTCCTACATCACTTTCCCATTTGAATCTCTTGACGTTAAGGCTAGGTGACCCCTTAGCCTTATCCTGTTCTCTACTTCATCTTAATTGGCTATTAACTTGTTAGTTCTCATCCATTACAATAAGACTCCCGTGGGGCATTTTGGATCCTCCTCCAGATGCATCCCAGTGTCCTACATCACTTTTCCATTTGGAACCTTTTGACGTTGCAGGAAGTCAAAGATTCTGACCTCTCATCCTTAGGTAACTCCTTAGCTTTAGCCTGTCCACTACTTCATCTTAATTGGCTATTAACTTGTTAGTTCGCGTCCATTACAATAAGACTCCCGTGGAGCATTTTGGATCCTCCTCCAGATGCATCCCAGTGTCCTACATCACTTTCCCATTTGAATCTCTTGACGTTAAGGCTAGGTGACCCCTTAGCCTTATCCTGTTCTCTACTTCATCTTAATTGGCTATTAACTTGTTAGTTCTCATCCATTACAATAAGACTCCCGTGGGGCATTTTGGATCCTCCTCCAGATGCATCCCAGTGTCCTACATCACTTTCCCATGGGAACATCTTGACGTTGCAGAAAGCCACAGGTCCTAACCTCTCATCCTTAGGTGACCCCTTATTTTTAGCCTGTCCACTACTTCATCTTAATGGGATCTTAACTTATTAATTCGAGTCCATTGCCAAAAGACTTCCGTGGAATCCCTTAATCATGCCATTCCTTCACAAATTACCTTAAAAGTCACCACCTGCTGTACACAGATCTTTGCCTTTGGCAATGTTAATCTGCCAAGATTAACTTACTGCACTTACCAAAAAAATGTCTTATACTTTTTATACAATTCAATCGCAGCATTACACATACTCTCTTCAATAACTGGTTTAGACTTTTTAATAAAAAAAATATTGACTCCTATTTTGACCGATACGGGAGAAAATGACAGTGCAAAGCAGATCATTTACATATTTATAACCATGAACAACACCCTGGCGAATATGAAAATTAAGAAGCTTAAAATCTGAGAATTCAAAATGACACAGTAGTTTGTAATAATGTCGAATTCCTAACTGCAAACACTGAAATGTTAAATCCCTGACAATAAATGAATGAATTGACTTTCCGTTTTAAGACAATCATTGCCTCGTTAATTATTCATAAGTTTTACTGTCAGTACAGATGTTCCGCTTCTGCTTCAGTAACCGTAGCAAGCTCTAGAACTAGACTTTTCACTCAGAATGGGATAAATGAGGCGAACTTCCAAAACAGCATTGACATTAAGAATTTATACAAAGTCAGAATGATTAAATTAAATGTAAAATCAACCGTGTAGTTACAATGGCATGCTCGTGAAGCAATACAGATGGAAATTTTGAGAAAGTTTATTTCACCGTTGAACTGCGTTGTATTTGGACATTATTTGAAGGCTTTGATTTTATCAAGCAAGCAGTTTTTACTTTTCTATTTTCAAAATTTAGAAATACACCATATGCTTGGTATTATGCTCACTTTTTTATTTTATATTCTGCAAAAGATTAAAAAAATGGAACAAATAGATGAATTAAAAAATTAAAAGACTAATGATAGCTGATTTGAATTTAAAATTAAAATTGCTACTACTTAAAATTTAACCAAGTGGTTTAGATTCTTGTTTTTAATGAACAGATCCATTAAAGATACAATTGGAAAGTAAATGACTACCTAGAAAGAGTCCTTATAACTTATATAGGGGTCTTGGTGCATAATCAAAAATGGAACTAACATATGTATTAAAAGTAAAAGACGGAATAGAACCTATTACATAAAATTACTACTACTTAAAATTTACCCAAGTGGTTTAGATTCTTATTTTTAATGGACAGATCCAATATATGTACAATCGCAGAGTAAATAACTATCTATAAAGAGACCTTATAACTTATATAGGGGTCATAGTGCATAATCATAAATTTAACTACTATATGCATTAAAAAATAAAAGACTAAATAAAAGCTACTACTTAAAATTACTACTACTTAAAATTTCCCCAAGTGGTTTAGATTCTTATATTTAATGAATAGATCCAATAAAGTTACAATCGGAAAGTAAATGACTACCTAGAAAGAGACCTTATAACTTATATAGGGGTCTTGGTGCATAATCAAAAATGGAACTAATACATGTATTAAAAAATAAAAGACTTAATAAAAGCTACTACTTAAAATTTCTACTACTTAAAACTTACCCAATTTGTTTAGATTCTTATTTTTAATGAACAGATCCAATATATGTACAATCGCAAAGTAAATGACTACCTATAAAGATACCTTGTAATTTATAGGGGGTTTTAGTGCATAATCAAAAATGGAACTAATATATGAATTAAAATATAAAAGACTGAAGAAAAGCTACTACTTAAAATTACTATTACATTAAATTTACCCAAGTGGTTTAGATTTTTATTTTTAATGAACAGGTCCAATATAGGTACAATCGAAAAGTAAATGACTACTTAGAAAGAGACCTTATAACTTATATAGTTGCCTTGGTGCATAATCAAAAATGGAACTAACATATGTATTAAAAATAAAAGACTAAATAAAAGCTATTACATAAAATTACTACAACTTAAAATTTACCCAAGTGGTTTAGATTCTTATTTTTAATGGACAGATCCAATATATGTACAATCGCAGAGTACATGACTATCTATAAAGAGACCTTATAACTTATATAAGGTTCTTAGTGCATAATCAAAAATGGAACTAATATATGAATTAAAAAATAAAAGACTAAAGAAAAGCTACTACTTAAATTTACTACTACTAAAAATTTACCCAGGTGGTTTAGATTCTTATTTTTAATGAAGAGATCCAATATATGTACAATCTCAAAGTAAATCACTACCTATAAAGAGACCTTATAAATTATATAGGGGTATTAGTGTCTAATCAAAAATTGAACTAATATATTTATTAAAAAATAAAAGACTGAAGAAAAGATAATACTTAAAATTTACCCAAGTGGTTTAGATACTTATTTTTAATGAACAGATCCAATAATAGTACAATCTCAAAGTAAATGACTACCTATAAAAAGACCTTATGACAATAGGATATTCATGCATAATGAAAACTGGAACTAACGTATGAATTAGAAAATAAAAGACTGAAGAAAAGCTGATTTTATTTAAGATTTACCCACTTGATTTAGATTCTCATTTTAAATGAAATTTATATATCAGTACCTATGAATGTACAGTCGTAAAGTAAATGTCTCCCTATAAAGAGACCCTATACCTTGTAAAAAGATCATCTTGCACAATAAAAATTGTTTTGTTTTGACACACTCAAGTCTTTGAATATTTCATAAAAGGTGATTCAACGGCTATAAAACCATAAAACATTCACACTTAGTAATTTTAATAAAATCTGTAGTACAATTAATAACTAATACAATCATAAAATAATTTTAATTTCATTTACAATAATAATAATTTCATTTTAACCCTTTATATCCTGCATTAATTTAACATCAACTTTCTTACTGCTTTTTTGCATCATTACATAAGTTTTAATGGAGAGTAAACATAGAAAAAAGAAAATTAATTTTTCCTGAATTTTAGAAGTTAATTTTGCAGCTGATACTTTCTAGTACCAACATATATTTTTGACTCTATGTTAGAAAATAAAACATTAAATTATGAATAAAACAAATGAAATGCTTACCTGAAAAGTAGAGAAGTCTCTAAGAAATAATAGTACCAAAATCCGGTAATAAACCACTAAATTTATTCAATTGAACAACCCGTGTATCAACTCTACCACAAAATGATCTTAAGATGCAGCACGCCAATTATAAAATCCCTACTATCCGAATAAAAAGGATTCCTGATTGGTGCTGTCATTTCTTTTCTGTTATAGAAACTGCATCGTTCATGTCCTTGTGAGTACCGTCAGGAAAAATGGCTTTATTAGGAATATATAGGTGTTTGTTTGAAGCGGTATTTATAAGTACCGTCAGGATAGAAAGAGTTAATAAAAACAGTGAAACAACATATTGATATTTTTGAAAAAAAGTTACATATTAGAGAACCCCCCACACACACACACACACATACACACCAGGTGGGTTAATTCTGTTCAGAGAGATCTTAAGGATCTGGGAGTCAACTCTATATAGTTTCAGATCAAGAAAAGAAATGCTGAACTTAATTTACTACATTTTTATGTGTAAAAAAATTACCAGTTTTGGTAGACAAGACTTCCTTTTCTGTTTATTAATTATACCATACATTTTCTTCTAGGTGTAATATTAAGAAAAGTAATGCACTTTCTGTGTTCTGAGTAGTGATCCATAAAACGAATAAAATAAATCTGCAGTATTTCTTCATAATGAAGATTTAGATGCTTTAACCTTTCTAATATCATTACTTAGCTTTCTCTCAGATACAATGTTTGTCATTTTACGTACTGTAAATGTTTATTATAATAATTCTTATGATAAACATTAATGCCGTAAATGTTTACTACAGTAATTCTTATGATAAACATTAATTCTGTAAATGTTTATCATAGTAATTCTTATGATAAACATTACAGAGTAATTCGTTCTCTGATGTTTAACTCATGAAAGATATTAAACAAGATTATCAGCATCAAATATGATCATCATCATTACAATTCTTTTTACAAAAATTTGCGTCGATAAGGAAGGAAGAGGTGGATTTCGAACTCGCTTTGAATGTTGCTAAACCTAACTCATCAAGAATCCAATATGGATACCTCTATCCATTCCAGGTCCAACCGCTTCATAAATTCGAGGACAGACGGAAAGATTATTTGGGCTCTTATTACATAGGGGATACGTATATTAAAAAGGTTATTATATGTCAATCCGTAACTGATGAATATTCGTAGTATCGAATTCCATTAAACTTTTAGCAGTATAACTGCAAACAGTTACTAGCCATTTCATGCTCAGCAAAATGCCTATTTTATACACTTTAACTTATCTCTCAAAGTGTTATAACACTATTACCGAAAGAAAAAAGTTTCAGAAATGGGGAAAAAACTGTATTTGCTCTCAAACTTTGTATCAGTTTTGACAAATCATATTCACTGTGCTAATGAGTTTTTTTAAGGAAGTAAAAAGGATTGGAAAAAATACCTTCCTCACTTTTGAGTACTCAAGTGCTTCTGCTGTGTCAGATTCCGCACATTTGCATTCTCCTTTCCCCTCCCCACTCCAAAAAAAAGTTTTTCTACAGACATTTTTCTGCTATCTTTCCACTTTCGAGCTCGCAGAAAAAGTATTTGCATAAAATGTTAAACTTTTCATTAAGTATTTTTACGCTGACAGTGGAGAAAGGATCCCAAAAGGGAAGATGATTTTTCTGCTTAATTTCGTAATTTGAAAATGACGCCAATGGTATTCATATTCTAAAAGGACTTACGGATCTCACATAAATTGAATGTTATTTTACATTAATTCAGAGTAATAAAAGAAGCTATTAGATATGACTCTCTTATACCAAGTTTCAAGACCATTCGGATGGCAAAGTATTCCAGTTAAATTATATATACAGGGTGTTTCAAAAATGACCGGTATATTTGAAAAATCAATAAAAACTCAAACTAGCGTTAGAAATTCACAGTTTATTTTAATATGCTTGGGACAATAGTGAATTTTCAGGCAGACAAACTTTAAAATTAGTTACAATATTCCACAACAGATAAATAAACACATAAACGAACGAACTTCTTAATTTTCAAAGATATATAACTGAAACACTAGATATTTATTAGTCCGTGAAATAGACTGCTAGACTTTTATGAAGATAATTTTTTGTTAATACCGGCGATAAAATTTTCATGGCAACAAAAAATAATCGAGGATTAAATTTAAAATGATCACATATGTACCTAATCTATTATTTAAGCCAAATATAAAAGAAAATTATTTACGCCATATCTAAGTTCAGTGATGAAATGTATCAAAATAATGCAGACGATATTTAAATATTTTAAAATAAGAAATGATTAAATGAGATGTTTAAAGGAATTACATCCTAATGTTAGAAAAAATGTTATTTTTACCTATTTCTTATGTGATAAATTGATACATTTAATCGCCTGCTCTTAACCCGGTAAGATAGGGCTTAAAATAATGGCATTAAATGATCGAAAAGGAAGGAAGAGGTTGGATTTCGAACTCGCTTTGAATTTTGCTAACCTAACTCATTAATGATACCTCTATCCATTCCAGGTGAAATTGCTTTATAAATTCGAGGACAGACGGACAGGTAACTTGGGCTAATATTATATAGGGGATACTTATATTAAAAAGTTTATTATATATCAATCCGACATTGCTGAATGTTCGTAGTATCGAATTCCATAAAACTTTTAGCAATATAACTGCAAACTGTTACTAGCCATTTCCGTCTT
>CM063511.1:39749548-39779548 GCA_032207245.1 Pardosa pseudoannulata | reverse complement strand
GATAAAAAAATATTATTTGTTAAGAACGGTTGCACTAACCATAAAACTGTTTCGCTTTTGTAGTTTTTTGAAAGAATAGGGTCTTTGTCAACAAGAATTTACCTAAAGGATTAAAAACTTAATAAAGGGAAAAACATATGTAAGTCAAAGTTAATTATTTGCATGTTTTATTTACTGAAAATTCATAGTTAATCAGACCATTTACTACAGCTGGGTTTCAGATAGGATTTCAAGAGAGATTAATATTATTAATTTCTGCATCCTATGTATTGTTTTAAGGTGCCTGAATGTTTTGTGATCTATTAAACAAAGTGCAGTAAGAACTTATAAAGGTCCAAATTGATCAGTAAACTTATATTCAACAATTTATGAGTGTAAACTTAAAATTGCTATAAAACATAGTTTAATAAAACCTTTTATTGAGAATCTTAATATAAAAATTAAAACGAAAGCTTTAAAAACAATTTTTCTAGGACTAAATGTACATTTCACAGTTTAAAAATAGATAAACTGGCCTAAGCAGCTTCTCCGAATTCTAGGCACATCATCTCGTTCTTCTGGATTAGCTTCTGGACTGAAAGAAGGTATTTCAAAGAAAAAAATATTATTTGTTAAGAACGGTGGCACTAACCATAAAACTTTTGGCTTTTGTAGTTTTTTGAATGAATAAGGTGTTTGTCAACAAGAATTTACCTAAAGGATTAAAAACTGCTTAGAGGAAACAAAATAAAAATAAATTAAAATTTAATTATGTTGCATGTTTTTATTTAATGAAAATTCATAGTTAATCACACCTTTTATTACAGTTAGGTTTGAGATATTATTTCAAGAGAGATTAATAAAATAATTTCTACATCCTATGTATTATTTTAAGGTACTTAAATGTTTTGTGATCTATTAAACAAAGTGGAATAAGAACATATGTAGTTTCAAATTGATCTCAGTGAATGAATATTCAACAATTTATGAGTGTAATCTTAAGATTGCTATAAAACATAGTTTGAAAAAAAACTTTTATTGAGAATCGTGCCCTAAAAATTGAAATGAAAGCTTTAAAAACAGTTTTTCTAGGACCAAATGCATATTTCACAGTAAAAAAATGAATAGAGTGGGCTAAGCAGTTTCTGTGAATTCTAGGCACATCATCTCGTTCTTCTGGATTAGCTTCTTGACAGAATGAAGGTATTTCAAAGATAAAAAAATATTATTTGTGATGTAAGATAGCAGTAACCGTAAAAGTTTTGGCTTTTGTAATTTTTTGAAAGAATAGGGTCTTTGTCAACGAGAATTTACCTAAAGGAATAAAAACTACTTAGAGGGAAATAATTAAAGTAAGTCAAAGTTAATTGCATGTTTTTATTTAATGAAAATTCATATTTAATCAGACCATTCACTACAGCTGCGTTTGAGATATGATTTCAAGAAAGGTTAATAAATTAATTTCTACATCCTATGTATTTTTAAGGTACTTGAAGTTTTTGTAAGCTATTAAACAGAGTGCAATAAGAACATATATAGATTCAAATTGATCTCAGTAAACTTATATTCAACAATTTATGAATGTTATCTTAAGATTTCTATAAAACATAGTTAAAAAAACCTTTTCTAAAGAATCTTGACCTAAAAATTGAAATGAAAGCTTTAAAAACAATTTTTCTAGGACCGAAAGTATATTTCACAGTTAAAAAATGGATAAAGTGAGCTAAGCAGTTTCTGCGAATTCTAGGCACATCATCTCGTTTTACTGGATTAGCTTCTGGAAATAATAAAGTTATTTCAAAGAAAAATATATTATTTGTGAAGTAAGTTAGCAGTAAACGTAAAATTTTTGGCTTTTGTAATTTTTTGAGAGAGTAGGGTCTTTGTCAACAAGAATTACCTAAAGGATTAAAAACTGCTTAGAAGTAATAAAATAAAAGTAAGTCAAAGTTAATTATGTTGCATGTTTTTATTTAATGAAAATTCATAGTTAATCAGACCACTTACTACAGCTGGGTTTCAGATAGGATTTCAAGAGAGATTAATATTATTAATTTCTGCATCCTATGTATTGTTTTAAGGTGCCTGAATGTTTTGTGATCTATTAAACAAAGGGAAGTAAGAACTTATAAAGATTCAAATTGATCTCAGTAAACTTATATTCAACAATTTATGAGTGTAATCTTAAGATTGCTATAAAACATAATTTGAAAAAAAAAACCTTTTCTTGAGAATCTTACCCTGAAAATTAAAACGAAAGCTTTAAAAACAATTTTTCTAGGACTAAATGTACATTTCACAGTTTAAAAATAGATAAACTGGCCTAAGCAGCTTCTCCGAATTCTAGGCACATCATCTCGTTCTTCTGGATTAGCTTCTGGACTGAAAGAAGGTATTTCAAAGAAAAAAATATTATTTGTTAAGAACGGTGGCACTAACCATAAAACTTTTGGCTTTTGTAGTTTTTTGAATGAATAAGGTGTTTGTCAACAAGAATTTACCTAAAGGATTAAAAACTGCTTAGAGGAAACAAAATAAAAATAAATTAAAATTTAATTATGTTGCATGTTTTTATTTAATGAAAATTCATAGTTAATCACACCTTTCATTACAGTTAGGTTTGAGATATTATTTCAAGAGAGATTAATAAAATAATTTCTACATCCTATGTATTATTTTAAGGTACTTACATGTTTTGTGATCTATTAAACAAAGTGGAATAAGAACATTATAAAGATTCAAATTGATCTCAGTAAACTTATATTCAACAATTTATGAGTGTAAACTTAAAATTGCTATAAAACATAGTTTAATAAAACCTTTTCTAGAGAATCTTACCCTAAAAATTCAAAACGAAAGCTTTAAAAACAATTTTTCTAAGACCGAAAGAATATTTCATAGTTAAGAAATGGATAAAGTGGGCTCAGCAGTTTCTGCGAATTCTAGGCTCATCATCTCTCTCTTCTGGATTTGCTTCTGGACAGAATAAAGGTATTTGAAAGAAAAAAAAATTATTTGTGAATTAAGATCACAGTAACCTTAAAAGTTTTGACTTTTGTAATTTTTTGAAAGAATAAGGATATTTGTCAACAAGAATTTACCTAAAGATTAAAAACTGCTTAGAGGAAACAAAATAAAAATAAATTAAAATTTAATTATGTTGCATGGTTTTTATTTACTGAAAATTCATAGTTAATCAGACCATTTACTACAGCTGGGTTTGAGATAGGATTTCAAGAGAGATTAATAAATTAATTTCTGCATCCTATGTATTGTTTTAAGGTACTGAATGTTTTGTGATCTATTAAACAAAGGCAATAACAACATATATACAATGCCAAAAACATTCACAGTACAAAAAATTTATGTTTTGTAATTTTTTGAAAACATATCTTTGTCAAAAAGAATTTACTAAAGAATTAAAAAACTGCTTAGAAGTAATAAAATAAAGTAAGTCAAAGTTAATTATGTCATGTTTTTATTTAATGAAAAACTCATAGTTAATTCTAGGCACACATACAGCTGGGTTTCAGATAGGATTTCAAGAGAGATTAATAAATTATTTCTACATCCTATGTATTGTTTTGCCTGAATGTTTTATGATATTTAATAAGTGCAAGAAGTACATATATAGATTCTAATTGATTCAATGAACTAATATTAAAAATTTATGAGTGTAATAAGATACATAGTAAAAAACATTTTTGAGAATTTTAAAAATTAAATGAAATTTAAAAACATTTTTTCTAGACCGAAAGTATGTTTCACAGTTAAAATGGATAAAGTGGACTAAGCATTTAATAAAATTCTACACTATTGTTTTAAGGACATGATATTTAAAGGTAAAAAATACTATTTGTGAAGTAAAAACTTAACCGTAAACTTGCTTTTGTAATTTTTTCAAAGAATAGGATATTTGTTAACAGAATTAAAAATTAAAAACTTTCTTGAGAACAAAATAGAAAATTATGCTTTAAATTGAAAATTCATAGTTTCGGACATTTCCTACAGCTGTGTTTGAGATATGATTTAAAAGAGATTAATAAATTAATTCTACATTCTTCTGATTGTTTTAATATAGAAGGTGATTATTAAACAAAGAAAAAAATTATAGAACAGTGCCAAAACACATTCACAGTACCAAAAACTGTTTGGCTTTTGTAATTTTTTGAGAGAGTAGGGTCTTTGTCAACAAGAATTACCTAAAGGATTAAAAACTGCTTAGAGGAATAAAAATAAAATAAATTAAATTTAATTATGTTGCATGTTTTTATTTAATGAAAATTCATAGTTAATCAGACCACTTACTTACAGTTAGGTTTGAGATATTATTTCAAGAGAGATTAATAAAATAATTTCTACATCCTATGTATTATTTTAAGGTACTTAAATGTTTTGTGATCTATTAAACAAAGTGGAATAAGAACATATGTAGTTTCAAATTGATCTCAGTGAATGAATATTCAACAATTTATGAGTGTAATCTTAAGATTGCTATAAAACATAGTTAAAAAAACCTTTTCTAGAGAATCGTGCCCTAAAAGTTGAAACGAAATCTTTAAAAACAATATATCTAGGACCGAAAGTATGCTTCACAGTTAAAAAATGGATAAACTGGGCTCAGCAGTTTCTCCGAATTCTAGTCACATCATCTCGTTCTTCTGGATTATTTGAAAGAAAAAATATATTTGTGAAGTAAAATCAGTAACCGTAAACTTTTTCGCTTTTGTATTTTCAAAGAAAATTTTGGTCAACAAAAATTTACCTAAAGTATTAAAAACTGTTTAGAGGGAATAAAATAAAAGTAAGTCAAAGTTAATTTTGTTGCATGTTTTTATTTTTAAAAAAATCATAGTTAATCCGGCCATTCACTACAGCTGCGTTGGAGGTATGCCTTCAAGAGTGGTTAATAAATTAATTTCTAGACTCATTTATATTGTTTTAAGGTACTTAATCGTTTTATCTATTAAACAAAGTGCAATAAGAACATATAAGATTCAAATTGATCTCAGTAAAAATATCAACAATTATGATTAATCATTAAAGATAAATAGTTTGCTTTTCTTGAGAATCTCAAAATTGAATGAAACCTTTAAAAACATTTTCTAGGACCGAAAGTATGTTTCACAGTTAAAAAATGGATAAAATATAAGCATTTCTGCAATTCTAGGCACATATCTCGTTTTTACAGAATATATTTATATAAAAAAAATATTTGTAAGTAAAATCATAATAAACTTTTTCGCTTTTGTAATTTTTTAAAAATAGGATATTTGAACAAAATTATAAACGATTAAAAATGTCTAGAGGAAAAAATAGAAGTAAATTATGTTGCACGGTTTTTATTAATTGAAAATTCATATTTATTAATTTCCTACAGCTGTGTTTATGAGATATGATTTAAAAGAGATAATAAATTAATTTCTACATCATATGTAATTGTTTTAATATTTATGTTTTGTGATCTATTAAACAATAGTGAATAACAACATATATACATATAATAACACATTCACAGTACCAAAAAAATGTTTCGCTTTTTGTAATTTTTTGAAAGAATAGGGTCTTTGTCAACAAGAATTTACCTAAAGGATTAAAAACTGCTTAGAAGTAATAAAATAAAAGTAAGTCAAAGTTAATTATGTTGCATGTTTTTATTTAATGAAAATTCATAGTTAATCAGACCATTCATTACAGCTGGATTTGAGATATGATCTCAAGAGATATTATAAATTAATTTCTACATCCTATGTATTTTTAAGGTGCCTGAATGTTTTATGATCCATTTAAACTAAGTGCAAGAAGTACATATATAGATTCAATTGATCTCAGTGAACTAATATATAAAACAATTTATGAGTGTAATCTTAAGATAACATAGTTTGAAAAAACATTTCTTGAGAATCTTGCTAAAAATTGAAATGAAACCTTTAAAAACATTTTTTCTAGGACCGAAAGTATTTTCACAGTTAAAAAATGGATAAAGTGGACTAAGCAGTTTCTGCAAATTCTAGGCACATCATCTCGTTCTTCTGGACAGAATGACGGTATTTGAAAGGTAAAAAAATACTATTTGTGAAGTAAAATCGCAGTAACATAAACTTTTTCGCTTTTGTAAATTTCAAAGAATAGTCTTTGTCAACAATAATTTACCTAAACTATTAAAACTGCTTAGAGGAAATAAAATAAATATTTCAAATTAATTATGTTGAATATTTTTATTTAATGAAAATTCAAATTTAATCAGACATTTATACAGCTGGGTTTGAGATATTTCAAGAGATTAATAAATTAATTTCTACATCATTTGTATTGTTTAAGGTATAATCGTTTATCTATTAAACAAAGTGCAATAAGAACATATATAGATTCAAATTGATCTCAGTAAACTAATATTCAACAATTTATATATAATCTTACGATTTACTTTAAAAATAGTTTGAAAAAAAATTTATGAGATGTTTAAAAATTGAAATGAAAGCTTTAAAAACAATTTTTCTAGTAAAATACATTTCACAGTTAAAAAATATAAAATATAAGCAGTTTCAGCGAATTCTAGGCACATATCTCGTTCTTATGGCTTATTCTGGACAGATGAATATTTCATAGATAAAATATTATTTGTAAAATATATATCATATTGTAAAAATTTTAAACTCTTATAATTTTTTGAAAGAATATGTTTTGTCAACAAGAATTTACTAAAGATTTAAATCTTTTAGAAGGGAACAATTAAGTAAGTCAAAGTTAATTGCATATTTTTATTTAATGAAAATTCATAGTTAATCAACCATTCACTATTTTTCGTTTAATTTCAGACTATTTTAATCCAAAAATTTATAGCAAGTTACTGTAATAATGAAAATTTATCCATCATCAAATGCAATATAAATTATAAATATGGTTTAAATATATTAAATATATGGTTTTAGCTATCAGAACTTTTTCTGTTTTAATTTTTAAAAAATTGCAGTAAGAATATATCATAATCAGAAAATGTTCTCGAGGATTATATATCCCTCACTATATAATTGTAATCTTAAGATTATTATAAAAAATAGCTATAAAAAGCTTTAATAACTTTTCAAAAAAACTTGACCCGAAAAATGAAATGGAAGCTTTAAAAACAAATTTTTCTAGGACAGAAAATATGATTCACCATGATAAATGGATAAAGTGGGATATGCAGTTTCAGTGAATCCTGGGAACAGCTCCTCGTCTTTCAGGATTAGCTCCCGAAGAGAGCGAAGGTATTACTAAGAAAAAGAATTGATTTATAAAGTAGGATAAAAGTCATCATAAAACTGTTCTCTTTTATAATATTTAGGAGAGTGGGGTCTTTGTCGCCAAAGATTTATTCAAAGAATTTTAAAAAATATAATGGGAGTTAAATAAGAGATAATGTTGCTGGTGTTGTATTTACTTGATTTAAGTTGACAAGGAATGTTGATTGTTTTGGTTTGAAGTGCTACGGTCTACTTTTTGCAACACAAAGAGTAATGAGACCGGGACCTACAGCTTAAAGCCGATTTCGAACTGATATGAACATCTATGCCGCTGTGGGATTCGAATCGACGAACTCCGGTACTAAAGGCCAGCACGCTAACCAATCGGCCATCGTTCGGCGTAAGGAATGTTGAAATTCAAATTTTGTTGTTTTCAATGTTTAATAAAATTTTTATAATAAGAAATACAGTTACTTATATAATAATGTTAAATAAACAGTAAAACACAAAAATTGAGATATTTTTAGGAGATGATTTTTTATTACAATTCGAGACTATTTGATAAAAATTGTGCATTATTTATGTGCCAACATTTTTCTGTAAAACATTTCTTGTGTACAGTAAACTATCCAATAGCTAACTTTTTTTTCATTTTGATAGTTAAAATTCATATAAAAACTCTGTATCGATTTTCACTTTAAATTCTATAAGATAGTTATTAAGAGTTATACAATATTTTAGCGACTGTTTTTCCTGTTTTATGGTATTAAATCCTTTATAACCCGATAAAATAATTTCAAATTTTCAACAGCATACACAATTTAAATATGAGACTTTATATCATGTTACTGTAATAAGGAAAAATTAACCATCATCAAATGCAATATAAATTATAAACTGAAGTATGGTTTTAGCATCAGAACTTTTTCTGTTCTAATTTTAAATAAAACTGCAGTAAGAAAATGTCATAACCAGAAATGTTCTCAAGGATTATATATCCCTCACTATATAATTGTAATCTTAAGATTATTATTAAAATTAGTTATAAAACGCTTTAATAGCTTTTCAAAAAAACTTAACTCGAAAATTGAAATGGAAGCTTTAAAAACCATTTTTCTAGGACAGAAAATATGATTCACAATGATAAATGGATAAAGTGGGATATGCAGTTTTAGTGAATTCTGGGCACAGCTCCTCGTCTTTCAGGATTAGCTCCCGAACAGAGCGAAAGTATTACTAAGAAAAAATTGATTTATAAAGTAGGATAACAGTCATCATAAAACTGTTCTCTTTTATGATATTAAGAAGAGTGGGGCCTTTGTCGTCAAATATTTATTCAAAGTAGTAAAACAAATATAGTAGGATTTAAATAAGAGATAATGTTACTGGCATTGTGTTACCTTTATTTAAGGTGAGAATTAATGTTGAAATTTAAATTTCATAGTTTTCAATGTTTAATGAAATTTTTATAATAAGAATATATAATGGTGTTAAATGAAACGTAAAACATGAAAATCGAGATATTTTTAGGAAAAGATATTTTTATTACATTTGATAAAAATTGTGCATTATTTATGTGCCAACATTATACTTTGAAATATTGCTTGTGTACAGTAAACTATCCAATAGCGCATTTTTTTTCATTTTGATGGGTAAAATTCATATAGAAAGAAAACTATCTATCGATTTTCACTTATGTTACATTCTATAAGATAGTTATTAAGAATTATACAATATTTTAGCAACTCTTTTTCTTGTTTTATGGTATTAATTCCTTCATAACCCGATAACATTTTTTCAAATTTTCAAAAGCCTACACAATTTAATTACAAAATTTTATATCATGTTAATGTAATAATGAAAAATTAGCCATCATCAAATGCAATATAAATTATAAACTGAAGTATGGTTTTAGCTGTCAGAACTCTTCCTGTTCTAATTTTAAATAAAACTGCAGTAAGAACATTTATAAATCAGAAATGTTCTCAAAGACTATATATAACTCACTATATAATTGTAATCTTAAGATTATTATAAAAAATAGTTGAAAAAAGCTTTAATAACTTTTTTTTTAAAAATTTCCCCGAAAATTTAAATGGAAGCTTTAAAAACAGTTTTTCTAGGACAGAAAATATGATTCACAATGATAAATGGATAAAGTGGGATATGCAGTTTTAGTGAATTCTGGGCACAGCTCCTCGTCTTTCAGGATTAGCTTCCGAACAGAGTGAAAGTATTACTAAGAAAAAAATTGATTTATAAAGTAGGATAAAAGTCATCATAAAACTGTTCTCTTTTATGATATTAAGAAGAGTGGGGTCTTTGTCGCCAAATATTTATTCAAAGTATTAAAAAAATATACTAGGAGTTAAATAAGAGATAATGCTACTGGCATTGTATTTATTTGATTTAAGGTGAAAAGGGATGTAGAAATTCAAATTTCATTAAACATTAAATGTTTAATGAAATTTTTATAATAAGAATATATAATGATGTTAAATGAAGAGTAAATCACGGAAATACAGATTTTTTTATGATATTTGATAAAATCTGTGCACTATTTATGTGCCAGCGTTATTCTTTAAAACATTCCTTGTGTACAGTAAACTATCCAATAGCGCTTTTTTTCATATTTATAGTTAAAATGCATATAGAAAGAAAACTCTACCGATTTTCACTTACTACGTTACATTCTATAACATACTTATTAAGAGTTATGCAATATTTTAGCAACTGTTTTTCATGTTTTATGGTATTAATTCCTTTATAACCCGATAACATTTTTTTCAAATTTTCAAAAGCCTACACAATTTAATTGCCAAATTTTATATCATGTTAATGTAATAATGAAAAATTAGCCATCATCAAATGCAATATAAATTATAAACTGAAGTATGGTTTTAGCTGTCAGAACTTTTCCTGTTCTAATTTTAAATAAAACTGCAGTAAAAACATTTATAAATCAGAAATGTTCTCAAGACTATATATCCCTCACTATATAATTGTAATCTTAAGATTATTATAAAAATAGTTGCAAAAAGCTTTAATAACTTTTTTTAAAAAAATCCCCGAAAATTGAAATGGAAGCTTTAAAAACCATTTTCCTAGGATGGAAAATATGATGGATTCACAATGATAAATGGATAAAGTGGGATATGCAGTTTTAGTGAATTCTGGGCACAGCTCCTCGTATTTCAGGATTAACTTCCAAACAGAGTGAAGGTATTACTAAGAAAAAATTGATTTATAAAGTAGGAATATCATAAGCTCTTTTATGATATTAAAAAAGTGGGGTCTTTGTCGCCAAATATTTAATCAAAATATTAAAAAAATATACTGGGAGTAAAATAAGAGAAAATGTTACTGTGGCATTCTATTTACTTGATTTAAGGTGACAATTGATGTTGAAATTCAAATTTCACAGTTTTCAATGTTTAATAAAATTTTTATAATAAGAAATACAAGTACTTGTATGATATTAAATGAAACGTAAATCACGAAAGTCGAGATAGTTTAAGGAAAAGATTCTTTTATTATATATGATAAAAATTGTGCATTATTTATGTGCCAACATTTTTCTGTAAAACATTCCTTGTATGTAGTAAAATATCAATGTACTTTTTTTTCATTTTATAGTTAAAATTCTTACTCTGTATCGATCACTTATGTAAATTTTAAGATAGTATTAATTATACAATATTTTAGCGAATGTCCTGTTTTTTATAGTGAAATCCTTTATATACGATAAAATACTTTTAAATTTTTAAAACCCTACACAATTTAATTACAAAATTTTATATCATGTTACTGTAATAATGGAAATTTAGCCATCATCAATGCATATCAATTATTCTGAATTTTTTAGCTATTAAACTTTTTTTTAATTTTAAATAAAACTGTAGTAAAAAACTTATGATAATCGAAATGTTCTCAAGGATTAATTCTAAGATGTTTTAAACAGTATTAATATTTTAAAGACATTTATAATGCTGTTTTATACAAATAGTAAATGATAATATTAAACTATATATTTTAAATTTTAAACCCTCCCACAATTTTTTACAAAATTTTTGAAAATTACTGTAATAATGGAAATTTAGCCATCATCAAATGCAATATCAATTATAAACTGAAGTATGGTTTTAGCTGTTAAAACTTTTTCTGCTCTACTTTTAAATAAAATGTGATAAAAAAAACATATTGCTAAAATTCATTCCTCCTTTTGAACAGGAACACTGTGAAAAACTTCACAACAGAGAGAAATGAAGAGTCCTTGCATATTGCTGATGAAGAAGACATTTATAATGCTGATGAATTAATCATAAATAGTATACATTATCAATATTACACTGGCTATCTACTTTTAGACTTTGCGACATCCCTCCGAGATCGTATTTGTGTTTCAATAATTCGTTTAAAAATTTAGGTTTAGGAAGGTCCACACCTGTACTCATACAATTCAAAGGTGACTATGATGAAGATTCATAATTTTATTGCATTAATATAAGGTAATCTGTAGCAGGTAGACCACAACGTTTGAAAAATGTAGATCAGCCTTTATTATATTCTAAAAGTTGACCTGTGATAAGGGAAAAAAAAAAGAAAAAGTATGATGGATTTTCTAAAATTCATTCTTCCTGTTGAATATGAAGAGTGTGAAAAGCTTCACAACAGAGAGGAATGAAGAGTCATTACTTACTGCTGATGAAGTAGACATTTATAATGCTGATGAATTAATCACAAATAGTATACATTATCAATATTACACGGGCTATATACTTTTAGACTTTGCGACATCCCTCCCAGATCGTATTTGTGTTTCAATAATTCATTTGAAAATTTATGTTTAGGAAGGTCCAAACCTGCACTTATACAATTCAAAGGTAACTATGATGAAAGATCACAATTTAATTCCATTAATATAAGTTAATCTGTTGCAGGTAGACCACAATATTTGAAAAATGTAGATCAGTCTTTATTATATTCTAAAAGTTTACCTGTTGTAAGAGAAAAAAGGAAAAATATGATGGTCTTGCTAAAATTCATTCTTCCTGTTGAACATGAACACTGCGAAAAGCTTCACAACAGAGAGGAATGGAGAGTCCTTACACACTGCTGATGAAGAAGAAACATATGCTGATGAATTAATCACAAATAGTATACATTATCAATATTACAAGGGCTATATATTTTCAGACTGTGCAACTTCCCTCAAAGATCTTATTTGGGTTTCAATAATTCATTTGAAAATTTATGTTTAGGAAGGTCCAAACCTACACTCATGCAATTCAAAAGTGACTGTGATGAATATTCATAATTTAATTCCATTAATATAAGGTAATCTGTAGCAGGTAGACCACAACGTTTGAAAATTGTAGATCAGCCTTTCTTATATTCTAATGGTAGAACTGTGATAAAGGAAAAACATGATGGACTTGCTAAAATTTATTCCTCCAGTAGAACAGGAACACTATAAAATACTTCACAACAGAGAGAAATGAAGAGTCCGTACATACTGTTGATGAAGAAAACATTTATAATGCTGATGAATTAATCACAAATAATATATTATACAAGAACAGTTATCTTTCGTTTTTATGGAAAATCTGCATAAGAGTATACAATAATCAACTTTTTTATATATAATAATCAAATTTTATATGTAATAATCAACATTTTCAGCAAAAAAATGCTTAAAGATTCAAATAATAAATATAACTTTATTAGATTTTACTTACCAAATCTATAAAACATTTAACGCTACTGACAGCTATTTATTTGGTTATTATTCTCTAATACTATTAAAAGCAAGCTATATTTGTATTCATTAATTCTACAACATATACTTGAATTTATATTATAAAGGGAATTTTAAAAAAGAATGGAAATTATTTTTTTCTCAACATTTCTCAACCTTTTGTTTTATGGAATTAAATTGATCTATGCAATGAAAGTTTTAAATGACCTCAGTGAATTTATATTAACAACTATTTGAGTGTAATCTTGAAATTGTTATAAAATATAGTTTTAAAACTTTCATGATAGTTTTAATAAAAACGTGACCCAAAAATTGAAATGGAAGCTTTAAAATCTATTTTTCTGGGATAGAAAATGTGATTTATAAGGAAAAATGGATTAAGTGAGATAAGTAATTGAGATTTCTCTGCACCTCGTTTTTCTGGATTAGATTTAGAAAAGAGTCAATGCATTTCAAAGCAAAAAATTAGTTGTGAAGTACGATAGAAGGCATCATGAAACTAATGAAATTTTATGACTTTTTAGAGAAGTGAGGGGTTTGTCACGACGAATTTTTCCAAAGGATTGAAAACAGTATTAGGGTGTTAAGAAAAGTAAACTGATGTTAACTACATTAAAATTTATTTATATAAAAGTTCATATTTTCATCAGTCAAATCACTAATGGGATATTTTTAAAAGAGAGGTTATTATCAGGGCTTCGAACCGTAATTTTTTTTGTTCCGGTTTTCGTTCCGGTTCAACTAAAAAACTAATATCGGTTCAGTTCCGGTTTTCGCTCCGCCAAAAATAACGGTTTTCGGTTCAGTTCCGGTTTTCGCTCCGCCAAAAATAACAGTTTTCGTTTCAGTTCCAAATGAATAATTTCATTTTATGTATATTCTTATTTGTACTAAAAATATAATTCTATCATAAACAAAAAATGTAATTCTATCAAAATTTAGAAGGTTTTATTCTTTTTTTAATTGGTATGCTATGTGAATTGATACAAACAGCAGGTACGATAAGAGCGGTGAGCAGAGGACGGCGAGCATTGGCATTGTTATCCATTATCAAAATCGCATTTGACAACTAGGTTCATGATTACCCACATTCGTTGTTTGACTCTCACATCGTGCACTTGGCCTTGCAATAATTATGTAAAAAATATATTATTTATTTAACATATGAAAATTGCCTCTAATTATTAATATATCTTCTAACGTGGTTTCACTGAGATTACTTCTGTTGTCTCGGAGAATAAATTTCAAACCTGAAAACGCTCTTTCAACACTAACTTGTGTAGCTGGAGCTGCCAAAACCACCATTGCAATCTTATACAAGTGCGGATATGTAATTATAAAGTTGACGTTAAATTAGAAAATATTGATAAGTTGGTAACAGTAACAAAATGACTGAAAGATATATCGAACCGAAATAAACCGATATTTTTTTCGGTTCAGTTCCGGTTTTCGTTCCGACCAAAATAACGGTTTTTTCCGGTTTTCGGTTTTCGATTCAGTTCCGGTTCGAAGCCCTGGTTATTATGTTATTTGTTTATATCATATTGATTCCTGTATTGATGTTTATAATTTCGCACCTAATCATCATTCTGGGTAATAAAGGTTGTCAAAAAACTAATTTATAAAAAAATTACAAACAAATTTAAGTACATTTTGTTCCGGGGAAATCTCCTTAAAATAATTTAAACTAAAAATTAGATTATATACTTTTTCAATTGCTATAGGAAGAAAATTAGAGGTCAAATATCTCAATCAATAATTTTTACTTATTATATGGATTTAATTCCCTGAATTTTTTTCTGTTCTGATTTTGAAAAAAAATATCAGTTTCGGAATTAATTTTAGTGAATGCATATTTAACCTCTACATTAGTGTAATCTTAAAACTGCTTTAATAGATAGGTTTAAAAAAATCTTAGGTTTTCAGAAAACATGATCCAAAAGTTGAAAGCTCTCAACCCATTTTTCCAGCATAGAAAATACGATTAATAATGAAAAATGGATAAAGTGGGATAAGCAATTTTTGTGATTTCTGAGCACTGCACCTCGTTTTTCAGGATTCGCTTCCAGACAGAGTGAAGGTATTGCAAAGCAAAATATGACATTTATTATACCGATGAACTAATCCCAAGTAATATTTTATAAAAGAACAGTTAACATTCGTTTTTATGGAAAGTCTGCAAAAGAATATACAATAATCAACTTTTTATATATAATAGTCAACTTTTTATATGTAATAATCAGCTTTTTCAGTAAAAAAAACTTAAAGATTCAAACAATAAATATGACTTTATTACGTTTTTACTTACCAAATTTTTCGGTTATTATTTCTTAATACTATTAAAAGAAAGCTATATTTGCATTCATTAATTCTACAATATATACTTGAATTAATATTATAAAGGGAATTTAAAAAAATAATCGACATTATTTTATTACTTTTCTCAACCTTTTGTTTTATGAAGTTAATTCATCTGTAATGAACGTTTAAATTAACCTCAGTGAATTTATTTTCCCAACTATTTTAGTGTAATCTTCAAATTGTTATAAAATATAGTTTTAAAATGTTCATCATAGTTTTATGACACAAAAATTGAAATGGAAGCTTTAAAATCTATTTTTCTGGGATAGAAAATGTGATTTATAAGGAAAAATAGATTAAGTGAGATAAATAATTGAGATTTCTCTGCGCCTCGTTTTTCTGGATTAGCTTTCGAAAAGAGTGAATGTATTTCAAAGAAAAAAGTATTTGTGAGGTACGATAACAGTCATCATAAAACTAATCACATTTTGACTTTTTATAAAAATGAGTGTTTTGTCGCCAAGAATTAATCCAAACGATTGAAAATAGCATTAGTGGGTGTAAGAAAAGTAAAACTGTGTTACCTAATTACATTTGAATTTCTTCATTTAAAATTTAAAATTTTTATTAGTCAAATCACTAAGAAAGGTTTGTAATATTTTTAAAGATAGGTTATTAAATTATTTGTTTACATCATATAGATTTATGTACTGATGTTTATAATCTCGCACCTAATCATCGTTTTGGGTAATCAATGTTGTCGAAAATCTAATTTATAAAAAAAAATTACAAAAAAAAATTATGTACATTTTGTTTTGGGGAAATCTCTTTAAAATAATTTAAACTAAAAATTACATTATATACTTTTTCACTTACTATAAGAAAAAAATTAGGAGGCAAATATCTCAATCAATAAAATTTACCTATTGTAAGGATTTAGTTACTGGACTTTTTTCTGTCCTGATTTTAAAAGAAATACCAGTATTAGAATTAATTTCATTGAATATATACTTCAATTTACATGAGTGTAATCTTAAAACCATTATAAAAGATAGCTTTATAAAGGCCTTATGATTTCAGAAAATTTGACCCGAAAATTGAAATGGAAGCTTTCAAACCATTTTTCTAAGATAGAAAATATGATTAATAATGAAAAATGGATAAAGTGGGATAAGCGAATTTTGTGATTTCTGAACACAGCACCTCGTTTTTCAGGATTCGCTTCCGTACAGAGTGATGGTATTGCAAAGAAAAATATGATTTGTGAAGTAACATAACTCATCATAAAACTGACATTTTATGACTTTTAAGAGAGGTGAATGTTTTGTAGCAGAGAATTTATCCAAACGATTGAAAACAGTATTAGGGGGTTAAGAAAAATAAAATGATGTTAACTACATTGAAATTTCTTTATTAAAAAGTTATTTTATTCAGTTAAATCACTAATGGGATATTTTTTAAAGAGAGCTTATTAAATTAATTGTTTGAATCATATTGATTCATGTATTGATGTGTATAATCTCTCACCTAATCATCATTCTGGGTAATAAAGGTTGTCAAAAGAGTAATTTATACAAAAATTTCAAAAACATTTATGTGCATTTTGTTCCGGGGAAATCTCATTAAAATAATTTAAACTAAAAATTAAATTATATACTTTTACTAGAGGATTATATACAATTACTAGAGGAAAAAAAATTAGAAGTCAAATATCTCTATCAATAAAATTTACCAATTTTATGGCTTTAATTGCCTTAATTCTTTTCTGTGCTGATTTTAAAAAAATATCAGTATCAGAATTACTTTGAACGAATGCATATTTCACTCTAAAAGAGTGTAATCTTAAAACTATTATAATATATAGCTCTAAAAAGGTCTTTGGGTTTCAGAAAACATGACCCGAAAATTGAAATGGAAGCTTTGAAACTATTAAGTATTATAAGATAGGAAATATGATTAATAATGAAAAATTTATAAAGTGGAATAAGCAATTTTTGTGATTTCTGAGCACAGCGCCTCGTTTTTCAGGATACGCTTCCTTAGAGAGTGAAGATATTGCAAAGCAAAATATGATTTGTGAAGTAAGATAAGTCATCATAAATCTGTTAGCTTTTATGACTTTTTAGAGGAGTAGGAGTTTTGTCGACAGTTACTTATGTCGACAAAGTATTGAAAATATCGTTAGGAGGAGTTAAAAAAGTAAAACAATGTCCATGACATAGTTTTACTTGATTTAAAAAATCGTAATCCTTGTAAATTGTAATCGTTTATCCTTGATTTAAAAAATCATATTTTATCAGGCGATTAACTAGAGCAAATCTTGTGATATTTTTAAAGAGAAGCTGATAATTATACGTTGATGATTCATGTGTTGTTATTAATACACTAGCTGCTTCACGCCCAATCTGTAGTCTAGGTAATAATGTTCTTAAGAATTTCATTTATACGAAACTGACTTATACGAAATACTCAGCTTGTTGTATAAAACTATGTATATAACAATGTTCTAATTTGTAACCTCTGTGATTTCTGAGCACAGTACCTCGTTTTTCAGGATTCGCTGCCGGACAGAGTGGAGGTATTGCAAAGCAAAATATGATTTGTGAAGTAAGATAATTCTTCATAAATGAGAGCTTTTATGACTTTTTAGAGGGGTAGGAGTTTTGTCGCCAGTTTCCAAAACATTAAAAATATCTTTAGGAGGAGTAAAAAAATAAAACAATGTCCATGACATAGTTTTACTTGATTTAAAAAATCGTAATCCTTGTAAATTTTAATTGTTTATCCTTGATTTAGAAAATTATATTTTAATCAGACGATTAACTAGAGTAAGTCTTCTGATATTTTTAAAGAGAAGCTGTTTATATGTTGATGATTTATGTGTTGTTATTAATACACTAGCTGCTTCGCTCCCAATCTTCAGTCTGGGTAATAATGTTCTTAGGAATTTCATTTATACTAAACTGACTTATACGAAATACACAGATTGTTGTACAAAACTGTATATGTAACAATGTTCTATTTTGTAACTTCTGTTACTACTGTTAACAGTAACTGTGTGTTAAATACGTTAATAAAGATACAACATATAAACAACTGTTTGAAGCTCTTCTATTTCCTCCTAAACCTTTCCATGCACTAATTTATTCACGTATATGAATATTTAGTTGTATGAATTGTTAATTTATAATTCAATAGATACTAAAAGAGACGGTACATCCTACAGTGATATATGGAAACTTAAGGGAACGGTAGAAATTCAGAGACAAATGGAAGGGTCGTTAATTTGGATTCGGGATCGGCGGTCGTAACATATCTACCTATTTAGTAAATTAATAAAATAATTAGAAAATCACTTCTGTTTCATAAACAATTTTATCTAGCTTTTTAATATTTAAATTATGTTAACACAATGTGTGCGGGTACATTTCGCAGCGGAATTGTACTGGGAGCAGGTGTTTTCAGATTAAATTCAGTTATTCAGTTAAATCTCAATAGATCGAAAATTATTCCATTTTTTAAATATTTTTTTCGTATTTTATATTGAAATATATATATAGAGAGAGAGGGAGGGAGGGAGTGAGAGAGAGAGAGAGAGAGAGTGAGTGAGTGACAGACGATAGCTCGCTCGATATACAGTGGAGACGATATTCATCCAGTGCGTCGATATATCCATCTCATAACCAAAGGGTTGTGAGATCGAGATTCAAACCGGCCAATGTTCATTAACACATTGTGTGCTGAGGGTACATTTAGTAGCTGAATTGTACAGGGAGCTGGCGTTTTGGTCGTAAATTTAGTTATTCAGTTAAATTTCAATAGATCGAAAATTATTTAATTTTTTAACCAACTTTCCGTATTTTATATTGAAATATATAAATAGAAATATATCAATAGCAATCATAAGATTTTTGTAAACAAAAATATATTTTTTTAGTGGATAAATTTATAATAGTATCGTAAATCTGAAAAATCAAATAGAAATAGTAGTATATAGTTTTAATTTTTCCCCTTCTGTGGTTCCGCATCGACTGATGTAAAAACTAGTTTTTATTTGTCTAAATATTTCCAGAATCTATGTAGAAGACGAGAACATTCGGCTTCGTTTTAATGTATATACCGTTATTTTTGTATCCACAAACAAACCATGTTATTACAGTAACCCGTACTAGTACTTGACCCGCACTCAAGTATCAGTCGTTAGAAAACTTACTAGTACGTGTCCCGCGCTCAAGTATTAATCCCGCATACAATACGTAATGGAATCGGAACCTGACATTAAGAAGTAAGTAAAATTTAACCAGTCTAATCAATTTCATTAATTTTTTTATTATTCATTTTGGCTTACTTTTATATTTTAATAAACAAAATTTTATATATTTCATAGTCGTTTTAATCAATTTCTACTCTGTGGTTCAAATAAAATAGGTATGAACAAATATAATAATAACCAAATATAATAGGTATAGTCAAATGAAACGCATAAAGGTAATGATATTATGATATTTTAAATATAATGAAAGACAAAGTAAATAAAATGAAAGACAGAGAGCTATATATATATATATATATATATATATATATATATATATATATATATATATATATATATATATATATATATATATATATATATATATATATATATATATATATATATTTAAAAGAGGGAAGTGGTCTGGAAAAGGATGAGAATATCTGATTCATATGAAGATATTTTAGAACCCAAAAGTAAATTTTATTTACCAAAAAAGAGCAATTTTTCGCGAATTCTTTTATCATTTTTCACGAAATATTTTAGACTCATTCCTTAAAAGAATTCACTATTTTAGAGGCTTGAGAGAGTTTACAATTGGACAAACACAGATTTATTTTTCTTTTCTTTTTGTGTAATTAAAGTAAAGCAATTACCAAATACTAATACTTATATCAGATAAAGTGCAATATTTTCATTTTAGGAAATTTATTTCAGATTAATTTTAGTCTAAAAATTAAATCTATTTTTTAAGTTGCTGTAAAAGTGAATATCAAGTACTCATTTACTGAATAAAATATAAATTATTAATTCAAATATGATTTTTGTTATCAAAATTTTATGTTTCTAATAAAAAAAATAAACTTCTGAAAATATATCATGATCAGAATTTTTCTCACTGAAATTATATTCCACAGTATACATCTAAAAACAACACTCACTTGTTCATTTGAAGGACTCGAAGATCTTTTTTTTCCTTAATTCCTACCAATTCTTCTAATCATTATAAATAAATATATATGATCAATATAAGTTTCATTGAAATTATTTAAGCAATTATGAGTTAATCTCTAAATTACAGCTCACAAACTTAAAATTTTAATACAGATTACAAACTTTGAATTATTTATGAATTTGTTTAGTTTGAGAAAAATTATCTTAGAGCATTTTAATCTAAAATTTATATTATTATTTTAATTTTCTACGGTAAAGAAAAAATAACCCTAAAATATCGAAGTTAATACACCAATTATTATTCCTAGTATGATTTTAGTATCAGGGTTTTCTGTGTTCTAATTTGAAAAAAAAACTGCAATTAGAATATATCATGATCAGAAATTGTCTCGGTAATTTTATATTCTCTACAATGCATCAGCTTACTACCCTCACTTGTTCATTACATGGTTCAAAAATAATTTTCTTTTTTTCCTTTATTCATACACTTCTTCATTTCAATTTTTCGCAAAGTCAGTAGCACTCTTCTTGTTTCAGTAAGAGGAAAACGAATATAATTTCTGTGTAAGAAAAAATGAAAGTTCTTTAAAAGGTTAATGGAAACCAGAAACAGAACAGTATTGGTTATGTTATTATAGGCGGAACTAATTCCTATTCACATAGTTTCCTTGTAGAAAATATCGATTTGTATATATATATATATATAATATATATATATATATATATATATATATATATATATATATATATATATATATATATATATATATATATATATATATATATATATATATATATATATATATATATTATATATATATATATATATATATATATATATATATATATATATTATATATATATATATATATATATATATATATATTTATATATATATATATGTATATATATATATATATATATATATATATATATATATATGTATATATATATATATATATGTATATATATATATGTATATATATATATGTATATATATATATATGTATATATATATATATATATATATATATATATATATATATATATATATATTATATATATATATATATATACAAACATGGTGGCACATGGCTAGTGTCCACACGATAAGAAAGACGCTACAATTAGCTAGGGATAATACTGCAACCCCTTCTCAAGATGCTCTCTATCAATCCTTAAGCTTCAAGTGATTTTATAAAGAGTTACTAAAGATTCATACGACTGCATTACAAGAGTTCGCAGCGTTTTCTGCCCTAAAATAGGAAATTTAAGTTTTCAAAACCCATATATAAATATATATGGGTACATACATATATACATAATATATATATATATATATACATATATATGTATATATATATATACATATATATATATATATATATATATATATATATATATATATATATATATATATATATATATATATATATATATATATATATATATATATATATATATATATATACTGTAACGATCTCTCGTTACATTAAATTTCCAGATAGAGACATATCTACAACCGTGAGAAAAACCCCTCATAACGTAGAAGAATAACAAATGTGCCTATTAGGGGCATTTGAACTGAGCTCTCCTTTGCCTACTGAAAGGACGTTGTTTCGTGCAGAATGGGATGCTGAACAGAGGATTTTTAACACCGAGGACCATCTCAATCATTCTGTCGGAGAAATTCATTAGGATGCTGGCGAACTGTTCGCAGTGTTAGCTTCAATGGCATCCCGAAGAAAGAGTTTCACAAGACAGAAATCATCTATATTATAAGATAAGCAGCAATACTTCCTATTTTGTTCTCCAAAGGTTTGTCCTAAGACATCGATTGATGATCAACGAGATTGCTCCCGATTACTGCAAACTTCCCTTGGAACCGGGCTGCTTGCACCTGTCAAGCCAGAGTCTACAAACGGTTACTTCACCACGTCATCAACCAACTGTCCGATCAGCTGAGATGGACATTTTGCGGTCAGCCGACGATATAAAATACTACAGTTCGAGGCCCAGAGAGAATTTTTGACCGATCGAGTCTCCTGCGAACTCATCGGCCCAGAACGTAGAGGGAGCGACTGATAGTGTCCTCCCCCCTTTTCTCTTTAGAATCTGATTCCTGCAACGATCATAATTTCATTTGTAGATATTCATCGTTTCATCTGTATCATAACTTCAACATTGTGTTTTTAAATAAATATCATTAGCCTGTACGTAGGCCTCCGCTATCCTTTTTCCAGTACGCTACAATATATATATACATACATATGTATATATATATGTATATATATATATATATATATATATATATATATATATATATATATGTAAATATATATGTGTATATATATATATATATATATTTATATATATGTAAATATATATGTATATATATATATATATATATATATATATATATATATATATATATATATATATATATATATATATATATATATATATATATATATATATATATATATATATATATATATATATATACAGACATACTCATATAAACAGTGTTTATGGAAATATAATTACAACCATTAGAGTTTATAACAATTAGTAATATAGTGCAAAACATCTATATTTCCCTAAACTCAATGTTACTCCATTTTCAATTTACTGTACTTTCACTAGTAGGTATAGAAAAAATTCAAGGAGTACTATTACCCAGCAGGAAATTTTATGCGAGTACAAATAATTAATAGCTTCTGAAATTAGACAGACGATTCTCTATTGATCTGCTGGTGATTTCTTATTTAGATGTGTGTTTGCCTTATTTCTCATTCGGATGTCTATTAAGCCCTTCTATTTCCATATCCTCCGACTCACTCAAGTAGCCGAGACATATCCGTAGCAATTACTTGCTAATGCATGCAGCGCATAATGCGGCCATATATCAGGCTTCAATGTGATATGGAGAGGAAAGCATTTGTCTCCATTGACGTCTCATATTTGTATTAAAGAGGAGCTGAAATTTCAGGAGTCGGGTCATACAACTCTGTATTTACTGGAATGCATTTGGCTTGTCAGAGAAAACGTCTCTTCCAAGTAACACTTTGAAATACAAGAGATAACTTCAGATTACTCGCTTCCTATGAAATGATTTTTTGGATTTTAAAAACATGACCTATACTAACATATAGCCTGTCATATGACGGGATTAGTAAAATTTTTCATTTTCCAGTACCCTAATATGTAAAGCATCCTATGAAGCAGTTAAAACACGAATTGTTTTTTAACTGAAAATTATCTGGTGCACTCTCAATAATTTGTTAATCAATAAAATAATTTAATAATTAAATAATTTGTATATAATTAAATAATTTGTAATATCTTATATAATTTAAAAACTAATTTATTTTACTTATTTACTGAAACTCAATATTGTCAAAACATACTTAAATGTTGAATTAAAAAAATATAAATTTGTTTAATTTCAAGCTAAAAGAACAAATTTTAAGCAATGTGTTTTTCTGAATTGTTTCCTATAAATATTAATTGTAGATGTATGCAGTTAAATATCTTCTATTTCCTTAAATGTTTCAAAGTACCTTTAGAGGATTAAAATCTTTATTATATTCGATTCACCATCAAGAAAAATATTAAGCTTCTTTTGGATTGATTTTTTTAGATTTTTTAAACAATAACTTTGAAAACTTATTATGATTTGTCAGATCAAGAGGCAACTTTTTAACTATCGTAAAATATTACAAAATTTAAAGAAATTAAATTTACTTTAAAATTATTTAAAATGTGTATAATAGAAACTAAATTTGTATATAAAATAAAACAAAAAATCACTTTTTTCATTAAGAGAAAACATAAAAAAATAATGAAGTTTCTAACATAAATTCCCATAGCTCATCTCAAAATGAATATATCTATAATCCTGATGTTTAATGTATACATAACATAATTTAAAACATACAGTTAAATTAATCTAATAAAATAAGTCTAATAAAATTCTAAATAATAAGTCTAATAAGTTTAATAAAATTCTAAAAATTATTTTAGCAGTTATGACTGTTGAGGTGTGGTGCTGTAGCAAAAATCGCAGTTTTTCAGAAATTCAATTTAAATATTTTACTAGATAATCTCATTAACTGTTTTATAATTTGATAAACAATTAGAAATATGCTGAAGTAATTATTTATTTATTTAGAGGCTATAATACGCTATTTACACCGTTTTTCATGCTAACATTCAAAGTCAAGCCCTTTAACTCCTCACTTCCGGTATCTTTTCGACACTTATAGTGATGATCAAACAGCTCTATCATGACTTCTAATGACTCTAAAAACAAGCTGAAAACTGATTTCGAAGCTGAAAGACTGATCCTTAAAATAAACGAATAAAATTTTTCGATATTTTTCACGAAAATCGCTATTTGAAGGTAGTCGGTTACTTAAACAAAAATCTATTGTATATTGAATTAAATCTAGGCTGTATTAATTAGAACTTGTCAACTTAAAATGTAAAATATCCCTTTAAATCAAATATGAAAGTAAATATGCACATTCACTTGAATCATGTTAATACCCATTAGGTTCTTTTTATTTTGAGTTTCTGTAGGAATTAAATGCAAATCAACAATAAAATGCCCAGTTTTTTAACAATGCCTTCATACTGCTGTTCAAGTCAGGATCAAAAGAGAAATATCAAAGGTAGTTTCTTTTCTTCCTCCCACAATTCACACACCTACATTTCAGCATGTATATATAGTTAAGGGCGTGTTGCGTGCCTTTTGCTAATTGAACTCCAGGAAGCTGATCCAAATCGAGACAAAATTCCCCAAGATCTCATTAAGATCTCCCTCATTAGGAAGTTTTCTTCAGCTGCGTGAGAAAAGGGAACGTTATTTATCACAAAAAGGTTCCTGTAAACATGAGAAGCCGTACAAAGCCACAAACATTTTTCTGGGAACTCTAATTTTTGAAGTTCAGAGAAATTGTTCCCGTAGAAATTTTATTGCCTTATGTGCCAGTATATCGATGGACTTTAAACACATTAATGACTATATTACTATTTTTAAGCTCACATAAGTTACGAAAACTAATGTCATTAAATTATTTTACTTAAATTTCACCACTACTACATAAATTTCACCGTTTTACTATTACTATTTTATATAAGAATATAGCTGATAAAATACAAAATAAAAAAGATCTGTAGGGAAAGGGGTCTTGCCAAGCTAAGAGTATGTGAATATATATTATATTTACATATAAAATAAATTATATGTTGCTACAGAGAAAGATAATTAAGTGGAAGAACTGGTAGTTCTTGAAATTATTTTAACAATTCCTCAAAATTCTAAAAATGTTTTATCGTAAAAAAGTATACTAAAATAAAGAAGTGAAACTTACTTAAAAGCAATTTAAAATGTGTATATCAGAAGCTAAAATTTTATATAAAAATAAAACAAAATATCATTGTGTCTGTAAACATAAAACTTTGACTCAAAATCTGTATGATATTTAAAAAATTATTAAACTTAAAATTTAAGGTAATGAATGTTTCAAATTAGAATTTATTATGATATAACATAAAATGTATTTTATGTATTGTATTTGGGATTAAAAGAATAGAGCAGGTAATAAAATTATATAAGAAATTAGTTGTTAGTTTAGAAACTTCAAAAGTGATATTGCATAAAAGTGGATCTCTACATATTTTACTAGTTGTATATATTTTATAATTTTTTACAATTGCATTTCACAATAAAAAAATGAAAATATTTTGATTAAATTAAATTTATATACCTATTTAGAACTTTATTTGAAAATTTTATTTTAAATGAAACGAAAATGTATTGTATATTGAATTAATGTAGGCTGTATTACTTAGGACTTGCCATCTTGAAATGTTAAATGGCACTTTAAATCAAATATGAAACTGAATATGGAAATTCACTTGAATCAAGTTAATACCCATAAGGTTCTTTTTACTATGAGTTTCTATAGGAATTAAATATAAATCAAGAATACAATGCCCAGTTTTTCAACAATGCTTTCATACTGGTGTACAAGTCGAGATCAAAAGAGAAATATCAAAGGTAGTTTCTTTTCTTCCTCCCACATTTCACACACCTACATCTGAGCATGTATAAATAGTTAAGGGCGTGTTGCGTGCCTTTTGCTAATTGAACTCCAGGAAGTTGATCCGAATCGAGATAAAATTCCCCAAGATCTCATTAAGATCTCCCTCATTAGGGTGTTTTCTTCAGCTGCGTGAGAAACGGGAAAATTATTTATCACAAAAAGGTTACTGTAAACATGAGACGCCGTACAATGCCACAAACATTTTTTTCTGGGAACTGTAATTTTTGAAGTTTAGAGAAATTGTTTCCGTAGCAATTTTATTACCTTATGTGCCAGTATATCGATGAACTTTAAACACATTAATGACTATATTACTATTTTTAAGCTCACATACGTTACGAAAACTAATGTCATTAAATTAATTCACTTAAATTTCACCACTACTACATAAATTTCACCGTTTTACTATTACTATTTTATATAAGAATATAGCTGATAAAATACAAAATAAAAAAGATCTGTAGGGAAAGGGGTCTTGCCAAGCTAAGAGTATGTGAATATATATTATATTTACATATAAAATAAATTATATGTTGCTTACAGAGAGAGATAATTAAGTGGAAGAACTGGTAGTTCTTGAAATTATTTTAACAATTTCCTCAAAATTCTAAAAATGTTTTATCGTAAAAAAGTATACTAAAATAAAGAAGTGAAACTTACTTAAAATAATTTAAAATGTGTATATCAGAAGCTAAAATTTTATATAAAAATAAAAACAAAAATATCATTGTGTCTGTAAACATAAAACTTTGACTCAAAATCTGTATGATATTTAAAAAATTATTAAACTTAAAATTTAAGGTAATGAATGTTTCAAATTAGAATTTATTATGATATAACATAAAATGTATTTTATGTATTGTATTTGGGATTAAAAGAATAGAGCAGGTAATAAAATTATATAAGAAATTAGTTGTTAGTTTAGAAACTTCAAAAGTGATATTGCATAAAAGTGGATCTCTACATATTTTACTAGTTGTATATATTTTATAATTTTTTACAATTGCATTTCACAATAAAAAAATGAAAATATTTTGATTAAATTAAATTTATATACCTATTTAGAACTTTATTTGAAAATTTTATTTTAAATGAAACGAAAATGTATTGTATATTGAATTTAATGTAGAGCTGTATTACTTAGGACTTGCCATCTTGAAATGTAAAATGGCACTTTAAATCAAATATGAAAGTGAATATGGAAATTCACTTGAATCAAGTTAATACCCATTAAGGTTCTTTTTACTATGAGTTTCTATAGGAATTAAATATAAATCAAGAATACAATGCCCAGTTTTTCAACAATGCGTTCATACCACTTTGCAAGTCAGGATCAAAAGAGAAATATCAAAGGTAGTTTCTTTTCTTCCTCCCACATTTCACACACCTACATCTGAGCATGTATAAATAGTTAAGGGCGTGTTGCGTGCCTTTTGCTAATTGAACTCCAGGAAGTTGATCCGAATCGAGATAAAATTCCCCAAGATCTCATTAAGATCTCCCTCATTAGGGTGTTTTCTTCAGCTGCGTGAGAAACGGGAAAATTATTTATCACAAAAAGGTTACTGTAAACATGAGACGCCGTACAATGCCACAAACATTTTTTTCTGGGAACTGTAATTTTTGAAGTTTAGAGAAATTGTTTCCGTAGCAATTTTATTACCTTATGTGCCAGTATATCGATGAACTTTAAACACATTAATGACTATATTACTATTTTTAAGCTCACATACGTTACGAAAACTAATGTCATTAAATTAATTCACTTAAATTTCACCACTACTACATAAATTTCACCATTTTACTATTACTATTTTATATAAGAATATAGTTGATAAAATACAAAATAAAAAAAGATCTGAAGTGAAAAGGGTCTTTCCAAGCTAAGAGTATATATTATATTTACATATAAAATAGATTATATGATGTTACAGAGGAAGATAATTAAGAGGAAGAACTGGTAGTTCTTGAAATTATTTTAACAATTTCTCAAAATTCTAAAAATGTTTTATCTTAAAAAATTATACCAGATTTCAAGAAATGAAATTTACTTTAAAATAATTTAAAATGTGTATATCAGAAACTATTTTTATGTATCGAGATAAAACAAGATATTATTTTTTTCTATAAACGTAAAACTTTAAAATGTGTATGGTAATTAAAAATTTATAAAAATAAAAATTTATGATAATGAATGTTTCAAATTAGAATTTATTATGATATAACATAAAATGTATTCCGTGTATTGCAATTGAGATTAAAAGAATAAAAAAGGTAATAAGATTATATTTTATATAAGAAACTAGTTTCTAGTTTAGAAACTTCAAAAGTAATATTGCATAAAAGTGGATCTCTACAATTTTCACTGGTTGTATATACTCTACAATTTGTTAAAATTGTATTTCACTATAAAATAAAACAAAATATTTTAATTAAATAAAATTTATATACCTAGTTACAACTTTATTTAAGATATTTATTTTAAATGAAACGAAAATGTATTATATATTGAATTTAATGTAGAGTTGTTATCTTGAAATGTAAAATGTCCCTTTAAATCAAATATAAAAGTGAATATGGAAATTCATTTAAATCAAGTTAATACCCATTAGGTTCTTTTTATTATTAGCTTCTATAGGAATTTAATATAAATCATGTATAATATGCCCTGTTTTCCAACAATGCGTTCATACCACTTTGCAAGTCAGGATCAAAAGAGAAATATCAAAGGTAGTTTCTTTTCTCCCTCCCACAATTCACACACCTATATCTCAGCATGTATAAATAGTTAAGGGTGTGTTGCGTGCCTTTTGCTAATTGAACTCCAGGAAGCTGATCCAAATCGAGACAAAATTCCCCAAGATCTCATTAAGATCTCCCTCATTAGGGTGTTTTCTTCAGCTGCGTGAGAAACGGGAACGTTATTTATCACAAAAAGGTTCCTGTAAACATGAGACGCCGTACAAAGCCACAAACATTTTTCTGGGAACTGTAATTTTTGAAGTTCAGAGAAATTGTTTCCGTAGCAATTTTATTGCATTATATGCCAGTATATCGAAGAACTTTAAACACATTAATGACTATATTACTATTTTTACGCTCACATACATTAGGACAACTAATGTCATGCAATTACAGCCCAAAGTTTGGTAAATTTACGACTTTCCTGACACTTTATTAATGCTTATTCGATATCACGTGACTTATATTTGTTACTCGATTTTCCTAATACTTGTCAGCTTGAAAATGTCTTAGCCATTAACATATTATGATTTCAAGTTTTTTATATTAAATACGCATTATTTATCATTATAAAGTAATTTTATTCTATGAAATCCTTTTTTATTTGTTATAAAAAAATAGAAAATGTGCTGGGGATAATATATCAAAAATATTTTTTTTCTCACAATATAA
>CM063511.1:39734548-39742048 GCA_032207245.1 Pardosa pseudoannulata | reverse complement strand
AATGTTAGATATGAATGTTTATAATAGACCGTTTTAATAAATGTAATTTTCTTCAAGTATAAATTTTGGTTTGTGGTATAAACTAGTATTTCTAACTTACTGGAGTTAAATATTTGTATTTAAAAGTTTATAAGTTTTCTTTTTGTTGACAATAATACTAAAGAGACTTTGTTAGATGCACATAAATATATTTTATCCTAAAACTCAAAACGTGCATTATTATAGCCGAACTTATAACATGATGTAATAATGTAAGACCATAAGTCTTGTTAATGTTAGCTAATTAAATCCTTTAACATACAAATAAAATTAAATTTGATGTTTACGAAACATGCTAGTTAAGCTGGTTCAGCTGAATAATTATTTACAATGTAAAAAAGAGAAAAATATTTTTATTTGGATTTCTATATGACTCTTAATTAACTCAAACATTATAATTTCTTTTATTTGTCATAATATTTGATTCCTTTAAAATTAAATATTGTCTACCATAGCTTTCAAAGTGCAATATAACTGCTTTTGTTGCTGCTACTTTCTTATTTGGAGATGCAGCACTGTTTTCCTTGTTGTTGAAAGATTAAACAGCTAATGTTTACTGTTTTGCTACACTAGGGCTAATGAGGCCAAACTGTTGAAAGAATGGTACGACGCAAGTAGAACGATGTAACTTTGTAAGCAAACCAGAATAGAGTCATTTGTAACGAAGAAATCTTGAACACCAGAATCGAGTCATTTTTAAAGCAGAAATCAGAAAATCATTTGTAAAGCAGAAAGACTTTGACGAAGTAGACTAGTCAAAATCTTGCTGTTGTTGCTGTTACATATTTCCCTGGACAAGCCAAGAAAGTGAGCCATAGTCTACTCGAATTAAGGCAAGGTGGTCACCTTTCGTTTTATGGAGAGCATCACTAGGGTGACAGAACAACTTTGTTCAAAGTGGGTCTTCGTAATTTAGAAGCAGGGACCAAGAAGAAGATCCACAGGCTTGGAATGCCACCTCCAGAGGTATCGTTTGAGAATTGGAAGACATTGTAACCACGAATTATATTTTACGTGACCCAGTTACCCTTAAAAAGCGGCGAATAAGCCAACTCGAGCCCCGAACCCGAAACCGTTCAATTACGAGATCTCTACCTTGGCCGACTGAGATACGGCACATCTCGTCACAGTCTACAATGGTGCGTGAAATAAATAACAACCACAACTCGCCATTGTATGGTAGGGCAATTATAAATAATTTATTTATAAATGAGATTATGTCACGCTATCTATGTAAGACTATTTATGTAAAATTCCCCTTCTATTCCTTCTTATTCTCCTAGAAAAACTAAGTTACTCGAAGACCAGATATAAAAATATTTGAGCTAAGGAGAAATTAAGTTCGTTTTCTCGAAATCGACAAAAATTACTACAATCAAAAGTGATACATCTGAAAAATATTGGGATAGAACCAACAGAAGTTTATTATAGAATATAATTATAATTAAGTTGGTTAAAATATCATTACATATATATAGAATATATATACGTTCATTCATTTCTTATAACGTGGTATAAATTAATATGATTTGTCTTATTTCTATATTTCTCATAGCTGTGTTTCCATAGAGAACATTTCCTGAATTAAATTAATTTTTATTTTTAGTACACCACCTGAATTAATTCCCTTATAAGGTGATTGTGTTAACCATATTTCTACTCTTTGAAGTTTTTTTTTCTTAATACAGATTTATACTTAGGTTAATAATTTTTCAAATCCTATCACCAGATAAAATTTTCACGTTACTAAAGTTGCTCTTCGGTGATGTTTACGGTATTGAAAGTACTAAAACATATTTTTTCTATCTCCCTTCTCTATAGGAATCTAACGCCAACTAAATGAACCATGCATTAGAATAAAGTCAGGTTTCCGGCTGAGGTACTCTCTCCCTCTAATGCAAGGAGAAAGAATTTTAGAAGAGGAAAAAGTGTACTTCGCTCGAAACTTTCCGTGAAATACATATCTGGGGCTATGCATTACGGGGAAAATATTATTTTCCAGAATGCTTACATAACTGTGGCAATAGTTTTAAGAAAAGAGATTTTTTACATGGTGATGAATTTTAGAAATTCTTTTCGGAAAATAAATAGTTCTTGAGAGTATATTTCTAAGTTAGTTTTTATCATTTTTTTCTAATTTTAAAATTATTTTTCTTTTATGAACTTAAAACGTGTGTTACATTAGCTATATTTCAAGCCACTTACAAAGTCTTAAGATTAGAATTATTGTTTCTATTTAGTTAATTAATAGAATAATTTTATGAAAGTGAGACTTTGGTAATTAACAAATATTCATATAAATTTTTGCAAACTTCTTTTTGTTTCAATTCGGTGTCCAATGCATTTATTTAAGTTCATAAAATAGCGAGGTATTGTAGCTAAAAAACAAGGTATTTGACTGATAAAGAGGTGTTCATAAAATAAAGAAACATTGTAGATATGCCATAGTGTTTACACGTCCTGTAATAATTTCGAGTATAATTTTTCGAATAGAATATTAGAAAATAAATTTTCTTCTCTATGAGTACTCCAAAAAGTATCTATATTTTAAAATTACCTATTATTTTAAAATTAAGGTAAAAAAATAATTAAATACGTTTGTTTCAAACATTTTATCACCTTTATTGAACAGATAGTACAGGTTATTAACTTCATTCTAAATATTGTGGAATCAAAAAATGTATGTAATTTTAATTAGAAATTCAAAAATGTATAATAATATTAATTATTTAAACATTTCCAGTTCAAGATTATTATATACAAATATCTTAGTAGAAAATGAAAGAAAATAAGTAAACAAAAATATTTGAATTATAATTTTGGAACTAGTAGCTTCTTTGAATATCACTCAAAATATTTAATTAAATTTTAAGTTGTTTAAATATCAGATTACGGTATGAATTATTAGGATTGGTTGTTTTAGAGCGTTATGATCTAGTGTGTTCCTACACGAGGCCTAACGAGACCAGGAAATGCTGCTTACAGTCGGTTCATAATAGCTATGAACATCCCTGCTAGTAGTGGTCTCCCAACCCATGAACTCAGGTGCCGAAGTGCAGTGACCTATTGATTCAACCATCGTATTGCTGGTTCAAATTATGAATCCTTGAAAGATTAAATTTCTTATTAATATTATTTCAGACTTTCTGCCAGTTTGAATACTTTTCTGACAGAAAATTGTTTTAATTATTTTGGGTTTAAGTAATTATAATTAGTGGTTTTTACCTCCCAGTTAAACGCCAGCAGCCACCCTGATTATGAGGCTACCACTACACAAGCTATGAACTAAAGAAAGATGGTTTAAAACTTTGTAGTGCTATAAGTATTGATATATGATTTATATCAGAATTTATCAAATTTTTTCTGTAGAAATATTGGAACGTTTTACAGTCGTAAAGTAAGAGGGTTGATCAAAATGTAATTTTACAAGGCCGATATTTCTCTAGTTTTGTCTATAGAAAGAATTAGTAGTGTGTGGTAATTTTAATACATCATAGGAAGGGATCTATGAAAAGTGTCTTTCTTTCGTCATGAAAAGCCTTAATTATAAAGTCAATACAAAGGGAGACATTTCTGGAAATCTGGTCGCTTAGAAATGCACTCAGTTGTTGGATTTCTGTTGGCGAAATAAGTAATGGTAGATGAAATTCATCTGCAGATGGTGGAGGCTTACAGAGAGATGGCTAAGGCTCGTCAGTATGTTGCAGAATGATGACAGAAACTGCGACTGGTAGAGAAATAGTCACCGACGACTACTGGGAAAACATCAAGAGACCTCCCTACAGTTAGACCTTACATTAAGTGCTGCCATACCATATCATGGTATTTAGTAATAAGATTTACATTAGAAGTTCTGAAGATCCTACTCTAGTACATTATTAATATTATTACTAGTCCGTACTAATCTATTTTTTAAATTACATTTTCCAGTCTATTACATAATTAAAACTCTATCTTTCTTGTGTTAGACTCTAGTAAAGCAGTTCAAACAATATGTAACATTATTTGGTTACAATAAATAATACTTTAATTCATAACTATTTGGAGAAACAAGTCAAAATCAAGCAGCTGGTCACAAAGTCAAAAAATGAACAAGATGAAGACAAATTAACAACGGTAAAGTTTTATCATTATATATCAATATTTTCCACCTCGAAAAAACAAAATATTTCCACGTAATCCAGAAGCAGGGCAACAATTTTTTCAGTTTACTTTGATGAAAAAAAAACTGGTTTTAATAGTCGAGATCTTTTCTCTCTATTAGATCTTACTAAGTGCAGAGAAAAAAATCATTGTTTTAATTTGTTCTGCCTAAGAATAAAGTTATGTATTAGGCTTTCTCTATATTTAGGTAGTTATAAAGGTCATTTCCAATTTGCTTCAGTCCTTAGAATGAGATGTACTATGGTATATAATATTTTTAAAGGAGTATGCCCTTTGATGTGTATGACTGTGAGTTTAAAACTTATACAAATCCTATTATTTTGGTGTTAATAAAATTTCTCAGTCTTGATATTTTAAACAAGACAAATGTCACTCTCTATTTGCAGAAATTAGCAAAACACTCCCAGTTGGCTGGTTTAAAGTGCTATGGCCTCCCCGAGGCTACACGATGGCTAATGAAACCGGGCACTATTGCGTATAGCTGTACTGGTATTCAAACCTGTGTATTTTAGTACGAAAGAACCGAACACTTCTCATTAGATTATTGTTAGGTATTGTTCCGAGTGACTTTCACCTCTTTCTTTATTTGAACTAGCACCTAAGAGTTACATGACACATTTTGGTTAGGAGGTGAAGTTCGCAAGAACATAATTGAACACCTAAGGTAGGTTATTTGCTGGAAGGAATATTAAAACTTATAGCAGGATGAAGCAAGTGCAATATGAAAAAATGTCTCTGAAGTTGCCAATGCCACTGGCATGATACAAGAACTTGGGGGAGAGGCCGTATTAATACATTGTGTGCGGGTACATTTCGCAGCAGAATTCTACCGGGAGCGGGCGTTTCGCGCGTAAATTTAGTTATTCAGTTTAGTTTCAATAGATCGAAAATTATTTAATTTCTAACAAACTTTTCGTATTTTATATTGAAATATATAAACGAATACATAAATAGACAAATAAACAAATATATATAAATACAAATATATATATAATATAAAAATATACATATATATAATATCATTTTAGTAATGATAAATAAAACTTAATTTTAAATCAAAATTGATTTTTTAATCAAACTTCCCGTTCTGTGGTTCCGCATCGATTGATGTAAAAGCTAGTTTTAATTTGTCTAAATTTTTCAGAATCTATGTATAGACAAGAAATTCAGCTTCGTTTTCCTGTATATCCGTTTTTTTTTTACCCACAAACAAACCATGTTGTGACCAGAATATATACGTGAGCGCTCAAGTATCAATCTTAGAAAACTACTTTATACTCAACAATGTGGTTAATTGAGAATATCTACTTCATTTAAAGGACGATATGTGAAAATTTAGATCAAGTAGTTTCTTAGTATGACAAAAGTTAATTGATCCATTACTTTAAACATGGACATTAGACAACAGATATGTTTTCCCTTTGACAGGGGTTTTGCAGCAAAAAATCCTATAAAAATTTTTTTTTTATTTTTTTTTTAAAATTGAATTTTTTTTTATGTTTTTTATATTAATTACAATAATATATATACTACATTAATTTTTTTTTAAATATATGATTTAATTTGCTGGTCATGGAATGTTAACATTTTTTTAATTTGCAAAACAAATATCTATTAAACAATTTATATTTGCTTTATTATTTTATAAAAATTTTAAGACATTTATCTAATCTATTAAAATTTTTTGTATTATTTACGTGTACATCATGGATTTGAAATCGAATCCCTCTTACGATCCTCTAATGGAAATCCTCTAAGGATTGTAAAATTTTAAATACAATTTGCATTTAAAGGTTCATAGGTAATATTTATAAATATAATTTCATTAAATTAAAAGAGTTTATGTATGACTTTAATTAAGTGATCCAGTAACCATTCAATAACACGATGGATCTTAGGCCACTCCAAAAAAATTCGACTTCTCCAGTTACGTGATTGTTGCCTTTGCGACTGAGCTCATAGCGGCTCATATGGGAAAAATAATCTGTTTTACAGATCCTCTAAAGTAAATCCCTCTAAGTTGTAAAGATTGTAAAATTTTATACAATTTGCATTTATAAGGTTCAATAATATTTATAAATAATTTCATTTAACTAAAGAGTTTATGTAGGTGGAATTTAAACGTTAATATATAAAAATTCAATAAATATGTTAAATTTACAAAAAGCACTACTTAATATATTTTTTTTATTATCATGCGGCTCATAAAAAATAACCTTTTATTTCTCTCAATGGAAATTCTATGATTGTAAAAATTTATTTTAATAAATTTGATTTATATCGTATAATATTTATAAACTAATATAATAAATAAAAATTTATGTATGACTCTTTTAAAAATTATTGATCAGTAACCATTCAAAGATATATGCTAAATAAATTTATTCTCATTATGTATCGTTGTTTTATTATCTAGTCATATTAAAAAAATATCTTATATCCTTAAAGAAATATCTATATTGTTAAAGATTGAAATTTTAATACATTTTGCATTTATAAGGTTCATAGTAATATTATATAAAACTAATTTCATTAAACATTTATGTATGACTTTATTTAAGTATCCAGTAACCATTAATAAACGAGGATAATCATAAAAAATTTCAATTTAGTTATGTGATTTTTTTCACTGAGCTCATAGCGGCTCATATGGGAAAAATAACCTTATTATGTAGTATCAGGTTCCTGTATATTGCAGGAATAAATTTATTTCTCTGCAGTATGTAAAACTTTATTTTAAACCAACTCTCGTATTTAGGCATAGCTGTCAGATAAATAAAATATTCAAAATTCCTATTTTTAAGTGATTATTTCACCGCGGCTCATATGGAGAAGTTACCTTATTATGTAGTATTAGGTTCCTGTATTGATTGCAGGAACAAACTATACACGTTTCTCTGCAGTATGTGAAACTTTATTTTAAACCCAACTCTTTTATATATTCATAGCTGTCAGTCATAACTAAAATATTCAAAATTCCTATTTTTAAGTGATTATTTCACAGCGGCTCATATGGAAAAATGACCTTATTATGTAGTATCATTTTCCTGTATTTATTGCAGGAAACAAAATTTACATTTTTTTTTCAGTATGTGAAACTTTATTTTAAGGTGAACTCTCGTATTTATAGCTGTCAGTCTTAACTGAAAAAAATCCAAAATTTCCTTTTTAAGCTAAAATTCAAGTAGGATCTTTCTTTTGAAGCTCATTATCGATTTATCAAAACTATTTCAATCTCTTCGATTTTTCAAAACAGTTAGGAACTTTCAATGTCTTTACTGTATGATGAAGAATTCT
>CM063511.1:39692048-39719548 GCA_032207245.1 Pardosa pseudoannulata | reverse complement strand
TTTATTATTTTTTATTTTATTTTGTTTTGTTTTATTTATTATTTTATTATTTATTTTTTTATTTGCTTTAATTATTTAATCTTAATTTCTCAAAGAATCTAAATAAAAACGCCTTCAACTCAGAGATATACCTTAAAGATAATTTTGTTTTTCTTGTATGAAATGTCAATTATTTAAAGTATAACTTAACTTCTGGCTATAAAATATTCTACATGGTTTCCACATATTCAATATGTATCTCCACTTATATAGAATTTAAGAAAAAATTTGCAATATGAAATAGAAGTGAATACTGATCTATATGGTTGACTAGTCTTTCAGATATAACGCGGAAATTTTAAATGGAAGAATTCAATTTATGCAATTGGCCTCTTCGTTGAAACGCATATCACTGTATCCAATGAATAACGAAGATAAAATTACATAAAACGTCTGAACACAATTACGACTTCCCATTTATCTTTCGCTCCCAGTAGGACTAAAGCTTCAGCTAATAACTGTTGAAATTGTAAGTTCGTTAGCATTCAACATTTGTTTAAGCAGTGTTCCCAACTTCGGAAATGTTATTACGAACTAACAAGGTATTGTCCCTTCAGTGATCAATGAGAAGCTACAATGTATTGAATAACAACAATAGTCTGTATAATTTAATAGACGTGAAATAGATTCGGAGTGTATAAAGATGATAGAAATTTAAACGGGAATATTTAGTTTTACTTTATTTGAAACTTTTATTAAATGGCTGGGAATGAGCTTAAAAACTTTAAATCTCCTTTTCATTAAGTAGTCTCATCTCTTACATTATTTGCATTTTTATTAAGTTTTATTTAGTTATGGTATATTTAGTTTTATTTTATTTGAAACTTTTATTAAATGGCTGGGAATGAGCTTAAAAACGTTAAATCTCCTTTACATTCAGTAGTCTCATCTCTTACATTATTTGCATAAATAAATAGTCTTTGTTTTACGTGATACTAAGCAGTGTCAAAATATACGATTTAAATTATTTTCTAAGTTTACATATTTCTTCACAACTAACATGAGGAAGTTGGTACTCACACAAACTTCAATGAATTGAGTAAGAAAATATAGTCTGAGTAACATAAAAATATATACTCGGAAGGAATAAAGATGATACAAAATTAAACTGTTGTTTTTAGTGTTTTGATAAACGTTTGATAAATTGCATAAACATGAGCTCTTTAAAATGATAAATCTCCTTTTTGTTGAGTATTCATAACATGTTACATCATTTGCATGAAAAAGAAGCATTGTAATATAAACGCTTGTCGAAAAATGCCTTTAACACTATCTCTATGAAGCGGTGTCAAAAACACTTTTCAAATTCAAAGATGTCACGCTTTTATACCTTCAGCGATAAATGAAAAGTTTTAATGAATTACAAGAACAAATAACCTATGTGACTGTATTATTGAAAATTAGTAATGAATAAAGGTAATAGAAAATTAAACAGAATTATTTAGTAATTCGATTTATAGGAATTTTTTGTTAAATTACCATTATATATATTTTAAAACAATATTAGACATACAGCAAAAAGTATCGATTTTGCAGCAATATAGGATAAATTAACAAAATATTTAGTTATCCTGCTCTTGTTTTCGCTTATATAAGAAGTGTCCAACTCTCTTTTTGGAAAAATATTATAGTGATTATTTAGTTAAAGGAACATCTAAAAGTTTTTAAAGGTTATTTATTCTATAGCTATACTTTAAACTGTATCTCAACTTGTATAATATGTTTTTCTTGGTTTTTATCTATTTACCTTAAAAATCATTTTTTGTGTGAAATGTCGATTATTTAAAGTATAACTTAACTTCTGGCTATAAAATATTCTACATGCTTTTAACACATTCAATATGTATCTCAACTTATACAGAATTTAACAAAAAAATTGAAACAGAAATTAATATTGATCTATATGACTAGCCTTTGAGGTATAGCGCGGAAATTTTAAATAGACGAAATTAATTTATGGAATTAGAACTTTTTGTTGCAACGCATATCACTGTATCCAATGAATATCGAAGATAAAATTACATCACACGTCTGAACACAATTACGACTTCCCATTTATCTTTCGCTCCCAGTACGACCAAAGCTTCAGCTAATAACTGTTGAAATTCTAAGTTCGTTAGCATTCAACATTTGTTTAAGCAGTGTTCCCAACTTCGGAAATGTTATTACGAACTATCAAGGTATTGTCCTTGCAGTGATCAATGAGAAACTACAACGTATCGAGTAACAACAATAGTCTGTATAACTTAATAAACGTGAAACAGATTCGGAGTGAATAATGACGATAGAAATTTAAACGGGAGTATTTAGTTTTACTTTATTTGAAACTTTTATTAAATGGCTGGGAATGAGCTTAAAAACTTTAAATTTCCTTTTCATTAAGTAGTCTCATCTCTTACATTATTTGCATTTTTATTAAGTTTTATTTAGTTATGGAATATTTAGTTTTATTTTATTTGAAACTTTGATTAAATTGCTGGGAATGAGCTTAAAAACGTTATATCTCCTTTTCATTGAGTAGTCTCATCTCTTACATTATTTGCATAAATAAATAAGCTTTGTTTTACGTGATACTAAGCTTTGTCAAAATATACGATTTAAATTTAAACTACGATTTAAATTATTTTCTAAGTTTACATATTTCTAAAGAACTAACAGGGGAAAGTTGGTACTCACACAAACTTCAATGAATTGAGTAAGAAAAAATAGTCTTCTTAGCTTAAAAATATATATTCGGAAGGAATAAAGGTGATACAAAATTAAACTGTTGTATTTAGTGTTTTGAAAAACGTTTGATAAATTGCAAAAAATGAGCTCTTTAAATTGATAAATCTCCTTTTTTATTGAGTAGTCATAACTATGATGTAAGAGTTATGACTAAACTTTGCATGAAAAAGAAGAAATATAATACAAACGTTTGTCGAAAAATGCCTTTAACACTATCTCTATCAAGCGGTATCAAAAGACACTTTTCAAATTCAAAGATGTCACGATTTTATCCCTTCAGCTATAAATGAGAAGTTTTAATGAATTACAAGAATAAATAACTTATGTGACTGTATTATTGAAAATTAGTAATGAATAAAGGTAATAGAAAATTAAACAGAAGTATTATGTAATTCGATTTACAGGAAGCTTTTGTTAAAATACCATGATATATATTTTAAAACGTTATTAGACATACAGCAAAAAGTGTCGATTTTGCGACAATATAGGAAAAATTAACAAAATATTTAATTATCCTGCTCTAGTTTTCTCTTATATATGAAATGTCCAACACTCTGTTTGGCGAAATTATGGTGATTATTTAGTTAGAGGAACATCTAAAAGTTTTTAAATATTATTTATTCTATAGCTACACTTTAAACTCTATCGTGAAATAGATCACGTGAAATAGATTCGGAGTGAATTTGACGATAGAAATTTAAACGGGAGTATTTAGTTTTACTTTATTTGAAACTTTTATTAAATGGCTCGTAATAAGCTTAACGTTAAATCTCCTTTTCATTGAGTAGTCTCATCTCTTACATTATTTGCATGAATAAATAAGTTTTGTTATACGTGAGACTAAGCGGTGTCAAAATATACGATTTAAATTTAAACTTCAAATTATTTTATAAGTTTACATATTTCTTCACAACCAACTGAGAAAGTTGATAAAGTGGACTCCTCGATCCGATAAATGTGATCGAGGTTAATGTTATCAATCGCTTATTGTTATCGAAATCACTTGGTCCCGATTTTCTCTATTCATTTTCATGTTAAAATTATCGTTTTATGTGATCGTTATATCGGTTAATGTTATCAGTTTTCGAACCTCATTTTAACTGGCAAAGGAATATTCCCAATGTATTCAGAAGAAACCCATCCTTTCTTTTCCTTCGCTGTTGTGTGAATTGTTGAAAATACTCCATCTTTCAACTAGGGAATGAACAAAGGAGTGGGAATTACACGTTCCTGATTTTTTTTCAGAAATACTAACACCCTGCTGGTGGTCAGTAGTTGTGAGATAAGCAGAAGACATCACATTCTTATTAGAGCTGAGGAGGAACGTAGTCACATTTTATGTCTTGCTCGCTTACATGCAGCTTTTCGATATGGAAGCCAGAAAGCGAAGTGTTAAACCGCGATTAACCCATGGTGCCAACCAATGGTGGAATGCAATTCTCCTTATAAAATGAGATTAATCGCGGTTAGCCATTAAGCGATTTTGCTGAGACCAGGCCTTACCTTAGAAATTCTATTTGACCCCCTGCTTCTAGAATACGAACACCCATTTTGAGAAAAGTAGTTCTTCGTCTTAGAGGTGCTCTACAACAGAAATGAAGTATACATTTACCTTTATTCGTGTAACCTCTAGCTAACAATTTTAGTTTTTCCAAGAAGAATTAGCAACCTCTACAATGACATTATTGATCTGTGCCTTTCTAGTATCTTCTTGAAGCTGGTCGTACAGATAAGTTACCCTGTTAAATGCTACTTAAAAATTGAAATGAACTAAAGTTGAAGCTCTCTCTCAAAGTATGTCCACAATATGTAATGATTAATATTTACATACAATATTATTGTATGTGTCTCGAGATCGAGATTGATTTGGCTGTTTTCGGTTTTCGAGATTGGCAACACGTAAAGAAAGAGAATGGAAAAACAAAATGGAGCGGAGGTTGTCGCCGATGATGTCGAATACAATTATTTAGAGAATAAAACAGTATGCAATTCTCTTTTATCCAGTCTATTGTATCTGTTGCTACTAAACATATGTTGTTTTTATAATTTTAATTGAGTAAAGTTACTTTCTTAACATATATATATATCTACATATATGTATGAAGAAATGAGATTAAGATCCAGAATATTTAAAAAGACACCTGCATCAGCAACTCATCTAAGTTACTTTTATCATTGATAATTACGCTAACAAAATAATTTAATGCAATTGGCACTGTTAATTGAAAAACATTTCAATGCATTCAATAAATATCAAGGATGAAATTACATTACTCATTAAAATAAAATAGCATTTTCCCATTTACCTTTCATTCGCAATGGGACTGAAGCACAAGCTAATAACTCGAGAGTCTATAAGTTCGTTAACACTAAGAATTTATTTAAATAAAATTTTCACTATTCCGTGGATCTTACTCAGAGCTGCCAAAGAATTGTCCATGTATTCATTCATGAATGAGAAAGATGAATGAATTACGTAAGGACAAATAAACTGACTGGCTTAACAATCAAAGACAAATAGGAATGAATAAAGATAATAGAAATTAAGCAGGAGTCCTTAAGGATACATGTCCCAGGAATGTTATTTTAAAACATCCTTTCAAACCGATATTTTTATGATGTCGGTATAATACTGAACTTATTTCTATGAAAGGAACTCTACCTTTTAACGTTACCATATTATAAATTAGGAAAATATTTCGCTACTTCTTTTGTTGCTTTTCTTATATATTAAACGTATTTATACTTACAATTTTCTGTGAACTGTTATTGAATACTTAATTCAGGACACCATCAAATATTTTTGTTTAATTTTTCACTTTATATAAAATGGATATAATTTAAAACTTACCATGACTTTTGACTTTAAACTTGATACTTGAATTTTCATTCATTTACATACACGTATGCATATATATATATATATATATATATATATATATATATATATATATATGTGTGTGTGTGTGTGTATACATTTATATATAATATATAAATATAATAACTTCATATAAAAAATGAATTTATACAATTTACGCTTTTCTGTAAAACTCATATCATAACTTTAAATGAACGTGGAATATAAAACTTCATTATTAGACTGCACAAAACTACAATTATCCATTTATCCTTCACTCATAGTAGGACAGAAGCTAAATTTATTAACTGCTGAATGTCTAAGTTCGTAAGCAATCAACGTTTGTTCAAACATTACTTCGTAAATATTATTGTGAGCTATCAATCTTTTGTCCCCGTAGTGATAAATTACTTTAATGTATTGAGTAAGAACAAATAGTCTGCAGAACTTAATAGTCGTGAAAAAAATTAGTAATGAATAAAGACAATAGAAATTTAGACGGGGGTATTAAAAGTTTCATTTTATTGGAAATGTTTTATAAATTGCTAAAAATGAATTCCAAAATTATAAATATTTTTTTCATTGAGAATTATGTCTGTTACATCATTTACAGGATACAATACGCATTCCTTTACGTAATTCCAATCTGTGTCAAAAGATATGCTTTAAATTTGAACTTCAAATAACTCTTCAAGTATAAATATTTCATCACAAAAAATTTATTGACAATTGTTAATGTGAGGAGTTTGCAGAAAAATTGAAATGATAAATCATAAAATTATCTGAATAAAATTTATTTACGAAATACATAAACTGCTAAATGGCAGCAATGAGTTACCCGTAGATTATATACAGCTATAAAGGAATTAATCACTGATTTTTTCTTATTGAATAGCCCTGCCAAAAAACTCGAATAGGATTGATAGGAAGTTAGCTAATTTCTAGTAACACTTGATCATAAAATCATCTCTCAAAGAATAAAATTTTGATGCATTATTTATTTACATTCATCATGTATATTTTAAGTAAAATAAAAGAGATATTCGTGACCTCAACAACCAAGAAATAAAACGCTGTCTGAAATTTCAATCAATTTCTTTTGTCAACTTATGAAAATATCAGAATTTTATTCCACACTCAAATTCGTTAATGTAAGGAGTTTGCATAAAACTGAAAAAATAAAAGATAAAATTATCTGAAAAACATTTATTTACGAAATACATAAACTGTTAAATGACAGCAATGAGTTACCCTTAGATTAAATACAAATGTAAAAGAATTAATCACTGGTTTTTTCTTAGGTAATACCCATGCAAAAATAAAATTATATAGGGTGGATATGAAGTTGGTATATCTCTAGAATCACTTGATCATAAAATCATCTGTCAAAGAATAAAAGTTTGATTCATTTAATTAAATATGTGACATTTTGTTAATGTGAGGAGTTTGCATAAAATTGAAATAATAAAAGATAAAATTATCTGAAATTTATGAAATACATAAACTGCTAAATGGGAACATTGAGTTACCCATAGATTAAATACAACTGTAAAGGAACCAATCACTGATTTTTCTTAGGATATAGCCATGCCAAAAATTTGAATATTATGGATATGAAGTCGGCTAACCTCTTCTAACACTTGATCATAAAATCATCTGTCAAAGAATAAAAGTTTGATTCATTATTTATTTATATTCATCATATATATTTTTAAAGTCATATAAGAGAAATATTAGTGATTTCAACAACCAAGAAATTAAAAGCTTTCTGAAGATTCAATCAATTTCTTTTTTCAATTTATGAATATTTCAGAATTTTATCCCACACTTAAATTTGTTAATGTAAGAAGTTTGCACAAAATTGAAATAATGAAAGATAAAATTATCTGAATAAAATTTATCTATTAAATACATAAACTTCTAAATGGCAGCAATGAGTTATCTGTAGATTAAATACAGCTGTAAAGGAATTAATCAATGGTTTTTTTTCTTAGGTAATAACCATGCCAAAAAAATCGAATAGGATGGATATGAAGTCGGTTAATCTCTGCTAACACTTGATCTCTAATAATCTCGCGATAAAAGTTTGATTCATTATATTTTAATTCAAATAAGAGAAATATCCGTGACTTCAACAACCAAGGAATAAAACGCTTTCTGAAGTTTCAATTTCTTTTTCCAACTTATAAATACTTAAAAATTTTATCCCACACTCAAATTTGTTAATGTAAGGAGTTTGTAGAAAATTTAAAAAATAAAAGATAAAATTATCGGGATAAAATTTATTTACTAAATACATAAACTGATAAATGGCAGCAATGGATTACCCTTAGATAAAATACAAATGTAAAGGAATTAATCACTGATTTTTCCTCAGGGAATAACCATGCCAAAAAAAAATCGTATAGGATGAATATGAAGTCGACTAATCTCTGCTAACATTTGATCATAAAATCATCTCTCAAAGAAGAAAGGTTGATTCATTATTTATTTATATTCCTCATGCATATTTTAAGCCAAATAAGAGAAATATTCATGACTTCAACAACCAAGAAATAAAACTCATTCTGAAGATTAAATGAATTTCTTTTTCCAATTTATGAATATTTCAGAATTTTATCCCACACTCAAATTTGTTAATGTAAGGAGTTTGCATAAAATTAAAATAATAAAAGATAAAATTATCTGATTAAAATTTATTTATGAAATAAATAAACTGCTAAATGGCAGCAATGAGTTTCCCGTAGGTTAAATACAGCTGTAAAGGAATTAATCTCTGATTTTTTGGTAGGTCATAACCATGCAAAAAAAATCGAATAGGATGGATATGAAGTCGGTTAAACTCTTTTAACACTTGATCATAAAATAATCTCTTAAAGCATAAACGTTTGATTCATTATTTATTTATATTCATCATGCATGATTTAAGTCAAATAGGAGAAATATTCGTGACTTCAACAACCAAGAAATAAAACACTGTCTGAAGTCTCAATCAATTTCCTTTCTCAACTTATGAATATTTCAGAATTTTATCCCACAATAAAATGATATGCATTGGAACTCAAGAATAAACTTCCAAACTCAAATAAATCTTATTTTACTACATTATTTCATAATGTAATGTACATACTCTAAACATGAAATTCCTTTATAAAAAGAAATATGAATCGGGAAAAAGGCCAAAAAATTAGGATTTAAAAAGCAAAGACTTTTTAGGGTAGTTGAAATATTTCATTATTTGCAAAAGACTTATTTTTCTCGACCAATCTGAAAATCACAATTTTGTATAAACTTCAATTTTGATTCCTTTTTATAAATAGAGTTTTCCAAATTCTATTTTAAAACATCAGCGTTATTATTCACAGTTAAGTACTTTTATCAGTATAAAATGTATGGCAATGTTATGTATTCTTGTAGGTAAAACATTTGGTTCTTTTATAGTAGAATACAATTGATTTTTCAGTAAATCATTTTTCTTGATAAGTAATAAAAACTGAGGTTCTAGATTCCACTATGTGCTTTAAGAGTGATACCCTAAAATTCAGGTATTAACACTACTAAATGTGTCTTTCTTCAAACATTTTAAAATGATTTATGAAACAAATTGCAATATTAACAATGCACTGAATAAATTGCCAATAATTATTTTTACCTCTCTCAATAGCTGTAACGGATGAATAGGATTATACACTTTTAATTTTATAATTTATAACAAAAAAACGATATCATGGTAGATAAAGTTATATGGGTCAATATATATGTATATATATACATACATATATATACATATATATATATATATATATATATATATACATACACATAAACATATATACATATATGCATGTATATACACATATACATATATATACATATATATATATATATATATATAATATATATATATATATATATATATATACATATATATATATATATATATATACATATATATATATATATATATATATATATATACATAATTATCTATATATACATATGTACAAATACATACACACACATATATATATAAAATTTTAAATATTATATAAATAAATTTTCTACGAAATATACAATAATACTGTTTTATGTCTAATTCTCTTTTAAAGTACTTTGTATAAACAACAATATCTTTTTTTTCTCTTTTCAGGTTTCTGCATTTATTATTTTCTCTGTTGGAACTGCAAAAAAGATAGCCTTTCAAAAAATGCATAATGGTATTCATGGAACATCTCTCACCGTATAAAAGATTCTCATAAATTATTTTCTCGTACGTGGCTATTGAGATTAAAACGAAATACGAATATCTACAAACTTATCGATGAAAGCTAAAGCAGCCAAATAAAAAAATTTGAGACACTATTTTTACGGTGTAAAACATGCTGAAGAAATGCGAGGATTCTTTAACAGAAATTTCATGAATATTTATGATATATTTTGATCATTTCATGCCTCATTCAAAATACAGATACAGCTGTTACGGTGATAGATTGCATAAGCACATGATATGTAGTCTAGAATCTTAATAATTCGAACTTCAAATTCCTGATTTTGGAGTACAAGCAAAATATACATTTAGGTCGCCGTGGAATGTTTTTCTTTTTTGTTCTTTTAAGTTATACTTCAGGAAACGTCTGATATACAGAATAGTGTTCAGTTTTATTTTGTCTTTCAATATATGTTTCTAAACCGAAAGTGTTTCCGTTATTTGAATAATTGATTGTTTTATCGTTTGCACTATAAGTTCAGATAGTAAAAGTACTTCTGTGTTTGTGTTTGTACATCTGATTGTGGTGTCGAGAACACTGTGCTGGATTGTTTGTTTGGAGAATTCAGAACACCTGACTCTAATAAGCAGTAATTGGTTATATCTGACTTTCTTTTTCTTTTGAGCATCGTAAACGAAAAGTGTCAAGTGAAACAAGCATTGGAAATCTCCTGTCATCTACAGTTTATTCTATTTGAAATGCTATAAACCCAAATGCTTCATAAAAGATGGCAAAAGTATATTAAGTGGAAAGATAAATGCAAATAATGACAAATTTCCGAAAAGAAACTACCAGCCAGTTTATCTTTAATATTTTTTTAGATGATATGTATTTTCAAAGACTGGTGACAGATTTTGTCTGAAACTGGAGCATTGGTATATATATAAATTTGCCAGTTTTAAATCATAAATGTATTTATATTTGAAAGCATATTTTAATCTGCTCTAGTCTAATATAAAATTTCGCAAGTGCGTGTACTGTAAGAGGCCCAAACTTTTGAAGGATTTGAATATATTGAAGAAAATGAAAGCTTATATTTGAGAGGAATAAAACATTTATATTTAACGCTTGCCAATGATATTTTAGGTTTGATACTTAATAGAAAAATTTAAATCTGCCGATTTATTAGAAATATATATACTGCTATTAAATGTCCTTTTTACAGGACAATATTTCTTTCTAAATATATAAATACATATTTAACATCATCTGAAAGGTAAAACGCATACGGTTACAGTGATAAATTTTTGAGAAATTATAAAAGATTTTAATAAAGAAATCAAACTTTTTAAGCTTAAATATACTTATAAAATTAGATTTATCAGTGCTTTTACAACGAGCGCAAGGAAATTTGTGATAACCAAACACATGCCACAAAATGGTGCTATTATTATACATTTGATAATGAAATGCAGACTCATTAGCACTCGCTTCTCCAATCTAGATGGTAGAACTTAGCAGTACTCAGTCATGCTTTCTGTATAGATTTTCTCCGTCTGTCACCGAACTTGATTGAACATCGTTCATGATTAGTCACAGTTCGTCTCGTATTGAAGCGTTATTAGTGTGTGTGTGAATCTCTAAATACCAAGTTACTGTCCAGAGTTTGGTGCTTAAAGAGGGAGATGGAACTATGACCTGGCCAGCTCCGAATGAGAGGAAGGTAGCTACCAGCAATGACCTCCTTGCCTGGTGAACAGGTGAACATCAATATTACCGTGTCTCATACCTTTATACAGTTCACTACAATGCCCTCTCACGTTGGCGTACGTAATCCACAGGGCAGGTTGCATCCACCTAGACCTACTGGTAAGTACCTGGAATCATCTCTATAGTCTTTGAATTCATTCCTTTACTAATTTAAGAAGAAATCCTTTATATATTATGAAACCCGAAAATCATTGATCACTGCAATAATTTTTCATAATTGCGTTTATGCATGTATGTTAATTATTGATGTTAAAGTTACGGAAAAATTATTTTTTGTAGTTGACAAAATTATGGTAATTTTGACAAAATTATTTAATTATATTCGAATTTTTTATAAATGTTTCTTATTTATACATTTTAAAATCATTTAATTCAAAAACACATTTTTGTTTTAAATTTTTTCGTTATTTCAAAGTATACAAGGGTTCTTTCCTTACTTTATTTTACCTTATACTTCCCTTTCATATCTTAGCTAAGCATAAATGTTTATGTAGTTTTTATATAGATAAAATTAAGTTCGCTTTATGCATTAACTGCAAATAATGATACTTTTATATGATTGTAGTGATAACTACAATTTACTTTCAAAAACGTGATTTTTTTGTGATATTCACTTTTTTAAATAAAAATAATATGAAAACAGTAAAAAGTAAATTTTTATGACATTGGCATGAAGTAATTATTTCGACAAATATACATAATTCTATTCTATTCTATGCTATATTATACTATACTATACTATACTATACTATAATACTATAATAATTCTGCTAGAATTCTTACGCTTTTATGGTCTCTTCTCTCCTTTACGAACTTGTCCCAAATTAATTTACTATTATTTTGCTTAATCTGTCCAGGCAGAGGCAAACATGCTGTTGTTGTTGTTTCTAATCTCAGTTGGTCCAACCAGCTAGACCAACTTCATGAGTCCATTTAAAAAATCTAAAAACAGAAGAGGTTTTATGAGAACCTTATCAAATTTAAAATCAATACAACCCATAACGTGCTCAGGCCTAGCCTGATCTAGCCTAAACTTTGTACAAAGTCTAAAAAATTTCTGTCCTTGTACATAAGACAGACACTTCAGGGGGCCAAGGCTGGCAAGGCTAGATAGACAAGTCGGATCTCTTCTCAGTACCACGAAGCGTAGTGATCCACCAAACCGTTTCTAAAATACCAATTATGAGATGTATTACGTACCAATAACTTATACCAGACCCGTTGAGATACTAGAGATAATAAAACAGCAGATACAAACGAGCGAATACTTACCCTTTTGCAGACACTTTATTTACAGTGCAATTTTGATAAAGAGCAATCTGCTAAAGCAAATAAAACAATTTAAGTATCAATATGGAGTCTCCATGTACTAATGAAAATGTGGAGCAACTCCCTGTCTCTGATAATACTATCTGTTTACTCCATCTTGACGTGCTTTTTCTCTGAAGGGACCTCCAAATCTACCGAACAAATCCGATGACTACTGTTGCCAGGGCCAAAGACGATTGACCCGTGTTAGCAGCACCTCTTGTCCAATGGAGTCGAAAGGGGGGAGTGTTACTGACATCGCTTTCGTCCTTCGGTCAGTCTCCCGCGCAGGCCTTGTCCAGTAGTGTTTCACATTGTTACAAAACAAAAAAAAACCCTCCAAAGATCCATGTACATGCTTTTACTTTCCGAAAATATCTCATTAAAAATGGAAGGCACATCTAGCCGAAAAGGCTCCAATGAAACATATTTAGCCAGAGCATCCTGTGTACTATGTGTGTTGTTGGACTGTGTTGAATAGCTTAGGCAGTGACCACCTTCCGATCATGATTAAGCTTATGGGTAACCGCAAGATTCCTATAGTTAGAGAGGCAAACATTTAAACTGGAAACATCGCACAGTTATTTTTACATATTTAAATACATTTTGTAACGTTATTCATTGTTGTCACAATTTTTCAAATGCAGACACAATCGGGTGCAATTTTTCGAATGGGTCATTAATATAAAAATTAGGTACACATATTTATACTTACGAGAGAGTTACAATAAAATATTCAGAATTTAAAGGTATTTTGCCTTCTTAAAATTAGATTAAACAATTTTTAAATAATTAAATTTATTCTAGTATATTTTTTCTAATGCCAGAGTTTAGTTTATATTTTATAGAAACTAAGAAACTATACACATAGCACTACAATTCCATTTCAAGAATATAAAAACAATGCAGGCCTTAATAATATCATCTTATATCTTGAATAAAAGTTTTTAAATAAGACTAGATTTATCTGAAACTTTTATAAGCTTTTTCTTTAAGAAGAAAAAAAGCCTTGAATTGCAAAACCAAAAAATTCATGATGAGAGAAAATTAAATTAGAAATACGAGACTAAATACTTTTTACAAAATACTCCTAGTCCAGATGAGATTAAAACGGGTTGTGTTTTAATTCTATACAGAAAAACGATTATTTTTAACATCTCTTAATTTTATATACTCTCTGACAGACACACAAAGAAAAATATTTTTAAGGATTAAAAAAGGCATTAATATATTTACAATTATTAACATCCCAGGATCAAAAGTTTGAGATCAATTTATTCAGAATTACAAAACATCTAACAGCAAACCAATGAAATAGTTTTTTAAATACTGTCTTAGACAAAAAAAAAAAGCTGCAACAAGGAGTTATCCGAATGGGGCAAAAACCGGTAGATGAGATATACATGTGCAAAAAAAAATGATTACAATTTAAGAAAAATTGGATGATTCATTCAAGTGATATAGTTTCACAAAGTGAAAAACTCAATAACGCGTTTTACAACCTCTTACTCTCATGAAAGCAGTTATTTGATGGATGATTCGATTTGATTGAGGTAGTGGATGTCCTTCTGAGGAATATCGAACAAAATTCTGTCCAACTGGCGCATCAAAATCCCTAGTTTGTTGGAGTGCTCCCTGCCCATAATACTCCAAGCGTGTTCAATAGGAGAAATATCCAGTATAAGACCTTTCAGGCCAAGGTAGCTTTCGGCAAGCACGAAACAGAGTTGAAACGCATGCAATATGGGGCCGAGTATTATCTTGCTGAAATGTAAGCCCATAATGGTGTGACATGAAGGGCAACACAGCGGGGTGGAGAACTTCTTCGTCTTACTCCTGTGCCATAAGGATGCCATGGATGATAACCAAAGGTGTCCTACTATAAAATGACATGGTACCCCAGATCATCACTCCTGGATATCATCATGTATTCCGGAAGACAGCCAGGTTAATACCCCAACGCTGTCTGGGGAGTCTCCAGACACATCTTTGTTGCTCATCGGTGATCAGTTCAAAGTCATTCTCATCACTGAAGAATAGTCTACTCCAGTCAGTACCATTCCAGTTTGAAAGAGCCCGACACCACTGAAACGGGCTTATCGTTGTACAGAGATCAATGGTAGTCGGTACAAAGGGAACCATGAGCTCAGCCCACTTTCTGTGAGCCACCTATGAATGAACCATGAGTTTACTGAAGCACTAGTTCCACTTACAATAATGAGAATAATGCATCTGGGTCTATAAGTGCCGCTCTGGCTATTGCTCAGTCCTAAGCTTCTGTTGTTTCTCTGAGCCGACCTCTTCCCTTTTGACGTTGAGTTTGGCCATAGTTCCTCCATTCCTGCCAACATCATCTAATAGTGGCATCGAACGTTCACAAATAAAGCAATGATAGATGAAAACAATTGTTGGTCCCCACAGCGAAACAGGAGATGAATTCTTTCGCAGGGAAAGTAGCTTAGTCATCGTGCTTAATAGTCAGAAGGGTGATTAGATCATTGAATAAAGAGAGTCATTCGCCGGGTACAGCTGAAAAATAAGGCGACTAAACAAAAAAGTTGTGTTTCTTACAAAGTTAGCTGTGAGAAATAGATCTTTCGCAGGGAAAGTAGCTTAGTCATCGTGCTTAATAGTCAGAAGGGTGATTAGATCATTGAATAAAGAGAGTCATTCGCCGGGTACAGCTGAAAAATAAGGCGACTAAACAAAAAAGTTGTGTTTCTTACAAAGTTAGCTGTGAGAAATAGATTCAAGGAGTACTTGTCGCGAACACTCCTTTTAGTTATTTGAGGGATGATTCGATTTGATTGAGGTAGTGGATGTCCTTCTGAGGAATATCGAACAAAATTCTGTCCAACTGGCGCATCAAAATCCCTAGCTTGTTGGAGTGCTCCCTGCCCATAATACTCCAAGCGTGTTCAATAGGAGAAATATCCAGTATAAGACCTTTCAGGCCACGACAAGCACGAAACAGAGTTGAAACGCATGCAATATGGGGCCGAGTATTATCTTGCTGAAATGTAAGCCCATAATGGTGTGACATGAAGGGCAACACAGCGGGGTGGAGAACTTCTTCTTCTTACTCCTGTGCCATAAGGATGCCATGGATGATAACCAAAGGGGTCCTACTATAAAATGAAATGGTACCCCAGATCATCACTCCTGGATGTCATCCTGTATTCCGGAAGACAGCCAGGTTAATACCCCAACGCTGTCTGGGGAGTCTCCAGACACATCTTTGTTGCTCATCGGTGATCAGTTCAAAGTCATCCTCATCACTGAAGAATAGTCTACTCCAGTCAGTGCCATTCCAGTTTGAAAGATCCCGACACCACTGAAATGGGCTTATCGTTGTACAGAGATCAATGGTAGTCGGTACAAATTGAACCATGAGCTCAGCCCACTTTCTGTGAGCCACCAATGAATGATCCATGAGTTTACTGAAGCACTAGTTCCACTTACAATAATGAGAATAATGCATCTGGGTTTATAAGTGCCGCTCTGGCTATTACTCAGTCCTAAGCTTCTGTTGTTTCTCTGAGCAAACCTCTTCCCTTTTGACGTTGTGTTTGGCCATAGTTCCTCCATTCCTGCCAACATCATCTAATAGTGGCATCGAACGTTCACAAATAAAGCAATGATAGATGAAAACAATTGTTGGACCCCACAGTGAAACAGGAGATGAATTCTTTCGCAGAGAAAGTAGCTTAGTCAGCGTGCTTAATAGTCAGAAGGGGGATTAGATCATTGAATAAAGAGAGTCATTCGCAGGGTTCAGCTGAAAAATAAGGATACTACACAAAAAAATTGTGTTTCTTACAAAGTTAGCTTTGAGAAATAGATTCAAGGAGTACTTGTCGCGAACACTCCTTTTAACCCCTTAATGCCCAGTTTTTATAAGGACGGCCAAAAAATCAATTTTTTGTAATGTAAAAAACACTATTTAGAATGCTGTCTTGCTAAACAAAATTACAAAAATATAAAAATAATCAAAAATTTTATTGTAATTTTGGACTTTGATAACATTGCAGAAAATAGTCGAATATAGCTTACAATCCCATGTAAATGATAAAAATCAATAAAACGATTGTTTTTTTTTTACTTTCATATTATTATTTTCAATTCTAGATTGCATTCGAGTGTGAAAAATTATAGCAACATAAAGTACAACCCTGCTAGAATTATCTCGAGTGTCCACAGTTTGGAGAGTTTAGCGCACTCGAGTTAACTCAAGCATGGAAGTTAAGGGGTTAATTTTCAGATTATATATATATATATATATATATATATATATAGTATATATATATATATATATATATATATATATATATATATATATATATATATAAAGCCATTTTAATATCATTAGTGTAAGTAATATCATTATTACATAGAATTCAATAGAAACGGGGAAAGTATAGTCAAAACGAATAAGCTCCTAGATATATGAACCTTCTTTGTCTACTCATTCTGTCTCTCAATAGATTAGAATGCTTTCCAAATGTTTCATAAAATAGTTACAAATTCTTTCAATTCTTTCTAATAACCCTCATCCACGCTACACTGTTTACTGTTATTACAGACGAAGCCTCTGGACGCCGTATCTAAATCGTTTGATGCCAAAAGTACTCTTAGAAATTATACACACTAATAGCAGAAACAGAATGCTTAAAATGGGGCCTTAAATCCGAGAGATATAAATACTGTGTAATTTTATCCATTCTAGTTTTTTCTGGGTTGTTTTGTTTCTCCCTCTTATCTAATATAGCTTATAAATTACAATATCTTTCAAAGTCGGTTAAATTTAGAATGGTTTTCAATGACAATAAGTACCTATCAATCTCTTTAGCTAAAATTGCTTAATCTCTCCGTATATCTAGATTTTGAAAAAAATTTAACTAATGTTACACTCTTATTCATATTCTAAATACTAAAAAATTGTCCAGTGTGTAACTATAAAGTAAAATGCAATAAACCTCAGAAATAATTTGTTTAAATAGCTAGAGAGGACTAAAAATGAAACAGAACAGTCAGTGAATTCCGTTGATGAATTTTATGCATACATTTTAATTTTACATTACTAATTATAAACAACAGTATTTTAAAATCATTAATTATTGTACAAAAATCAACCACAACGATAATATTTTATTTATATGTTTACTTTTTCACCAAACTTGCGACATCATTTTTTCATTATTGTACGACTGACTGACATCGAAATAATAGGTTTGATTTTTAGCACAAAGTCCTACATTTTTGCAACATGAAGGTTCGTGAAACTGGAACCTACTGCTTAAAACCGATTCCAAATGGCTACGGACATCCATGCCACAGTGGGAATCAAACACTTGAACTTCGGTCCCGAAAATCACTGCTCTAACGATTAATTCACATTAACCCTCTAAGCGGTTCGCACGTACAATTCCGCCAAACCTATGATGTCTTCAAAGCGGTTGTCCCGTACAATTTTCGACCTCCAAAAACGTTCCGAAAATGGATGTAATGTACATTTCTGCCAGTGTTTGAGGTAGGAGGGTCAGGTCGATTGTTTAGAAACTGCATCGCTCTTGAACTGACATTTATTGAGGGATGCACCCCTACTTCCTGAGGCACAAAGACGCTGATAGTTTTTCATGGCTTTGTAAATCTCTATTTCGAAGTATTTCGGTTTCAGTAACAGATGTATCTCTAATTGTACCAATTTAATATCTTGGATAACTTTCGTAAAAAAATATAAATAATTTTTTAAAGAATACTTTTATTTGTACTTTTAGAATCCATTATTTCTTATGAGATGATCTTCGAGACTTAACGAGCTTTATGTGTATTAAAAATTATCAATCAATATTATATTTATATATCTATTTATCAATCAAAATCTATTTATATATCTATTTATAACCGGAAGTAAAGGGACAGGAAAGAGAGGGGGTTCCCGTATTCCGTTCTAGTCGACAAAGAGTGAAGTAAAAAAATCATAGAACTCTTTGGCCATTGACACAATAAACCTTTAGCGTATTTTTGGAGAGTTTTTTTAATCGGTGTGTTCCACTCGAAGGGTTAATATCTCTTTAAAATCCTCCTCTCACCCATTTTAATACCTTAAAATCTAGCTTCCCAGCCACAAATGTTTTAATCAAAGGAGTGTCCTCGACTTAAACTTCTTCCAACCCATTTTCTAAAACCTCTTATGCAATAGATGCAAAGTTTCAATCCACTTACCGCTTTTCCCAGCTGTCGTCGTCAAATGGCTAAGTTTTTCCCTGATCTAACAGTTAAATTCTCTGACTAAATTTCCGTTTCTCTAAGAAATGTTTCTTCGGTATTCACTATGGGGTCAAAATCTTTTCTAGCACTTTTTTTCCGTACATTCTCTCGTCTGCCGCTGACTAGTGAAGATGTCTTTTTCTTGCAACTCTTGTATAAAATTTCAATTAGACTTGGACTTGTGTGCCGTTCTTTTCAATGTGGCCCGACTGCATCTTGTTTTAATACTGCTAGCTAGGAAAATGTATCGAAAGAATTTTAAGTCGAGGACACTCCTTCGATTAAGAGAGCTTAGGAAAAAGATTTTAAGGAATTAGAATCGGAGGAGATTTTTAAGGAGATATTAAAGTTAAATAATTTGGATATATTACATATGTATATACATATGTGCGGAAATAGGTGTGTGTATGCATATGTACATCTATATATTAGAGTTTTATTAGTGGGTTGCTGTTGTCAAATACAGTCCCACACATTTTAAAACTACAGTATATAAAAATTATGCAATTACGTATATGTATGCATATAATTATACTTATGCATATAATTTATTGAATGTCACTTTATATTAATAGTAGATATATTTATTGCTTAACGAGAATATTATTCAATCAAGCATTTTTTTATCTTTTACAGTATGTCTTTACACTCATCACATTTGAATTAAAAATAATAATAGTTTTATTCAAACAAAGAATATAATACTAGCATATGTTCTCAATCGAATAATCTCCAAGATATATGAGCATTCTTTGTCACCTTAACGCTCAAATAATTTAGCCATTTAATCCACCGAATATCCTCCAGCTGTTCAATAAAACAGTTACGAAATCTTTCAATTCTCTCTAATAAACCTCGTCCGTGCTGCATTATTCACTGTTATTAGAGAAGAATCCTCTGGAAATGAAACCGTATTTCCCAGTTTCGATGCCAAAAAGCACTCTTAGAAATTACACACCCTACTCGCTGAAACAGGACTCTCAAAATGGGGTCTCACATGGGAGAGATATAAATACTCTGCAAATTTATCATTGTGTGGTTTCCGGGTTGTTTTGTTTCTCCCTGTTGCCTAATATAGCTAAATAAATAACAATATCTTTCAACGTCGCTTCAATTTAGCCTGGTTTGTAATCTGATTAAAAAGGATCTGCGAAATGGCAGAAATTCATCAAATATACTGTCCCAAAATGTCAAGACAATTTTTAAGCAATTTATATTTTAAAATACCGGGTGATCAAAAAGTCCGTATAACTTTAAAAATTCATAATAACTGGAAAAATAACCAAATTAAAAAATGATTTGCAGGGTTAGTATCGCTAGGACATGGGATTTTTTAAACTTAAAAAAGTAACTCAAAAAGGTCGATAAAGGGCTCTGATGTACACAAGTCAAAGAAAAAGAACGCAAATAACAAACAGAATGCTTAACGTTTATTCCCGAGTGTTAATGACCACATCAGGGAAACAACTGATCACAAAAAACCACGCTGCAAAGGTATTGTATGAGTTTGGATCGCTATTGTTGATTGATGGATTGGATCGATACATCTGAGATTTCAAATACCCACAACCATGTATGCCGGAGTTATTCTAGAGACTGAGACCATGGGAGCCTGAACGTCTGTTAATGATTTTGTCCCTCGAATGTCGGATAAATTGACCAATTAGCATTGCAGTAGGTGACCTGGTTGTGTATACATGAACAAAGTTCTTATAACAGTCTAATTTACATATTCCACATACAAGTAAGAGAGCAAAAATTTCTGTAGTGTGAGACTCTTTCTTCTTGGTGCCATGGAAACTAAAACTGGAGACATTCCGTCTGTAACCTAACTGACTTCTCAGACAGAATGATTGAAACGGTTCTCGATCAACAATTAGATTTTCGGAGTACTATTCTGTTTCAAAACAAGGTCATTTTCCAGGTTAATGGTGAGCGCCGTTTTGGTGTCCAAAATTCTTTCCAGCTGAATTTTATTTAAGGGCAATAGGTGAAGTCTGCATTCGGGAAGCTGATATAACGAATTCGCTATAGAAGACATCAATCCAATTTTTTATATTTTACTATTATTTACAGCCTCACATATAAACTTAATAAACTTGATATTTCGGTAAGTACGTCGGCTGAAATTGTGAGAAATATCTACATATATTAGAAAACTTTATGGTACTGCTTTCACGAGTTATAACAAATAAATCCATTATGATGATGAAGTTTATATTTTGTTATAAATAACATCTAATGATATTCAAATGACATCTGATGACTAATAATAACAGGATTTAGTTATCAAGATTTCCTATTTGTTTACTTTCTTCTGTCCGTAAAAACTTTAATAAATTGTTACAAAACTTGTAAACAATCGAAAGTACGCAATAATATATATGAAAATACATTTACAAGAAAGGACTAGTATTAATGGGTTAAACATCTTTAATTTAAACCAAAATTCAAGTATCTCAATGTCAAAAAAATGTTTTATTCGTCTTCAGATATTTTAATATATTTAAGGATAGATTGTTGTTTTCATTATCGTATTAATTATCTATTTTTTCAAATATACCAAGATAAATAATTTAATATATTTGAAGTTCAATATGACATCGATACTTTATAATATATATTACAAGTGATACTTTATAGTTAAAGAACAAACTACATATTTAGCAGAAATCCGTCAGTCTTTAATATGTTAAAACCCTTTAATTTAAATGTAAATTGAAATATTTCAGTGCCAAAGAAAATTTTTGTTCCCCATCAAATATTTTATAATATTTTAGGAGTGATTGCTATTTTTTATCTTATTAATTATCTAGTTTTAAAAGGTATCCAAATTAATTAAATTAATACTTGTGAATTCAAGCTGATATTGATACTTTTTATTACAAGTGATATTTTCTATTTATATATTAATAATATTTATATATTTATAATTTATATTTTTTGTTGTATTTCTATATTATGGTTTAAAATATATTATAAGTGAAAGTTCTAAATTTTAGGATTAAAAATATATATTCTACTTTTATTGCATTGTATTTATTTCTTTTTTATATGCTGCATATTCAGTAAGGTGTTTCAAAAGCTAAGATGTTCTTTTACATCAATAAAAGTATTTGTTTTCATGCATATATTAAAAATATGACAATGAAAAGTCATTAGCTTTTATGAAATTTATTTGTCATTGTAGTTTTAATTTGATTGACTTACAAAAAACCTAAATGTATAAGAGTAACTTCCAAAATTTCAAATAATCTAAACACATTTGGATGCATGAATTCTCCCCCAAATTTCATGCGAAAACCTTATATAACCCCTTCAACCAATCTGATGGCTTAACAAGCAAATTCCTCTTTTACTCGGCAAAAATTTAATATTTCAAAATCCGATACCTTGTTAGCTGGAAACGATCAAAAGTTAACGGACAAAATATTTTCGCCAATGAATGAAATTAATTATTTTAAAATTTTCCAGATAACGTGGCTAGAATATTCATTAATTTAAACCTCCTCTTTTAATTTCCTGTCACATTGATACTGAATTAAAACGGATTAAACGGGAAAGTAATATAAGATTAATTTCGTTTATCGTGTATTTTAACGTCGAGATTCTGGAGGAATCCGGAATAAAATAATTCTTAAGAGAGAGTTATAGCGTTACGTATGTTAGAGGAGGGTTTTAAAATAACTACTAGTGCCTGCAGATGGTGCCGGATATAAACCTTCCTTAATTTTCATGCATATCTCGCGATGTTAATTAAACTTCGTAGTAAATATAGCGGCATAAAATGAATAAATATTTGTCTGTCCCAGAGGCATGCTGTTTAGCGAAAGAATTTAAATGAAGCGATTGGTATGTGTTAATAAAATAGTAATGGACTGCCTGGACGAAGATAGTTAGCGATGAATTCTCCTGGACAGTAAAACACCGTGGTAATAATTTAATTCCGTTTGGATATGATAGGATATAATTTTATCATTTATTGACTTTTACATTTATGCTTTATTCAGGAAATGAATATTTGAATGCAGTAATTTACACATATTTCTTTTACTAAATATATTATTGACACGTACTACTCATTCCTATTTGATATATTCATACTTCGTATACAGCAAACTAAAATATTTAAAATTTCTTAAGACCATACAACAGCTCAAAAGACTCTGGGTTACTCGGATTGAAAATACCACAAATTTATTCCTCTAATAACTACTAAATACTAGGTATATAGTTATCCATGAATAACTTTCTGATAATCAATCGCGATGTTATAAACTCTGCCTGTTAACTCAAACTCTACGGACTTGAATTCATCCTACTGCCGCTTCACTGACACTTCACCAACTGTTCAGCTGGGACTTTCTGTATTTTTTATAATTTTTCTTAATATTTCTTAGACCATACATTAGCTTAAAAAATTCTGGGTTACCTGGATTGAAAATACCACAGAATTAGTCCTCTAATAACCACTAAATACTAGGTATATAGGTAACCATGCAATAACTTTCTGATAATCAATCGCGATATTATAAGCTCTGCCTGTTAACTCACATTCTACGGACTTGAATTCATCCTACTGCTGCTTCACTGATAATCTCAACTGACAAGATCAACTGTTCAGCTGGGGCTTTCTGTATTTTTTATAGCTTAAAAAATTCTGGATTACTCGGATTGAAAATACCACAGAATTAGTCCTCTAATAACCACTAAATACTAGGTATATAGTTAACCATGCAATAACTTTAATAATCAATCGCGATGTTATAAGTTCTGCCTGTCAGCTCAAACTATACGGACTTCAATTCATCCTACTGCTGCTTCACTAACAATCTCAACTGACAAGACCAACTGTTCAGACGGGGCTTTCTGTTTTTTTAATAATTTTTCTTAATAGTTCTTAAGACCATACATCAGCTTAAAAACATTCTGAATTACTCTGATTGAAAATACCACGGAAATATTCCTCTAATAACCACTAAATACTAGGTATATAGGTAACCATGCAATAACTCTCTGATAATCAATGGCGATGTTATAAGCTCTGCCTGTTAACTGAAACTCTAAGTACTTGAATTCATCCTACTGATGTTTCACCAACAATCTCAACTGACAAGACCAACTCTTCAGCTAGGGTTCTTTGCAAGGAATTTGTCCCCAACGAAACAAACTAATCACATATTCAGGGTACCCCACTAACCTTGTTGGTTTCTTTGTTTTCCAAAGCGCATGAAAAACAAAATCTTAAATGAAAACTCGATAACTTGGATTTCCTTTCAGCCAATAGTTTGTGTGACTTCGTCTGACATTGATGGATTTGGGGAAAATTAGCAAATATGTTAACTATAAATGTTTTGGCTTTATTTCTGTCTTTGCCACAATTACGATAGCAATAAGATGTTTTCATAACTAAATGTTAATGAGACTGAAAGTTAGGTTTTCTTTTCAGTCTAAAGACCAGAGATACCACAAAGACAAAATTATTATTTGACCCCAGTTACCCTTATCTTGTAGTTTTAAACATATTCTGAAGGGGTGAATCAGTTATCCTTAATCTCACAGAGTTTATTATCTGCTTTTCTCCAACTTACTGACTTCTTGAATAACATATTTGTACTGTAAATACTCTTCTTATAAAGAGATATTTTAAGGGTGTCAACGAATTTGAATCGCTATAATTGCTAATGTTATATAGTATTTTTATATCTAGATAATCTAACAGAATGGTAGAATATGAATATCTTTGTCAACAAAAGCATGGATTACCAGAGAGAAATCAGCTGAGTTCAAGCCTCAAGCCGGCTAAAGATAGGCCGTGTTCATATATGGCAGCTGGGACATGTAAAATAAAAATCGTGGTCCTTCCTTAAATTTCCTTAAAGTTTCCAAACGATATCTCTAGAGGTCACAAGCTAAGCTTGATGACCTTCTATTTGGTAACCTGTGTGAGATTGCAGCTATTTTTTACATAAGGTTTGCGAAACTGATTTTCTCTCCAATAATGTTGTTTACCCAAGTATATTTTATAATTGTGTTTTCTTAACGACTATTAACTTCACTAAGTTTGGAGAGTTGATTTTTTAGGAGCTTAAATTTAGTTTCAATTACAGAGAAAGAATATATGAAGAATAATTAACAACGATTTTAAAATTTCTTTAATCTAAATAATAAGAATTCAGAGTGCTCAACTTCATCTTGAGTAAATATCTTTTACTTTTTATTTTTTTATATTTTTAGCGTATATCTATCTCACTAAATGTAATATTTTGATAAAATGTTTTCTAATTAATATTAAGTATATAAACAAATAGTTATCATTTAAGCAAAAATAATATTTGTAGTAACAACAACAATTATAAAAATCATTTAATAAGGACAAAGTTTGTGTTTATCCTATTTAATGTCTATATTACAGTAAAATGGTCAACAAATATCTCAGCATTAGTAGTGAATCATTGTATGTCTACAAAAATCATATATACTTGAAATATCAGAAAGAAACATACAGATTTCGATTTCTAAATTTTACAGATTTTCAAAATGTAAATTATATATCATTATAAAATATCTTTTTTCGTTCAATTACTCTGAAATAAAAATAATTCAACCAAAGAACATAATCAATTTTCAAACCTTAATTTATATATCGTTATAAAATATCTAATATCGTACGATTAGTCTCAAATTAAAATAATATAACTAAAGAACATAATGAATTTTCAAAACTTAAATAATATATCATAATAAAATATTTATTTTCGTACGATTAATCTGAAATGAAAATAATATAACTAAAGAACATAATGAAGTTTCAAAACTTAAATTATGTATCATTATAAAATATCTATTATCGTACGATTACTCTGAAATGAAAATAATTTAACTAAAGAATATAATGAATTTTCAAAACTTAAATTATATATCATTATAAAATATCTATTATCGTACGATTATTCTGAAATGAAAATAATTGAACTACAGAACGTAATGAATTTTCAAAACTTAAATTATATATCAGTATAAAATATCTATTATCGTACGATTACTCTGAAATGAAAATAATATAATTAAAGAACATAATGAATTTTCAAAACTTAAATTATATATCATTATAAAATATCTATTTTCGTACGATTACTCTGAAATGAAATTAACTCAACCAAAGAACATAATGAATTTTCAAAATTAAAGAGATCACCTAAATCCATGAACTTCAGTTGGACAAAAAAATAAACAAAATTATCTACTAGCCTCTCCTTTATGACTAAAAATCCATATGTCTGAGACATGTCGTAATGCTTTTAAAATGGTTTCTAAAATGCAGAAGGGAAATCCTTCTCCAATGAAATATTTCTCTTTTTACAGATTATGTCTCTTTTAGTTTATCGATTATATCATCAAGAAAGATTTTTTTCCAATTTGAAAACTTTATTTTTGGTTAAAAATTATTGAGCTATTATCTGTCTGAATTAATTTAAATAAAATTCAAAGCCGTTAAAAAATTGTTTGATTTCGTCAAAATCATTTTCTCACTAATTAGACAGATAATGAATTACTATATTTATTTTTAAACTAAATAATTCAATATGCTCTTTCGGTATGAATCATAAATTTCTAAGAACAGTAAATGACGTATTATATTTTTTCAAAAATTTGTTTTATATTAAATATCTATTTTGTATTTATACTAAGAAAAAAAATTAAAACATAGTTAATAAAACTAAATTTTCAATATAAACTTAAAAATTGTTTTATCGCTCGTATTTCTGATTTGAAATAAATAAAATTAACTAAAAAAATTAAGAATTTCAAAACATTTAAAATTAAATTTAAAAATTTTTTTTAATATTAATGATATTATATCTTGAAATTATCACAAATGAAATCATCAAAAAAAATAAAAAAATTTTTTATATTGGTCATTTTAAAATACAAAATTTCATATTTTGTAAGATATATACTACAAGTCAAAAAAAAAATACATCTTTAATGAAATTTTCTTGAAAATTTATTCTTCAAAAATTTATATAAAATTCAATATAGATATAATTATGTTCTTATGTATGTTCGTGACATTAATTGTTATAAAACGCTACAAAAATTATACATAATTATAGACATATGTGTTATACATATATGTATATATATAGAGAAATATAGATAAAGATATAGATATAGATATAGATATACATATCCCTAACTAGACAGATGAATGCTTTACTATATTTTTTAATGGCAGTTTGACATTAACTTCCAATTAGACTGCAACTTATTCTTTTCGGGTAACTCGCAGTCACAAATGGTGTCTTTAGAAGAACTAG
>CM063511.1:39684548-39687048 GCA_032207245.1 Pardosa pseudoannulata | reverse complement strand
TTAATTACCTTTGAACTATATAATTTACAAACTAACATAGTTGATAAATTTTTCAAATGTTTACGAAGGTCAGAAATGCACATGGAGTGTTTCACATTATGACAAAGCTCAATTTTCTTTTAACCATTGGTTTATATTATTCATAACTGATAAGGTAATGGATACTAGACCATGTTAGAATCGTATTTTTAATTAACTGTCATAATACAGTGAGAGAAAATATTACTCTTTCAATCAAATTTCCTTTACCTGAAAGATCATTGTACCTTTAATTTACAATATGTATTTTAAAACTAATTTTTAAATATTTTTACTCCTTGGGTTTAAACAACTTTACTTTTCCTAAACAAAATATATCGATACAATGCAAATCAGAATTAGACTATCAGTATCAATGCATTTACACCATTCTAATTTGGAATTCATACCTTATAAACACAATTATTTCCTATCACTCTTTTTAAAGAAAAATTCTTTGTGGTAATAGAACTGAAAACTGTGAAAGAGAATTTTATGTTTTTCTAATTATGTTTTTGCTTTAACAACTTAATCAATAACATAATTAGTGTAACTCATTACTACAAGAGTACTATCCAATGGGTTTAAAACTAATATTTTTACTCGTTGAGATTAAATAGCTTTACTTTTCCTAAACCAAATATATCGTTAAAAAGCGAATCACAATTAGACTATCAATATCAATGCATTTACACCACATCTAAATTGAAATTCATACGATATAAACACAATTCTTTTCTATCACTCTTTTTAAAGAAACATTATTTGTGGTAATAGAACTGAAAACGGGGAAAGACAATTTTATGTTTTTCTAATTATGTTTCTGCTTTAACAACTTAATCAAAAACATAATTAGTGTAACTCATTGTTACAAAAGTACGATCCAATGTGTTTAAAACTAATATTTTTACTCGTTGGGATTAAATTGCTTTTCTTTTCCTAAACTAAACATATCGTTAAAATGTAAATCACAATTAGACTATCAATATCAAGGATTTTACACCATGTCTAAATTGGAATTCATACTATATAAATACAATTCATTTCTATCACTCTTTTTAAAGAAGCATTATTTGTGGTAATAAAACTGAAAAAGTGAAAGAGAATTTTATGTTTTTCTAATTATGTTTTTCTTTAACATCTTATTCAAAAACATAATTAGATTCTAATCAATGAAAACGGAATTGCCCTCATTTCTTAAAAAACTTCACTATACTTCCGTTACTATAAATAACCTTTCTTAATCGAAACATTTGATAAATTTCTCCAGAATCGTACGTGAGTCTTAGCAATTATTCTTTCCGTAAGTTGAGAACTGGGTTAATTAATTGGCTCATTACAATTCTTCTTGACCGTCTCAAGAATCCGAAGCTGAATTCAATTACGAGCCCATTAGAACTCTTTAACATGGTTTAATTGCCTCGAGATTCGACACTTAACATGTGTTTACTTTAGGACTGATGCGGACTTGTATTGGAGTTTCTAAACATGAAGAATACGATGTCAATAGTGTATTTAAGAACGATTAGGCCAAGTTCCTGCAAATGAATGATGCAATTCTCCGAACGAGTCAAGCCGGAAAGGAAAGTGCTTCGATCATATTGTCTGCTGCACTTCACACTGAATTCTAATGAGTATTATATACGAATATGTAAGTACGATATCATCATCTGGGATTTTTGCATATTATATCCAACTTTTTAATTCTTTATGCTCATCTCTGTATATGAAATATACAAACTATTGCCTTCTCACAAACATTCATATTCGAGATTCACATGAAAATATATATTTCAGATATGCTAAAGACACTTTCGAACCCTTGCAACATTATTGACTGCAATATGTTTGAACGCTGTTATAACTAAACACTAATATTTATACTCGTTGGGATTAAATAGCTTTACTTTTCCTAAACCAAATATATCGTTAAAATGCAAATCAGTATTAGACTATCAATATCAATGATTTTACACCATGTCTAAATTCGAATTCATGCCATATAAACAGAATTCTTTTCTATCACTCTTTTTAAAGAAATATTCTTTGTGGTAATAGAACTGAAAACCGTGAGAAAGAATTTTATGTTTTTCTAATTTTTTTTTCTTTAACAACTTAATCAAAAACATAATTAGATAAACATAATTAAACAATGAAAGCGGAATTTGCGTCATTTCTTATAAAACTTTATACGAGACTCCACGTCCGTTACTATAAATAATCCTTCATTATCAAACCGTTTGATAAATTTCTCCGGAATCGTACGTGAGTCTTAGCAATTATTCTTTCCGTAAGTTGAGAACTGGGTTAATTAATTGGTTCATTACAATTCTTCTTGACCGTCTCAAGAATCTGAAGCTGAATTCAATTAGAACTCTTTAACATGGTTTAATTGCCTCGAGATTCGACACTTAACTTGTATTTACTCTAGGACAGACGCAGACTTGTTTTGAAACTACTAAACATGAAGAATGCGATGTCA
>CM063511.1:39677048-39679548 GCA_032207245.1 Pardosa pseudoannulata | reverse complement strand
TTTTGTTTATTATTATAGTTTTTGAAATTTTTTTGTTATTTTTTCTTTTAATAATTATTTACGGCTCCAATCTCATACATCTCGTAAGGAAGCCAATGATGTCGAATCAAGAGCTTCTGCAATTAAAAAAAATAAATAATTACTAATAAGCACAAAACGCAAAATGTATTGATTCTGTGTTTTAAAGAACTAATATATATTTTATAATAAGTAAAGTTTCATTGATACTATTACTAATTCTTTTCATTTTGTATCGTTCGTAAATGTTTTAACTAACAAATTTTATTTTGAGGTTTAAAATGAATTTTATAAACAAAAATGATTTTATTAAACATAAATAAATCATATATTAAATTTTATGAACGAAAGTCATTTAAAATAATTAAAATTTAACAGCTTTTAAAATGTTAAATATTTTACAGAAGAAATTTAACCACTTTTATATAATCCTATTACTAAAGACATTAATAAAAAATAGCTCTAAATTGATTCTACTGCCTTATATTTGCATATGCTTCCATAAATATTATTTTGTCGTTTTATCGTGTAACATGGAATTTTTAAGCGGGATGTAATAATCCATTATCTGAAAATTTACATTATCAAAAATTACAATCTTTTTCTTCTCTTGCTTGAGAAAAGTTTTGCTATAAGTTTTGTCGCTATGCTCCTCTCTTACAAAACAAACGGGGCCTATCTTCCTCAGTAATGCGGATTCCAAAAAAAAAATTATTTAAATTCCACATTCGAACTTCAGATATCAAATAAATGCGTTGAAGGAAAAGTTTCAGAACATTTTACCCATAATGCCTTGGGGGATTGAATGCAAGATTTAAAATGTGATTGTCACGTCTTTCGCGTTTGTTTCTAGAGTTATTTTTAGGCAGCTTATGAATAGTAAACTCAAACATTGAAACTTCTCATTTTATTTTTAGAGAAAGGTTTTCTGAAGGACATCGGACTCAAATGTTAAATTTGATAGGAAATTTCTGCAGCCAGTTTTTATTGAGAAAATATTTCACACATATCATTTATGGAGCAGTGATTGTGTCTTAAAACAAGTTAAAGCAAGGCAGTAGGCAAGGGGAGGGTTAGGGGACCACTTCCACATTGAAATTATTAAAGATTGTTTTGGGGAAAGAAAATAGACCATGTAAGTGGGTGTGTTATCTATCTAGCTGTGTATAGACAACACTGTGTTTAGTACAGTGACATTGAGTTAAACAGTAGGTGCAAACTGTATTCGACAATCTTTTCCAACTGTCCCAAGAAAAATGGTTCCCTTTTCCAATGATCTAAGTTCCGTGCTGACATTGTATAACGCTGACAAAAGTACTCGTCTTATTGGAATATATCTGCGTCATCGCTCGCTCTAGGACGAAATCTCTAATATTCAACTGTCTTGGTGAATCATTCAATGATAATCGCCGATCTTGAAGAGACGTATAGTTTCCGTATTCTAAAATAAAGTTCCACCACGGACTCTGCTGTTATGTCAATAGCAGGACTATAAACTACTTAGGTTCTGTCGTTGCACAGCAATCCCGGGCAATTAAAAATAATAGGGGCTAATTCATTGAGTAACTGTTGTATATAAACTCGCACGTTATATATATGTATATGTGTATGTATGTATATATATGTATATATATATATATATATATATATATATATATATATATATATATATATATATATATATATATATATATATATATATATATATATATATATATATACATATATATATGTATATATATATATATATATATACATATATAATAATATATATATATATATATATATATATATATATATATATATGTATATATATATATATATATACATATATATATATAAAGAGAGAGAGAGAAAGGTAAATGTGGTTATAGGTATTTAATAATGTCAAATGAAGCAATAAGTTGAGAGTGCATTATATTTCATGAATTATAATCAAGCCATAGAGCATGTAAAAGAAAAGTTTGCACACCGTGAAAATAATGCATAATATAAAGGTTTATTACTAAAGTTGATAGAGCAATTTAATTTATCTGATTGAGCCTAGGTAGCTCAGTTGGCAAAGACGACGCTCTTTTAACTGGAGAGTTGCGTGCTCGGATCCCGAGCCGGCCTAAGATCCGCCATGTTCGTTAAAGGTGACTGGGGAAAGTAATATATGTTCGTGGTCACAATGTCCTTCAAGTACTCAATCAATACCTATGGAGGTAGCATGAGTCTTCTGTTTGGTCACTGCTTCAAAACTACGAGAATCCACTTGTGCGTAAGTCGTACTTTCATCTTTGTGTTAAAAACGAAAGGTGCATCCCTTTGCCTTAATACGAGTAGCCTCCAGCTCAATCATGCTTGGTTTGTCCAAGTTTCATAAGACAACAACAAAGTTTATCTGACTGTAAAACTTATGTCTGGAAATGTATTAGGTTTATATTGAGTTTATGTGGGCAGGATTTCAGTTCGTTTATGTCTTTTTCTTTATAGTACC
>CM063511.1:39667048-39669548 GCA_032207245.1 Pardosa pseudoannulata | reverse complement strand
TTAAATTTTATGTGTCTCATATATACACATATCTTATAGCAATTATACTCACACACGTATATGTGCGTATGTGTGTGTATGTGTAACAATAAGTTACATTCGGTTCAGTTTTTTTTTACCTCTTCCCGTGAGTCATCGCTAAACACATACCAGAACAGGACTGGTTTGAACTAGAAAGAAACTTCGGATTCTCCCAACCAATAGACGGGTCCGTTGGTTTGGGGGATTCTGACCGCCCCGCCATTCTGGAGTGGACCCTTGTTTTTTTTCTCCGCAAGGCAGTCGGATTGTTTTAGAGGACAAAATTCCGTCTCGAGAGCATCGATATCTACAAATGAGTCTTCGATATCTACAAATGATAAGTTGATTCCAGTTGTATTCCTTACGAATTTATTTAATTGTATAAAATTATTTAATCAAGATATATTTGTCCATGTGTTTATTAATGAGTTTAGTTTTCTTCTTTCTTTAACAATAGGCCAACGAAACATTATTTTTATAGTATGTAATTGTTGTCAAAGTATAACCTCAAAATAATATATGTCTAAATACTACTGTAAAGTACGAAAAATCTGCATAGACCAGTTAGTAAATAAACGATAAGGCCTTTGCAGATTTCAGAAAAACCTCCTTAATTCTATGAATGCAATACCAAATTTAATATTTATATATGTATACAAGTAAATGATTTGATTGATCTGATAATTTTATCGTTGTGTTTTCCAAAAAACTTATTCTTATTCAATTTCTTTTTTCTCTGTTTAAAAAAATATGTTTATTCACGTAACTGCTAATTAAAAGATGCCGTAAAATAAACAAATGTGATACACTTGCGCTAATTTTTGCATCTCCTCAGAAAAAAATATGTGAGAATCTTAAGTGTATTCCATTTATTTCGGAAAAAAATATGTTTCTCTGAATATAATTATCTTTTAAACTTGAATTTACGTAGATTACATTTATCAGGAAAAGGGGTGAATTAAATTAACTTTCTAGAGGGGTATTTTTTAACCCCTTCTGGATACACATTTCTTTTTTTGTTTTTAAAGAAGCAGAACTATCTGAAACTATGTAAATCATTAGGATTCATAGAAAATTATGTAAATCATCTAGGTGTAAATCATTCAATGTCGTTACAACTCGATAAAAAACTAGCAATTCTGAATAGCCACCAAGATGCGTAATACGTAGTAACTAGAAATATGTGCAGGTGGGTTATAAATAAAAATTCAATTTCAGTAGGTTTTATATATAAAGCCACAGATTAAAAAGTGATGAAATTTGACCTCAATATACATGTTGATAACATATAGGAATAGTAAGACATGGAAAGGTTCAGAATATTTTCAGTAGGTGGCGCTCTATTCTTATATCCGTCGACGTTGTTGAAATGAAGACAAGGCAGAAAAGTGTGATTTCTAAGTTAAATTGATTAAAAGTATCTGACAAACTAAAAGGATAGAAAGGTGCAGAATATTTTCAACAGATGGAGCTATATTTTTCTTACTTCCATTAGCGTTGTAAATTCAAGGACAATGCCTAAAGGTGTGATTTCTAGGTTAAACTATGGATACTGCGGTCAGGGAAAATTTCTTCAAAATACTTGAAAGAGCGCAACAACCCTGATATGTATATATATATAACAGATATATATTATATTCTTATATATATATATATATATATATATATATATATATATTATCTATATATATATATATATTTATTTATATAATTTCTATATATATATATATATATATATACATATATATATATATATGTGTGTATATATATATATATATATATACATATATATATATATATATACATATATATATACATATATATATATATATATATACATATATATATATATATATATATACATATTTATATACATATATATATATATATATAACATATATATATATATATATATATATATATATATATATATATATATATATATATATATATATATATATATATATATATATATATATATATATATATCATATTATATATATATATATATATATATTAAATATATTTATTATAATATTATAATATATAACCAAACACTCAAGGACCAAAACATTATGACCACTTGTCAATACCGAGTTGTCCCACCTTTGGAGCGCAACATAGTTTCAATCCGCCTTGGCATGGATGCCACAAGTACTTGGTAGATGACCGGAGACAGATTGTACCAGCTGTACCAGTAAATTAGATAAGGAAACTAATATAGGCATTTTTTATAAAACCCCTAAGACACCCAGAGAAAATTCTCAGGGGTATTCAAATGCAAAAATTTCCGCGTTCTTTTGCTTTCCCATTCATAAACCCTAACCTTAATTGACGCCCTCAGAGTTTACAGAGTTTACGCCCTCAGAGAAGAAGTTTAACACACTATAATTCTACATTGTCTTAGTGGAAAATTTGGAAAGGAGATGCACGCTGTATGCCGGAGGAAAACCAGATATGTTCCTAGGGGCGATTTTCC
>CM063511.1:39637048-39654548 GCA_032207245.1 Pardosa pseudoannulata | reverse complement strand
CGTTATCAAAATGGTGAACCGTTTAGAAACATTGTATAGTTTTCTGTAGAAATTTATAATACACACAATTTAATCAATGGTAAAAATCTTATATCTGAATTTTTAAAACTTCCTTATTGAACAGTACTCGTGAGTAGTTGTATACCCGTGCTTCTCTATGGTGATTTGCGTTTATTAAGATATTGAAATAAAAATTCTCCACTTACATATGCAGAAAATAGCATTAATATTACATAACTATATATACATATAACAATTATTGATACTTATTTACAATACTATTTATAAATGGTCTATTTTTACAAAATATTGTATAGTTCTCTGTACATATTAATTCCAACAATTAATTAAATGAGGAAACACCTACTATTACAATTTTTATAGTCTCCGATTTCAACACTATTTTTATAGAAGTGCTTACTGTATTTCTGTTCTTCGCAGCTCTGATGTGTGTTTGATAAGATATTTAAGGGGTAATACGACTCTTAAATAGAAAAAAAAAATTCAATTTTTCATAAAAAAATATGTGTAAAATGCAGTTTTGAACATTTTAAAACAATCCGCTTAAAAAAATTCCAATATTGAAAATGTCAGCTGTTTATTGTAAACATATTCAAATTTACAAATCTTTAACCTCATTTTTCTCAAACTGTACCTTTTTTCATGTAACGCGCATGTTATTTTCTAAAGTTTTTAAATTTTTTCACAAAATTTTTACAGGTTGTATAGATTACAATTTTTAACCGATTAAACCTAAATTTTCTTGTATATTTTCAAAAGTATGTATTTTTTCAATGATAAATATTTAATATGCAAGTAAAAAAATTATTTTTGTCATATATTATTTAAAAATATCTATGTATCTTAAACATATTTATTGTCTAAGTTATTTTAAGATACTGTAGTGTGTTAATACAGCACGCCTAATAAGTTTGATTAAAGTTGATTATTTTTTAGTGATCCCGCTCGTTACCCTTGATATCATTTTTGTTAACAACAGAACGTCTCTAATTTAAAACTTTCTAGCAAAAATAGTTTTTATGTTTAAAACATAAATGGGCTATGTGTGAAAAGATAATTTGTTTTCTCCACGACTTGTAAAATTGGAAGTTTTCAAGGTATTAAAAGTTGAAAATGATAACTATTTTTAATTTTTTCGACTTTTAAAAGTCGAATGTCCCCTTAAAATTTCTCCATTTATTTATAAATTTGAAGCAATATAAATCAAGTAAAGTTATATAAAACAAAGCTATATCTTCGAGATATAGCATGTCTGATACAGCAAATTTCCTGGAGAATTAAGCTGAAACATCCTTGGAGGAATCTGAAATGATATGTAGGGAGTGCAAATAATGGGAACTTGCATAACACTTAGAGATAAATTTTACACTTATATCGAAATTCACACAAAGCAAAATATTTTGTTGATTGTCTTTTGTCAAATGTAGACATCAACTATTATATTTTCTGCTCGGCCAAATGTTATAGATAATACAATGAAATTTAATTAAATTAAAATATTAACATTATTTAGTTATTTCCTTGCAACTAAGTTGAAAGAAATCATTCAAAGGAAAATACCATTATAATAAATCTTTCTAAAGTGATTATTTCCCTTTGCTTAACACACTGAAGTAGAGTATTTTGCCAACAAATTATTGAAAAATTATTTGTCGAAAAGAAAATGTCATATATAATAAAATAAATGCTATATGTAGTAACAAAGATAAATTTTTCAAATTAAAAAAATCAAGTTTTAAAGATTAGATGAGAGTAATTTCTTCGTACTTCAAATCTGTTGCCTCATCCGATATTTCTTTTTCTGTTGAATATAGTTTCTCGAAGCAAAATTATTTTTATTCAACCTGTTTCTCTTTATGGGGGGGGGGTGTTCTATGGAGGAGTATGTGTCGCGCAAAACATAACAGGTTAGTATCTGAAAAATAAATTGCGGAAAAGACAATAAAAAATGTAGCTTTTGATGAGGTGGTGATGTATAGTGAAGTACACGTTATGACCATAACCTCATTTTTAATATTTAAACTAAATTTGGCTTTTCGCCCACTTATGTCTTAAGTCTTACAGTACAAAAGCACAATAGACACAAAACAGGAAGGAGAAGTTATTATTGAATTAATTGAATTTATTAAAACAAGATATTAAATTAAAATTACAAATTAATTAATTAATTGACAACTAGTTGAACATTTAAAATTACAAAAATTAAATTAAAAAAGGAAAGGAGAAAACAAAAAAATATCACTTATAGCGACTGCGAGGCGAAAACTACGGAGGACGCAGCTTCGGGTTCCTCTCCTTTTCTTGTAGTGGAAAGTTTTCTTCCTTCGCCATCCCAGCTGCTGGGCATCAAGTCTGCAAGTCAAGTGTATAGACTGTGGCTGGTGGGATGACAACAGAAGCTGTTGAAAACTCATCAACATTCCGTTCTCTTGGCGGCACAATAAGAACATCGCCAAGCGCAGAATTAAAAACACGCCAATGTGTAGAGTGGGGATATGTCATATCATAAAAAGGGCGAATTTTATGCTATTGCATCGCAGTACTCGCCAAGAAGAACGCAAAGTGACGCTCTTGATATGCATGATGTCATCTTAGACATGTGTGGTTGAAAATCCAGAGCGGCTTATGCGATAAAATAATTTTTTTATCTCACCAACGTAATAATTGGAAGCTTGGAAGGAAAGGTACACATTTTTGTTTAATTCAAGCTTCTTAGAAATAGATTTATCGATGTATGATTATTGTGGTCCCGTTTATTAATTATTCCATTGTTTTATCTTAAAGCCGCAATAACCTTTCACCGGTTCTTTGGTGGAACAAAATGGCGGCAGACACAACTCACTGTCTTCATATTGAATGCTCCAAAACTTTATGACAAAGGAAAATGCAAACTGACGAAAACAAAAATAGTCCAATTACTGAATAGCTGTAAGGAGTTTTTATTTATGACTATTCCTTGCTGACTTTGTCAGAAAAATACACGTCCCTCGACATGACACAAAAAATCAAAAAAAGAGGAGCAAAATGGCTCAAAAAAATATTTTTTTTTCTTCTCAAATGATGCGGGTGATCTCTCCCCCAATTTCGGCCAAAATGATGCCCATTCAACACCGCGAATGGCGAGGTCAGTGGAAAAATCCCGCCAGCGGGAACCCAAGACGATCGCCAAACGTAGCTTGAGTAGGAACAACAGCCTAGGAATCTTAGGGCGCCAAGCAGCGCTCAAGCTGGACAAAAGGTGAAAGATGGAGAGAGCAAAAACGGCAACCCACGGATGGTCAGCGCGGGAAAAATTCAAGGTGACTCGGACATGGACAAGCCCCATTCCACAAAATAAGGGGTCAGGAAGCCGGCAATTCCTGGCATTCCTTTTTACATAGAATGTGGCTATACCACAGAAAGATACACATTTTTGTTTAATTCAAGCTTCTTAGAAATAAAAGAAAGTAAATGGAGCTTTATGACACTCCCTAAATGGTCCCGTTTATTAATTATCATTGTTAGAGTTATCTTAAAGGTTTTTGCTATTGAACGAAAGTTTCCGTTCATTTTGATTTTGTTATCCACCTGAGTATATTCCAAAGTTTATTCTCATTTTTGTTTTCTGGTATGATTGTCCTGTGACACCCTACATGAGAGGGTAAAACCTTAGAAACAAATTACTCACTGGTCTTATATTTCTATTTTTAATACCATAGCGAATGCTACAATGAATCAAATAAAATGTCGTGCATTGCCAAGTAAATATACCTTTTAGTATAAAGCATAATTTTATCAAATAAAGTACATAGATTTTATAATATGAACTTTTAAATGCTTAAAACACTTTTAAGACTAGAAGATATAATGCTGAAAGAATAAATGAAAGGCAATATAAAGTATTTTAAAATAAAAATCCTCTGTAAAAATAAAAATTCATTTTACTAAATAAAATACATAGTTATAATAGTTAGAACATGAGTATTAATGCTATTCAGAAATGCAGCTTGCAATAAATAGCAATAAAAGAAAGAAATGAAGTATATTTCATTTAAAATCGAAATAGGGTGTAGAAGTAACAGAGTTAAAGAGATGAAAGATTTGCTGAAAGATAAACTATGACTCCTGAGTTAAAATAAAAAATTAATTTCTCCTAAAGTACTAAAGGGTAAAAAACGCTAATGTCCATACTTTACTTTGTAAAAATGCTTTACCTTGAGTGCAGACAAACTCTCCCACTCTCCATTAGAGTAAATATATCTCTCAAAGTAAAATGTAACTTTTTTTTCATTTTAGAACTAAGAGTACTTTAAATGCAATTTACCGAAATTTAAGGCCAAAAACTCCCCCTAAATTTTAGGAAAACAATATATAAAAGAAGCTAAATATTTAAGCGTATGATATTAAGTAAAAGCTCGGATATTTTAGTCTGTTTTTTTGCCTTTTTAAGAAGCTTAAAGAGTTTCATTACAGTATCGTTCAAAATTTCAATTTAAAGGATTTAAAACTGTCTTCTACGGTTCTTTGGCAAAACATTTGATGAAAGGTTTCGAAACACCTGAAAGATAAATGACACAGTGGAGATCCTTCTTTAGAGAGTAAAGTGATTGTCCTAAGAATGTGATATAAATACACCGACCCACACATATTCATGCGCACGCACTCAAGCACCCACCTCGATACATATAGACAGGACTCGAGATACATATATAGTTTTAAAACTTGAAAGTTTAAGGTCTGTTTGGCCATAATTTGCAATCGCTAATGTCTTAGAATTTTGTGTGATAAAATACCTTTTTAATATTAAAAGCGAGGGAGTTCCTATATTCCTAAAACCATGGACTTAGTAAAACTTACTCCGATTAATATGAATGTGTAATTATTGAAAAGGTACAGTGGAATTATACGCATTTACATTTATTCATTTTTAGACATTAATTTAATATACTAAATCATTCAAAAATAAGATATTACAATATTGAAAAGTATGTATAGTAATAAAAATACACTGGGGAGCAAAACTTAGCAGGAGGTGGGTTTTTTTTGCCATAACTCCACGAGAAAGCAACCCACACACGTTCTATGGTATTTAAATCAAGGGAGTAAGCTGGAAAGTGAAGGTATCATTCAAATGAATTGACCAGCCTACTCCCCTGATTTAAATTCCGGTGTGGGATGCTTTGAGGAGACACATTGCAGCACGTTTACATCCTCCAGAGAACACCTAACAACTCAAACATATGCTGATTGCGGAATGGACACTCCTATCGCAAGATATGTTGGACCAGCTGGTACTGAGTATGCAGAGACGGTGCGAAGCAACCATTGCAGTTAGGGAAGGGCATATCCCATATTAAGGAATATCTGCTTGTTGTTCTTCCTCTTGGATAGACAATCATGAGTCACGATACTATGAGTTCAATAAAGCTTGTTTTTGTTTGATTCCATACCGTATGCAATGTATACTTTTTTGAGCTCCGATGCTTTCGTCATTCGTTACGTACATAATTATCTTCCACATTTTTTAATTTCATGTCTCTTGGATGATTTCTCGTGGAGCTATTGAAAAATACCCACCTTTTGCTTAAGTTTTGCACACAAGTGAATTATTCAAAACATACAGTGAAATTATACGTATTGACATTTATTCATTTGTAGACATTAATTTAATATATTAATTCACACAAAAATAAGGTATTACAATATCAAAAAGTATATATATTAAGAAAATATATAGACAACTTTAAACGAATTATTCAGTTTTTTACACAGTTTAGTGTAAAAAATAATCACTAAAAATAATCTAATAAATCCACTAAAAATAATCCAAAGATTTCCCCCCCCCAAAAAACATAATATCTTAAACTATTTGGTCCTCAACTTAAGCCTACAATCTTAAGATTTGTATGTGGATATAAAATGAAGAGTTATATATATACATAATTTTTCTGTCCATGTATTTGTAATAGAACTTCTCTTAAAAGGCTGGAGTTATTTTGTTGAAATTTTGTGTATGCTATTAAGTTGATTGGAGGATGGTTTAGAATCACAATTTGATCCGATAGAAATTTTTTTTTTATTAAAAATTCAAAATTGCAAGCTTATTGAGGTTATTATAATGCCGCTTGAAATCTTTCAATGCCAAAGTATCCATGGCGCTGATGTCAGCGCAGCGCGGTCGAATGAAACCGTTGGATTAGTTTATTTTGGAGTTTTCACCACAACTTTCATATTTCATATTTAATATAAGAAGTCCCAGGATCGAATCCCCCTTCAGGAGTTCAAGGAATTTTAATGTAATCTAATTAAGTTTGTGATGACTGTTAAGGGGGGTGGCCTCAGATACTTTTAAAATACTTCTTTCCTTATGGACGAGTGGTTAAGGCATGAAAGACACATTTCATTTCATATATAAAAACTTCTTTATTGTAATCTTTCTGTCCATAGCTATGCCATTTAGATATCCTTTGTTGTTATATTTTGTTTTTATTATTACTTGCAAGTTTACAAGTTTGGAGGATGTTATCAGCCCGAGTTCCCGTTCGTATGTATTTATATATATGTATATATATACAAATATATACATATATATACATATATATACATATATATATATACACACACACACACACACATATATATATATATATATATATATATATATATATATATATATACAAACATAAATATATGTGTGTATAAATAATGCTCTTTATTTGCATAACAATTAACTATATATGCAAAGTGTTGGTATGTATAAGAGGAGCATTGCCTCTATTATACTTACTATTATATATATATTATATATATATATATATATATATATATATATATATATATATATATATATATATATATATATATATATATATATATATATATATATATATATTTATATATATAAATATATTGAATATATATTCAAAGGCATAATGTGAAATTCACTGTACAAAAACAGTTGGGGTTAATATAGTAACTGAATGTATATATGACTGTATCATTTTTGGACACCTCAACAAATCATCGTATTTCACAGAATTGTTATTGAAACGGTTGAATTAGTTTATTTTGGAGTTTTGACCACAACTTTGGTAATGCGTTCTACAGATGTGGGTGATTATTTAGCTAAATCCCAAATGAGATCCGAAAGTGTATTTTAATGACTCCTAAACAAATAATCCGATGGGCGTCCACGCTGATTAACATTTCAGTAAGTAAGCCTGTTTCGATAAGAGGTCAGGATTTAGTTTGAGCCAAATGCTGCAATTACGTGATGTCTCTTTTATGCTTTTAACTGATTGGTGAATTTCGGATTCTAACGGATTTCGCTTACCACATATTGGAAGACTTTTCATATAATTTGTCTATAACCATATAATTTGTTATTAATATACTAATTGTTAAAATTAGTTTGAAGCAATCATAGAATGTATTTATTTTTTTAGAATCAATGTTCAACAAAAATAATGTTATACTTCCTGAAATAAAGAAACAATAGTTGCTACTAATAATACTTTTTATGGAATAAGATATTTACTTAACCCTTAGCGTTCCGCACATTTTTGTACCACTGCCTACCAGCAACTCCGACACATTTTCGCAGTGGAACTTGTGAAATGAGTCTTATTTTAAATGAGAAGAATCACACGAGCTTGTGAATGTTTTTTTTATTTTGTTTATTTTATACATATGCACTTTCTTCTTGCAAATGAAAGATAAATTTTAAATTTTGTACTTCACCATGGTGTGATATCTTTGGAAATAACCCCCATATGCATTCTGGGTTTACTTGGGTAGCATAATTTCGGAACCACTACTTAACCCTTAATTTGACAAGATATTTTTTCAAATATTTTTTAATTTCTGTTATTTTCCCATGTCTGTATAGATATTAGGATCTCTGTAAAATAAACAAAAAATATATCATTTTCATTTTTGAGATAATTAATGTCGCTGTGGCGAACACTGACAATTATGTTATATAGTAGTTATAAATATGTATGTCCGGTGTAGCGGCCAGACTTAGACAAATTAAGCTTTAAAGTATCAGAATTATAATCAACATTTGTCTTTTGTTTGTTCTTCAACCTTTTAATTCTTCACTACCACTCAACTCTAAATTGTCATAATTATTTTTTTCTATGCTTCTAACCATAAATAAGGTCAAATAATGGTTTAATCGTAACTGTACAGAGACTTAGCACGTTTTAACTACAGATAACAGATGCCAAAGCCGATGATTCCGCAGTATCTTAAGCTTAATCATGCTAAAAACATTTGGCTAGAAACAAATGCTGGATGGCCCCGTAGCAAAGCCAACGGAGCGGTAAGGATTAACAATATTTTATCCAGAAAGACAAAGTTGTTACTTTTCAAGACCTTCTTTCGACCTGTTTTAACCTACGCTTCAAAGACCTGGACTGTGATTGGGAAGGAAGAAAACATTTTGGTTACTTTGAAACGAAAGATATTAAGAAGTGTTTTTGGATTTCTCAATGAAAATATATGCGTATAAGGTACAGCATTGAATGGTGTAGATTATTTTAGGAGTCAGATGTTTTTCATTTTAAAAAGATAAGGTGGATTAAATGGGCAGGTCGTGTTAATCGTATGAAAAACAGTAACATATCCGATGAAATATGTTTGTATGAATTTAACAATAAAAGAAGTAGGAGGGAGACACAAACTTTGATAGGTTGACACATTCTAAGAGGGCTTTCTCGTCCTTAAGACCAAGAATTGGACATGTCTGGCTTCCAGCAGAGGTTAAATGGGAATCGAGTGGTGCCAAAGTCATTGACCCACCTAGGGCTGCCTCGCCATGAATGGTGGTAATGAAACAATTTGTCTAACTTGCATGTACAGCATATCTTTAATTAACTAATACGCCAAAACTATGCATATTACTATTACTGACCAAATTAAATGGGCAGAAATACTAAATATATCGATGAAAATGTTATAAAAACATATGCATAGAACACAAGGCAGGTATATGTAGAAAATGTGCAAATTTATATAAGTAGCCCTTTTAAATAAGCTTGGTGGCGTTGGGGGGGGTGCTTCTAGGTCCGAGACACAGTTCCGAGGTTTTGTCCCCGGGCTGGGCAAGGTTCGCTCAGTGTTTCATCCCTTCAGTAGATAGATAAACTGGGGACCAAGCATGCTTGGGATTTAAACAGTGAGTTTTCGCGTAAGGTTGAACACCTAAAAAGAACACTTGCTTCTCAATCCTTGGTCTCGGAAATGGAGATTAGCACCGTAGGCCCTGGCCCCCTAGGGGCAGTTGCGCAGGAGTTTAGTTTAGTTTAGTTAGCACTTTTAAATATATTTTTATAGGCGTATTTTTCTCTCTTTTCACCTTATCTTTAATATATTGGTTTTATGCTAGGAAATAGGTACAAACAACCTTTAATTTTAATTGCACTTCGAGGACCATCTACCTTAAAAGAAAGGTTTCAGATGTGTGGATGACCCTGGGTAAGAAAAGACACAACGATCACCTTATACGTAAAATATAATAAATAAATATTTTTTAAAACCAATTATGCGAGAAATTCAAGTTTACAGAGGCGCTGTACAGATACAGCCCAAGCCCAAGCAGGAACTGTCAAAACGGCATTCGGACTATACCTCTAAAATGCATATTAGGGGGACCTCAAGGGGAGGGTCTCCATAGGAATCTGTTCCTAACTGAGAACATGTCGCTTGCCAGGATGGAGAAGGTTGTTGGTAGGTAGGAGTTATTAGTATTTTGGCATTATTTAAGTTGGATTTGGTCAAAACAGGCTTTCATTAGAAAGATGATATGATTAGAAAACTCTCACAAAACTTGATAAACAACAAAAAAGAGAAAAGAATATAAAACAATTACTGTAGTTCAGTACAGGGGAACATGAAAACCAATTATTACATAAAAATTGTTTATGTTTGTTTATGTACATAAATATATACATCTGGTTAAAATGGAATCAACAGTACAATTGGAATTACAAATAATGCAATATAACAAATAATTTAAAAGTTAATGGAATCAACACTACAGTTGTACTAGAAACGCTGGGAAACAACTTTGGGTATAAAATAATCGGCGCATGTAACTTCATTTATTTGTTTCTTCATGCTTGTAATACCAAGTTATATGTTGTGTTTCACATTTGTGAGTTTCATGCCATGCATATACCATGCATACCATGCATATATAAAATAGGGATTTATATTTCGGTGAAATAGCTAATATTCGAGCACATTTTGCACATTTACTTCAAGACATATTCTTTGATGTCGTGGGAATTTATTCGGGGATTAAACTTATTACAAATTTAAACGCAAATTACTTGAGAGATAAGTAAACCATCGCATTACAACGGATATCAAATGAAATTGTAGATTTCATTTATTCTAAAGTTTGCAGAGCAATTTCGTTAATACGAACTATAAGTGTGCAGCATTATTCAACTAAATCCTAAATGAGATCTGAAAGCGTATTTTAATGATTCCTAAACAACTTCCTCGATTTGTGTCTACGCTGATTAACGTTTCAGTAATTTAATACCCTATCGATAAGAAGTCAAGCATTAGTTTAAAATGATTCATGTGGAGGCGTTTGCATTTGTTTTTCTTTTAAACGATTGGCAAGATTTGAATAGTAATGGATATCGTATAATAAATACAAGTCACGTCTGACACATTCGAAACATTTTTACATAAAATAATACAATTTCGAATAGCCACCTGAAACGCCATATATACATTCTTTTTTCTAATATATGTTTTTAATATATATTTTACTAGTATATAGCCCGTCATATGACGGGATCAGTAAAAATTTTAATTTTCTAGTACTGTAAAGTACCCTATTAAGCAGGTAAAAAAGTGGTTTGTTTTTTGCCTAAATATTTTCTGGTACACTGTGAATAATTTGTTATCTTTACTGATCTATGTTAGTTGCCAACTTTAATTTATCTTGTTATATAGTATTGGATGGACAGTAGAGGTTTTAAAAAAACTTAAAAAAAAATACTAATTGTTGTAAATTAGCATTAGATATTTTTTATTGTCATTAACATTTGAGAATGATAAATATAAATGAATAGATGTTGTTACGTAGAAATTGGTTAAATGAATACCCCATAGGAATTTTCTACCGAAATTCCGTGTAACCCTGTTACTCAAGTAATTCGTAGTCAATTGCTTTCTAGATTGCTACCTGTAAAACTGTTTTCACTGATGCACATGCGTTCAGTCAATTGGAATTCTTCTCCCTCTTTCGATTGATAAAGTATCTCGGAGATAAACAAGGACTGAATCTTTGTGGCTTACAGGAGGGTTTATGATATTACATTATTTTTATTTGTTTCTAGATATTTAAGGAGACCATAACTTTTAAAATTTAATATAGTGGCATTTTAAATGTTTTTTCTTATCTTTAACACCAAACAGCACAAAAATAATTAAATTGTATTAAATATAAAAGTTTTAGAATTTTCTTCTAATATTACGATCTGCTTTAAATTTACATTAATCACAAATTATTTTTAGTAAATTATGTGCACTTTTAAATCAAATTTGGTATTGAAGGACACCTTAAACTGAGAACATTACAATGAAATGTCTTAAGATTATATTAATATTTACATGTTTTAAAATATTAAATAATTTACTAAAATATTAAGCTTAAGTTATGTTCATTAGTTTCATTTTCACATCGTTTTTCTCTTACTCCAGTTCTACCATAAACTATTTTTATGCTATAAACGAAAATTATAGGTAATTATAGGTATTTTGTTTTAGATCTTAGGAAATATTTTCAAACACTGTAGTTAAATTACACGTAATTATATTTGATACCATTTAAATGCAATTAGGACAAAATCACTATAGATAATTTAAAAATGTATAGTTCATTTCTTAATATAATTTTCCTCTGAAAAACAGTATATTCTAAATGCAGAATATATAAAACAGGAAACTATTTACATTAAGTTTCATTTTCGCATAGTTTTTCTCTTACTACAGTTCTACCATAAACTATTTTAATGCCATAAAAGAAAATTATAAGTAAACTTTTCTTTTAGATCTTAGGAAATATTTTCAAACTCTGTAGTTAAATTACTCATAATTATATTTGATACCATCTAAATACAACTATTACAAAATCGCTATAGATAATTTAAAAATGTATAGTTCATTTGTTAATCTAATTTTTCTCTGATAAAAAGTATATTTTAAATGCAGAATATATAAAACAGGTAATTATTTACATTAAGTTTTACATTAAATTTCATTTTCGCATAGTTTTTCTCTTACTCCAGTTCTACCATAAACTATTTTTATGCCATAAAAGAAAATTATATATAAACTTTTATTTTAGATCGTATGAAATATTTTCAAACTATGTAGTTAACTTACACGTTATTATATTTGATACCATTTAAATACAATTAGGACAAAATCAATATAGATAATTTAAAAATGTATAGTTCATTTCTTAATCTAATTTTTTTCTGATAAACAGTATAGTCTAAATGCAGAATATATAAAACAGGAAACTATTTACATTAAGTTTTACATTGTTTCATTTTCGCATAGTTTTTCTGTTACTCCAGTTCTGCCATAAACTATTCTTATACCATAAAAGAAAACTATAGATAAACTTTTGTTTTAGATCTTCGGAAATATTTTCAAACTCTGTACTTAAATTACACTTAATTATATATAATACAATTTAAATACAATTAGGACAAAATCACTATAGATAATTTAAAAATGTATAGTTCATTTCTTAATCTAATTTTTCTCTGATAAAGAGTATAGTCTAAATGCAGAATATATAAAACAGGAAACTATTTACATTAAGTTTTACATTGTTTCATTTTCGCATAGTTTTTCTCTTACTCCAGTTCTACCATAAACTCTTTTTATGCCATAAAAGAAAATCATAAATAAAATTTTGTTTCAGATCGTAGGAAATATTTTCAAACTCTGTACTTAAATTACACTTAATTATATATAATACCATTTAAATACAATTAGGACAAAATCACTATAGATAATTTAAAAATGTATAGTTCATTTCTTAATCTAATTTTTCTCTGATAAACAATATAGTCTAAATGCAGAATATATAAAATAGGAAACTATTTACATTAAGTTTTATATTGTTTCATTTTCGCATAGTTTTTCTCTTACTCCAGTTCTACCATAAACTATTTTTATGCCATAAAAGAAAATTATAAACAAATTTTTGTTTTAGATCTTAGAAAATAATTTCAAACTCTGTACTTAAATTACACTTAATTATATATAATACCATTTAAATACAATTAGGACAAAATCACTATAGATAATTTAAAAATATATAGTACATTTCTCAATCTAATTTTTCTCTGATAAACAGTATATTCTAAATGTAGAATATATAAAACAGGAAATTATTTACATTAAGTTTTATAACATTATTTATACACTATACACAATATTTCTCAATGAATATAAGATAAAATTAAATGAAACCATATAAATTGAAATGTCATTAGGATTTTTCTAGTAGAATTCAAAAGATCCCATTATTCACGCTCTTTCAGAATTTCGAACTCATTACCGTTCCACATCGTTACCTGAAAAAGTAAAATTTTCTGAAACAGTTTTAGATCAAGGACACGCTAAATTAACGTTTCTATAAGGACCGATAAAAGTCATCCAAATTACAAAATTTTGTTTAAATGTATAATACAACAAATGTGTCTTAGTTTTGGGAATTTTAAAATTATGTACTATGTTCACTTGAAATGATTTTTAAGCCCTAAAGCTGTGAATAATATGATAGCTATATTTGAGTCTGCGTGCACATACTACTATATAAATTAAGATATAGTGCTTTAAATATCTTCTAATGGATCTTGATATCAACTCAGGCTATTCCGTTTCAGAACATTCAGTTTAGCTTTCATAATTACTATATATGTGATAATCCATGTGTTTTTTACATATTTTATTGTATAGATTGTACTATGTATGGATAGTATTACAATGAAAACTTTAGAATAGAGTGCTTTAAATGTCTTCTAATGGATCTTGATATCAACTCCAGCTATTCGGTTTTAGAATATATATATATATATATATATATATATATTTATATATATATATATATATATATATATATATATATATATATATATATATATATATATATACATATATATATACATATATATATATATATATATATATATATATATACATATATATATATATATATATATATATATATATATAAATATATATATATATATATATAATATATATATATGCATATATATATGTATATATTATATACATACATATGTATATTTATATACATACACATGTATGTATATATATATATGCATATATATGTATATGTATATACATACATATATATATATATACATATATATATATGTATATATATATATACACATATATATGTATATGTATACATATATATATATATACATATATATATATATATGTATATGTATATACATACATATATATATATATACATATATATATATGTATATATATATATACACATATATATGTATATGTATATACTGTAACGTATCCGGTCCCTGTTTCAGGAGACACAAGGAAGAATCCGATGTACTAGACTAATTGGTTTATTTACACATCAGCTGTATACATTATTTCACAAGTATAAAATAAAACAATCTGATCACAGGAAGTGACGAGTACACGTAGGCCTGAGTAGAGACGGGTACCTAAACTAATTCAGACTCTGCCGAAATATGGTAGCATACACGGAAGACACAATTCGTAGCTTTCTCACTAGATCACTGAAATACACTTAAAAGCTCTAGCACAGTTCTGAAGAACAGCAACAATCCTGAAGAGGATTATATTAGAGAATGAAAAACCCACGCACAGGGTATCACTTCAATCTCACAAAAGATTTATCCCAAGACGGGATTTCGCTAATGATAACTCTCCGATGGAGAGACTGGTCGAGACGACCTTCGAGTTAGCCGATGCGGGCTACTCAAGAAAAGATCCCAAGGTGGGATTATCGCAAATAAAACTCTCTGGTAGAGAGACAGGTCAAGGCGACCTACGAGTTAACCAATGCCGGCTACTCCTTCAAGAAAAGATCCCAAGGTGGGATTATAGCAAATAAAACTCTCCGGTAGAGAGACAGGTCAAGGCGACCTACGAATTAGCTGATTGCTTGCTAACTAACTTCTTTCCAAAAAAATATCTTCTTCGTCTCTTTCTAGGGGAGGGGCCTCCAAGAGACGGGCCTCACCCACAATTTTATTATTGGGTCACCTAGCGATGACCTCATCTTCGACCAACTGCATTGGTCCGGGTTAAACCATTATCGGCCGTAAAGCTAAGATTGCATTAGCGGCAACATCTGAGAAGCGGCAAACCCTTTGTATTTCCGCGATCATCTTTTTAGCTGACAGAAAAGGTACCGTCCAGTCTAGCGTATTGTTCCTTCACTATAGTGCGCGGCCGTGTAGACTTCATGGTGCCGTAGAAAACAATTCTTTTGTATCCACACAAGTCTACCTTTCAAAGCAAAGTTCTTTGACGATATACCGCTATATCACGCCGTTACAGCTTCCTCCCCCCTAAGGAAGAGAATACTCCGGAGTCTGACGATGGAAATTCTCTAATGAACTTAAAAGTGAGTCAACTTACTCTCCACTCGAGGCCAAGTAAATGCTCAAAATTTAACACATTTAAAATTAAAATTTACAATTTAAACTCTTATAAATACACAAAATTAAAATACTTTTAAGCACTAAACACACAAAAAATTACTCAAATGTTAAACTATTTACACCTACAACAAAATGACACATCCAAGGTTATAGACGACTGAGACAGTCAGCGTTTTGATTTTCCTTTCCAGGCCGATGAACAACCTTGTATCGGAAAGGCTACAAAACCAACGACCAACGTAATAACCTACGATTGGTAGTAGACTGCTTTTTAACCACGTCATTCGTTTACTCAACTCGCTATCCCTAGCTATACTCTCGAAATCATAGACATTCGGATCCGCTTCCGGATAAATAATGTCTAAGTCTTTCCCTGAGACTTTATCCTCCTCTGATTCAGAATATATCAAGTTAACAGTTTGTGCTCTCTGATGATAAGGTTTTAGCATGTTAACATGATATACCTGAGTCTTGTTTCTGTCCTGCATTCTAACAAGGTAATTGGTATCGGAAATCTGATTTTCAATGATACCGGGGCCAACCCATTGCACTGCTAATTTGTTTGGTCGCGCTGTGGCTAGCACCAGAACTCGATCACCCTTTTTAAATTGTCTCCTAACAGACCCTTTATCGTACCAAAACTTCCTTTTGTTCTGAGCTTCTGTCATTCTTTCTACAGCTAGCTCCTGACATTCTTTTAATCGATTGATCAAATCAAATACGTATTCCGTCACCGCGGAATCGTTTTCTCCGGGATTTACCCAATGATCATATAATAAAGTTTCCGGCATTCTCAAATTTTTCCCGTACACTAACTCTGCGGGGCTGAAGCCCGTACTTTCATGGGTTACAGTTCTAAGCGCTAACAGGGCTGCAGGAAGGTTCTTTTCCCAGTCCTCTTTTGATTCTAGACACATTACCCGTAAAAGCCGTTTTAGGGTTCTGTGAAATCGTTCCACAGGGTTAGATTGCGGATGAAAGACCGACGAATGAGTTACCCTAATTCCAAACTTCTCAAAAAATTCGGAAGTTAAGTTGCTCGTAAAACTTGTGCCCAAGTCACACTGAATTTCCCTAGCATAACCGTACCTACTGAACAATGCCATTAAAGCGTCGATTATAGAAACCGATCCAATATCCGTTACAGGAATGGCGTCAGGGTATTTCGATGACATACAAATCGCCGTGACTAAATATTTGTTTCCTTTAGCACTTTCGGGAAGGGGACCTACCGTATCAATATTTATTTTTGAAAACACCTCCGTTATAATAGGTACAAGTTTGAGAGGAGCCTTCTTTTTATCCCGGGGTTTTCCTACTCTCTGACACGGGTCACAACTGCGGACAAATTCTTCCACTTCTTTAATGCAATGAGGCCAGAAGTAATAACTTAACAACCTGTCCTTAGTCTTTGTCACTCCGGCGTGAGCGGAAGTACCCTCATGCGACATTGATAGAATCTTAGGTCTAAATTTCTTAGGAATAACCAACTGATAATTCTCTTGACCCCGGTGGTCTACACTTTTCCTAAATAATAAATTATCTTTAAAACAAAACTCGGTTTCACCTTTTTTTTGTTTTTCCCAACATGGTGTTAAGGTTTCACATTTTTTTTGTTCGCAAGCTAACACGTTTTGATCGACTTGCAACAGATAATTCCCATTCTCTTTAACGTCGGGTAAAGAAATCTGATGTGCGTCATCACCATCAGAAATTATAGCAGGAATATTTTCTTCAGCGTTATTTAACTCACTATCCGTAGTACC
>CM063511.1:39627048-39629548 GCA_032207245.1 Pardosa pseudoannulata | reverse complement strand
ACGTGGCATACATTTTACTATAAAACAGTTTTCTTTTCTTACAGTGTTATCTATTAATTTTTATCACAATTGTACTAAGAGGCAAGCTAATAAAGCTCTTACACATCATCAGTTAAAACTATAATTTTTTCACCATTTTCAATGAGCAATACCTGTTTTTCAAATATGCATTCTTTTTTCACTTTTATCATTAGATTTCTTCCTTACAATTTCATCTAGATTACCGTTTTTTTTTTGTACAATTGATAATTCGTTGCTCTTTTAATTGGGGAGCACCATATTGGTAAGTTAAAATCGTTACCTATGAGGAGACAACACAGCATCACAAGAAAGCTTTACTGGGGAATCAAACCCACTAGGCGGAGCACAATCTTATAAACTCTATAAAGTCTGGACTTCTTTATCATTGAAATGATTTCAAATAAACTGGGCCGAACGCTGACCGATTGGTTAGGGCGCTGATCGTCGGTACCAGAGTTCGTGGGTTCGAATCCCACTATGGCATGGATGTTCGTAGCCGTCCGGAATCGGCTTTAAGCTGTAGGTCCCGGTCTCATTAGCCCTCGTGTGCAAAACAGTAGACCGTAGTGCTCCAAACCAAACCAAATAAACTGGCATAGAGTATGTGGGTCAAGTAATATGAAGTAATATTTAACCAAAACATTCGTAAACCACAGAAGTTCTGTAAAATTTTGAAAAATTTTAGATTATTATTATTAATCTTTTGGAGTTTATAAATTATTCGTCTACATGCAATATTTAGTAAGTTGTATGAAAAGGCGTGATTCTGCATGAAATAAACGTTAAAACCGAATTTTACATTTTATATTATGACAAATCAATTTTTCCAATAGTAAGGAAAAGAACACAGACATACAAATGACTTTCGGGCAACACTGAATGTAATAAGTACCGCATTTGTCGTATGGTTATTTCTGGTTTTGCTGGGAGCTTAAGAAAGTAAAAAGTTTAATATTTTTTACTATCCGCGATAGATCAGTCGGCAGAGGCAACGATCTCATAACTGGAGGTTTGCGGATTCGGAGCCCTAACCGGGCTTCATCAATACCTCTGGGGGTGGCAGACCAAGCCTATGGGTCTTCTGCTTGGTCTCTGCTTCTGAATGACGAGGATCATTAAGCATAAGTCATACTTTCTCCCTTGAGGTACTCGTTAATACGAATATCATTCTAATTTGCCTTAATACAAGTAGTCTCCGGATCGTGATTGGTTTGACCAAGTGGCATAAGACAGCAACAATATATTTTACAAAGAAAATAGCAATTTAGAATCCACTGTGTTCGTTAAAGATGATTAGTGTACTTAAAATATATTCGTGGTCCCAATGTCCTCCTAGTTCTCCATCAATACCTCTGGGGGTGGCAGGCCAAACCTATGGGTCTTCTGCTTGGTCTCTGCTTCTGAATGACGAGGACCATTAAGCATAAGTCATACTTTCTCATTTGAGGTACTTGTTAATGCGAATATCGTTCTAAGATGCGTTATTACGAGTAGTCTCCAGCTCAATCGTGATTGGTTTGACCAAGTGGCATAAGAGAGCAACAATATATTTTACAAAGAAAATAGCAATTTAGAATCCACTGTGTTCGTTAAAGATGACTGGTGTACTTAAAATATATTCGTGGTCACAATGTCCTCCTAGGTCTCCATCAATATCTCTGGGGTTGGCAGGCCAAGCCTATGGGTCTTCTGCATGGTCTCTGCTTCTGAATGACGAGGACCATTAAGCATAAGTCATACTTTCTCCCTTGAGGTACTCGTTAATACGAATATCGTTCTAATTTGCCTTAATACGAGTAGTCTCCGGCTCAATCGTGATTGGTTTGACCAAGTGGCATAAGACAGCAACAATATATTTTACAAAGAAAATAGCAATTTAGAATCCACTGTGTTCGTTAAAGATGACTGGTGTACTTAAAATATATTCGTGGTCACAATGTCCTCCTAGTTCTCCATCAATACCTCTGGGACTGGCAGGCCAAACCTATGGGTCTTCTGCTTGGTCTCTGCTTCTGAATGACGAGGACCATTAAGCATAAGTCATACTTTCACCCTTGAGGTACTCGTTAATGCGAATATCGTTCTATGATGCGTTAATACGAGTAGTCTCCGGCTCAATCGTGATTGGTTTGACCAAGTGGCATAAGACAGCAACAATATATTTTACAAAGAAAATATCAATTTACAATCCACTGTGTTCGTTAAAGATGACTGGGGAACGTAAAATATGTTCGTGGTCATAATGTCCTCCTAGATCTCCATCAATATCTCTGGGACTGGCAGGCCAAGCCTATGGGTCTTCTGCTTGGTCCCTGCTACAAAATTACGAGGAACCATTAAGCATAAGCCGTACTTTCACCCTTGAGGTACTCGTTGAAACGAATATCGCTCCCCTTTGCCTTAATACGAGTAGCCTCCGGCTCAATCAAGCTTGGTTTGACCAAGTGGCATAAGACAGCAACAACATATTTTGCAATGA
>CM063511.1:39612048-39622048 GCA_032207245.1 Pardosa pseudoannulata | reverse complement strand
TAATCATTTCTTAGGAAATTCGTAGACAATTGTTTTTACAAATTGTTTGTAAGTCAAAAAAGTTTTAGTTTGGTTTATTTGAAAAAACAATATCCATGAGACATTTCGTTAATAAAGTGGGCTCTATTTATACATAGTTGTAAAGCTTATTTCTGATTCTATTTAACTTTATATGTATGGGGGGAAGTCATTTTAACTTTTAACATACCACTGATTACAAATAAGCACGTAGATTTTAAAAAAATAAATTAATAATAAAATAAAATTATCGACAGGGCAAATACATAATAATGCTAATTAATCGTTCTTCAGCAAATGAATGCTTGTGAATAAATTTTACTTATATGTTTGGTGTTTTTGTACTTGAAGTGTACTTTACCCATCATTCCCTTAAAGTAAACAAAGTTTATCTACAAAAGGAACTGTGCCCATACAAGTAGATGAAATTTTATATTCAGGGATCTTTGGTAAAACCGTGTTCAGGAAAAGTAATTAATCACTTCTGAGGAAATTCGTAGACAATTTTTTTACAAATTGTTTGTAAGCCAAAAACGTTTTAGTTTGGTTTACTTGGAAAAACAATATCCCATGCGACATTTCATTAATAAAGTGGTCTCTATTTATACATAGTAGTAAAGCTTATTCCTGATTCTATTTCAAGTTATATGTGTGGGGGGAAGTCATTTTAACTTTTAACATAACATTGTTTACAAATGGGCACTAGAGTCTAAAAATCAATTAATAATAAAACAAAAATGTCGACAGAGCAAAGACATAATAATACTAATTAATCATTCTTCAGCAAATGAATACTTGTGAATAAATTTTACTTATATTTTGGTTGTTCTACATGATGTGCACTTTACCTATCATTCCCTTAGAGTAAAGAAAGTTTATCTACAAAAGAAACTGTGCCCATACAAGGAGATGAAGTTTTATATTCAGGGATCTTTGGTAAAACCGTGTTCAGGAAAAGTAATTAATCACTTCTTAGGAAATTAGTAAAAAATTTTTTTATAAATTGTTTGTAAACCAAAAGAGTTTTAGTTTGGTTTATTTGAAAAAACAATATCCCATGCAAAATTTCATTAATAAAATAGACTTTATTTATACATAATTTTAAATCTTATTTCTTATTCTACTTAACGTTATATGTATAGGGGAAAGCACTTTAACTTTTAACATACCATTGTTTACAAATGGGTACATATAGTTTAAAAATCAATTAATAATAAAACAAAAATGTCGACAGAGCAAAGACATAATAATACTAATTAATCATTCTTCAGCAAATGAATGCTTGTGAATAAATTTTACTTATATTTTGGTTGTTGTACATTAAGTGCACTTTACCTATCATTCCCTTAAAGTAAAGAAAGTTTATCTACAAAAGAAACTGTGCCCATACAAGCAGATGAAGTTTTATATTCAGGGATCTTTGGTAAAACCGTGTTCAGGAAAAGTAATTAATCACTTCTGGGGAAATTCGTAGACAATTTTTTTACTAATCGTTTGTAACCCAAAAAAGTTGTAGTTTGGTTTATTTGAAAAAACAATATCCCATGCAACATTTCACTAATACAGTACACTCTATTTATACATAGTAGTAAAGCTTATATCTGATTCCATTTAACGTTATATGTGTGGGGGGGAAGTCATTTAAATTTTATTATACCATTGTTAAAAAATTGGCACATAGAGTTTAAAAATCAATTAATAATAAAAATTAATTAAAATATTAAAAGAGCAAGAGAAATAAATAAAATTAATCAATTTTTTTTCAAAATGAACTTCTAAATAAATTCTGAAATATGATTTTTTTTATTATGTTGTAATGCACTTACAACAGTAACACCAGTGTTCTTTTTCAAAGGGGAAACACAGTAAAAATATACCTTATATTTGAACTAAAACATTTATTATATACACTATTTACAAATTAATACATTACTCGGTTAATATGTGACATAACTAGCAATTATTTGAATTTTATATTCATCAATACACAATAATTATTACAATATTCTTTTGGTTATACGTAATTCCTTAATCAAAATATTTGATTAATAATTTTTTTTGAATAAAAACAAGTTTCCAGTAATTGCAGGGTTCAGGTTTATAAAAATCGCCGTCGTTGCGGGCGTGCGGGCACCGGATTTCGATGTCCAGCCACTCTTGAATCCCAACTTCAACTCCTGTTTCTTCACACTCTTTCACAACTCAACACCTCGGTTTTAACGCTCCTTTTTTTTCTTTACCAATCGCTTGTTGGTGAAATTTTGCCGCATCTGCACCCCCTTCGAGTGTGCAGGTGGGCTGATTAAAATAGCCCCTTTTGTGAAAGCTAACATTATTTTTTAGCCCCTACACCATAACTCACGGTTAAATCTCTGTCTGGGCTTGACCGTCACACTTGTGACATTCCGTGATCTATAACTCCTCCGCAGGGGTTCCCACTAAAACTCGAAGTCAACAGCTGCACCTAAATTCTTCTTGGAAATTTCTTCCACAGCTGTGTATGCACGTGCTGACCATCGTGGTAAAGTACATCGTTACATATTATTAAATATACAATTCACCAAAAATTATACAATGTAATAGTGAAATATCTATTATTTTTATAACAAACTTTTATTAAATTATATAAGTATTTATAATTTACATATACCAACTGTGTCTTTATATTTTTCGGATACATATTTCCTTGTTTCAGTACTTAGAAAAAATTTATGATACTGTATCAATTATTTTTCTTCTTAAAATAAGTTTTTCTGTTGAAAGAACTAAAAAATTTAAAAAAATAAAACTGAAACTATAACTATTTTAAATTTTCATATTTAAGTTAAGTTTTAATTAAATTTTCAACAAATAAAAACATTTTTAAAATATGGATAGGCATACTAAATTTCTTTATACTTGACCATAGAGCAGCATTTAAAAACTTTATCAAGCTAAAGATTATTGTTAAAAACTCCTGTATAAAAAATAATTATCGTAAAGCTGAAAGGTATAATCTTTGCTCTGTAAATTTACATAATTTTACATATGCTACATAATTTATTTTTCATTTATCAATGAGTGTGTATATATTTTACATACCAAAAGGATATTTTACATATTTTTTCTGTTTATGCATTTTTTAAATTTAAAACCAGGAAAATAATCTCCAAAAAGACAGTCTGTCCTCACAATGCAAAATATATTCTAAAAATGATGATAAATTGCGCCTCTAACACTGGTCTAGCAAAACAATTTTTTCGGAATGTATTGAAATGGAAACATTTTCAATTGTTTCTTTACTGAGATAAAATCATTTATAATATTGCACTAGTAAAATAAACTCTTCACCAGCTATATGTAGAAAAGATTTTCATTATTTATTATGTAAATCCAATAATTATTCATTTTACTTTCAAGTAAAAACAAATAAGCAAATTTTGCTTTCAGACGCACTACGCACGTTGCGTATAAACCAGAACCATGTTCAAGTAATACAAAAGTTTTCAGGTGATCTTAGAATAGTAGACAAAAGAGGTTAATTGGCATTAACTTTAAAATATAAATAAAAGTTCAAAAGCCCACATGCAAAATTTAGTACTCAGGCGTTATCTATTTTTTACCATATGAATAAATTTCTATGCCAAATTAAGATGAGAAATGAACATTAGAGTTTAATAATTCATCACGTTCATTTTTTAAAAGAGGTTAATTGGCATTAACTGTAAAATATTATAAATACAAGTGCAAAAGCCCACATGCAAAATTTAGTACTCAGACGTTATCTATTTTTTACCATATGAATAAATTTCTATGCCAAATTAAGATGAGAAATGAACATTAGAGTTTAATTATTCATCATGTTCATTTTTTATCATTACACGCACATAAACAAAAAACGGATGTTATGGAATATGACGCTGAAAGTTTTATTCTTGGAAAGTAATTATAACTGAAAAAATCGGGATACCTCTCTTTGTTATATTTGATGTTAAGAAATATCACACTGCAAAATTTATTCTTGGAAAGTAATTATAACTGAAAAAATCTGGATAACTCTCTTTGTTATATTTGATATTATGAAATATGACACTGCAAAATTTATTCTTGGAAAGTAATTATAACTGAAAAAATCTGGATACCTCTCTTTGTTATATTTGATATTATGAAATATGACACTGCAAAATTTATTCTTGGAAAGTAATTATAACTGAAAAAATCTGGATACCTCTCTTTGTTATATTTGATATTATGAAATATGACACTGAAAAATTTATTGTTGGAAAGTAATTATAACTGAAAAAATCTGAATACCTCTCTTTGTTATATTTGATATTATGAAATATGACACTGAAAAATTTATTGTTGGAAAGTAATTATAACTGAAAAAATCTGAATACCTCTCTTTGTCATATTTGATATTATGAAATATGACACTGCAAAATTTATTCATGGAAAGAATTATAACTGAAAAAGTCTGGATACCTCTCTTTGTTATATTTACAATAAAATTTTAATCAAATATTTTTTTCATTAATTGACTTATAAACTCTATGTTTCCATGTGGAAACAAAAGCATGTAAGGGATTATATACTTTCCGCACACACACATATAAAGCCAAACAGATAGAGAAATAACCTGTACTACTATTTATACAGACAGTCTACTTTATTAATGAAGTGTCACAGAGGATTTTTTTATAAATAAACCAAACTAAAACTCATTTGAATTACAAATATATAGTAAAAGAAAATGTCTACGAATTTCACAAGAATGATTAATTACTTTTCTTGAACAGGATTTTACCAAAGATCTTTGAGTATAGGGTTTCTTCTGGGGACACAGTTCTTTTGTAGATAAACTTTCTTTCTTTTAACCGCTTGCCTAATTATCCCTACTTATGTCGGGTTCGTATATATATTGCAGTTATCCCGAGAAAACTCGGGAGAAGCAAAATTTTTCTGTATGATTTGTTTTATTTCGGTTTTATTTGGACTGGAGGAAATGAAAGAAAATATTCAACTTTGATTGGCAGTTTGCTCAGTTTTGTTAGTTTCATGGTTGTTTTGGCAGGACTCATCACGTGTTTTCCATTGTTTAAAAAACTAATTTCAGAAAAATCATCGTGATGAACTTTCTCCCACATCAGGAAGCATTAGTCCTTTACCCCTCAAGTTAACCTAAAGGCATTTTCCAGATGTTATTCCTGCTATAGAAAAAAATCAAATCCAACGAGACAGTGTACTCTGTGCACCCGTAAAACCAATTCAGAGATAAGGCAGTAAGAAAAGTGACCTGATACCAGTCTACAGAATGTCAGGTATCACTTTTTGTTGTGCCTTGTTTCAAAAATTTTCCTACAAAGACTAATATTTAACTTTTTTCCATTTGCCCGAGATAACTCGTGATAATAAACTGATGTTAAAACCAAAATGATACCAAACCTAAATGCTTTTACAACTGTAAAAAATTAAAAAGTCAACTTAAAACCTATACATATTTTGTTTTGTTTCATATCCTTGTATTAAATTTAAAAATTTGATGATTTTTTTCAACTTTTTTCAAAACAATTTGAAAGGTAAGCGGTTAAGAGAATGGTGGGTAAAATGGTATTGTGTAATTACTCATAACCGATCGCATAGTACTGCATCCCATATTTTTTAGTTACCAGGGCATGTTTAGCAATGTAATCCTTTAAGCAGATATCCTGTCATGGAAGATATATTATTGGAAAATTAAGATCATATAAAACTTAACACAAAATCCAGTATTAAGCAAAGAAAATAACGGAGACATCTGACACACGGAAGAGACAAACGTGCATCTATTGTTTTCTGAAAAATGCAGTTTAAGAAGGTGGAATTCACGTAGTTAATTTCTCATGAGAGACAGCATAAAAAGGCGGTTCTGTGTTCATCTTGAAATACGTTGTGGTAGAAAAAGTGAATACATTACCATATAGATTCCAAGGTTTTGCGGCTTTTTCAGGAAAAATTTACATACGGATTAGAAAACAGAACAGTTATTAAATCAGACTTTCGTTTTGATAATTCTAGAAGGGATTTCATCTAAGCGAGTCACGTTCTCTATTTATTTGTGTGGCTGGGAATGATAAAAAAATAAATTAATTGATTTGAAATTAGAAGAAGTTTGAAATTAGAAATTTTTCTAAGTTTTGGGAAAAAAATTGGAGGAATTTTAAGTCAAGGACACTCCTTGATTAAGATATTTTGTGGCTGGAAAAATATATCTTAAGGAATTAGAATGGGAGACAGGAGATTTTTAGAGAGATATTAAAATGAAATATGTTGATATATTACACATACATATATACGCAATTTTAAAAAAACTATAATCTGAAGTTCATACATTTATAATCATAAGCGTCTATATATTACACTTTAAAAATAACAAAATATGCAGAATTCATAGAAAAACAGCTGATGTTTATGGCAACAATCACACCCCGATACGAAAAAAAAATCGAAGAAAGACCAAAAAAAGGATTTTCTTACTTTATGTTTTCAAAAGAATCTGTTTTTAAAAATAACCTTTAGATAGATTTTTTTAAAGTTACTAATTCCATAAGTATCCAGAATACCCCCACCCCAATATATATGAACAAAATTTGGAAGTAATTTAATCATTTGTAATATAATATTTAGTGTGTACATCCATAATCATAAGCGTCTAAATACTATAAAATATAATAATTGATCCTTATAAATAGTTTCCTTGCGATTATTTTATCTTGAGAATAAACTGGGAGTTGTATATCAAAAAAATACTTTTTATCCCATGTCCTTTTAAGCATGTTTTTAGTAAGAAGCACAAAAGGACACTAGGTTCTTTCAAAGTGAAAAAAAATCGACATTCAGAGTGTAATGGACAGTAGTGATGGATCGCAGTTTGCGATATCGTTACAGGAGGAATTTTTCAATGGTTTTCAGTACAAATATTTTTTGATAGATCTTTATTCACATTTGTATTAAAGTAACAGTAAAGTATATTTTATGAAGGAATTAAAGACGGGTAATATATATATATATATTATATAATATATATATATATATATATATATATATATATATATATATATATATATATATATATATATATATATTCTTACGAATTGTCCAAACGTTGGGTTTGTGGATTGAGCAGTCTTTCAACACAGGACAGCAGAGTAATAATTTTTATTAGTAACAGATAAAATTCGGCGATATGTTACCAAACTGGCGTTAAAAATTAGTGACCTAAAACATCGCCAAGGAACCAATATCTTGCCAATTTGGTGACTTCCATTGAATTACACAATATAACCAAAATACATGTAAATTTACGAAATTTGCAACAATGTATATATATATATATATATATATATATATATATATATATATAATAATATATATATAAAACTAAGCAAACAGACAAACTTAAGCGTTATATATTTATTTTTTTAAGTGTAGTTACCTTTGTAAACTGAAGTGTGGTTCCAAATTTTATTGTGTTAAGGAGACTTAAAAAACACCAAAATTATTGTCTGCGTAGCGCAACTATTCCTATATAAATCTTTTACGTCTGTAGTTTCAATTCTAGCGTTGTTAACACACAATTCTCTCTTTTTCTAACTCCCTTCTGCCCTTACACCACCATATATCCAAATGTAAATAGCTTTAGTTGAGAATTCCAATGTTTGACAAAAACAACATTTTGATCCTTAAATTTGACGCTTATTATTTTCAAAGTCAGCGCCCATAATTTTTCCAGCATTGACACCATTTTAAGTTTATAACAGAGCCGCAGTAGCTGAGTCGACAAAGGCAACGATATTGTAACACGGAGATTGCGTATTCGAAACCCAAGCCGGTCTAAGATACGTCGTGTTCGTTAAAGACGACTGAAGCATGTAAAAATTTTCGTGATCACAATGTCCTCCAAGTTTTCAATCATTACCTCTGTGAAGGGCAGACCAAATCTATAGGTCTTATGATTGATACCTGCTTCAAAATTACGACGACCCACTTGAACAAGAAATCGTACTTTTACCCTAAAAATGCTCGTTAAAAAGAAAGACGATCTCATTTGCTTTAATTTTTGCTTTAATTTGCTCATTTGCGTAGCGTATAGCTCAATCGTGCTTGGTTTGATCAAGTGGCACCAGAAAACAACAACAGCAGTATTGGCATTGTACAACGGAATTGTAGAGGACAATGCTAAGAAACACAATAGAACAGTGATGCAACATTGGAAAAAATGTTATTCCTTCCCATCTGGGTTTGTAAAAGCAAAGTTTAAATCTCACTATTACCCATAGATTTATTTGAAGTTAACAATACTCTAGTCAAAACAATGCCTTTCTTTCACCCTAGCGGTACTGGTTAAAACGGAATGCACATTCCTTTGCCTTAATACTAGTAGAATATGGCTCAATTAGACTTGGTTTGTCCAAGAAGAATCAGGAAAAATAACAATAAGTTTATAATGGTTCAATTAGGTCAGTTTTGTACTATCGTTATTTTTGTATGTATAAGTGCACAAAACACCACTTTAATACTATTCACTAAGGACGAACTACATATATTACAAAGTGTCTACACATTCTCCATGCTAATTTTAACTCCCCTTTGCAGCGCGTTCAATCAAGGTATGTAAATTTATTTTCTCCAGACAATCCGTCCGATTTCTCACTGAAGCAAACATCATTAACTGAGATTACAGGACAAGGATTCGTGATATGATATATTGGAATTTATATGCATCTATATAATTACACTATTGATTACACTCATAATAACTATAATTACACTATAATATAATAAATATAACTACACTATAATATAATAACTATAATTACAGTACTAATATAATTTACACTATTAAAATTACCTAATGTACATTCTTATAATAAACGGCTAATCCTACAGCTATTTTGCGATGGGTATTTTAATACGAGAATTATTTAACATAAAGATTTCACCTATTTTCTAAAACAATATGTATGACATGCTGATTATTTTTGTATATGGTCCCATAATCTATTGTGAAACAAAAACATATATATATATATATATATATATATGTATATATATATATATGTATATATATATGTATATGTATATATATGTATATATATATATATGTTTATATATATATATATTATATATATATATGTATATATATATATGTATATATATATATATATATATATATATATATATATATATATATATATATATATATATATATATATATATATATATATATATGTATGTGTGTGTGTGTGTGTGTATGTGTATATATATATATATGTGTGTATATATGAATATGTGCATATATATATATATATATATATATATATATATATATATATATATATATATATATATATTCTTTGTTTTTCATTCGGCTATGCTTTTACTTACATTGCACCCACGCCATTGTGTATTTTTTCCTTTTTGGGATGGGCTAAATTGCCCATTACACGTATATATATATATATTTATGTTTATATATATATTTTTTTCTACTTATATATAAACTAATTTTAGAGGAATTATTGATAGATTACATAAATTCCTTTTCCAATATGAACCAAGATTACAAAACTACGAAAATAAGTAATTTATTGTCTAAGAAAGAGAAATAGTAAGCATTATTCTCTACCTGAAAATTAGTACAATTGTCTAAAGAATAGTAATAAACAATTTCAGAAGTTTCTGAAGTTTTCCAATTAAAGTTCTGTTCAAAATAAACAAACTGAATTGGAAATCAATGATTAGCCGAAACACAACCCAAACTCTCATCATACTGTCATGGTACTATTTAAATCTAGCAAAGTGCAGTTTCTTTAATAATATTGTACTTGTACTTTTCCTTTAACTTTTAAACATCCTATCCGATAATAAAATATATTTTTCAGCAAATCTTGCATACATAAATTTATATCCTCAGTACTTAACCCATTTATGCATATATATACATGCATATACGTATATATAC
>CM063511.1:39602048-39604548 GCA_032207245.1 Pardosa pseudoannulata | reverse complement strand
ACTTTTTTATTGATTTTCAAGTTTTTTTCAAGTATTAGGTAATTTTGAATGTACGTGTGTACACCATGCGGCTTTGCACTCTTTAACTGATGACACTAGACGGAAAGATCGATTTTAGTGCTCTGATGTAAGGATTAAAATGCACAAAATTCTGAATAATGTATTTAAGGGAGCAGAAAGGAATAAATTGTTATGTTTTTTTTTTCAGTCAAAAATCGTACTTTAAAATCTTGTAATGTTTTGTGTTTTAAAAACAGTTTTGTGTGTACAACTATAATAATAGGAGATACATTAATCCCCTGTATAATAATAGCCTAAGATTTCTGTCCGTCTGTCCTCGAATTTATGAAGCGGTTGGACCTGGAATGGATAGAGGCATCCATATTGGATTCATTATGAGGTACGGTTAGTAAAATTCAAACCGAGAAAAACTTATCTTCTCTTAAACTATCGATCGGATTCTAAATTATACTGTTATAAATATACTTCATATCACAGAGAAATATACTGTTGTCTTTAAAACGTTCTCAATCCGCCCCTTTTCCCCTTTTCGAGCGTTTAATATCATTATTTTAAGCCTCATATTCCCCAATTAAGACCAGGCGATTAAATTTATCAATTTATCCCATAATAAATAGGTACAAATAACATTTATATAGCATTATGACATCATTCCTTTAATGATCATATAGTTTTAAAAGCAAATCACCAAATCGCTTTTTTCTCATTTTTATTTTTACTCATTTTTATTATTGTTAGAATCTTACGAGAAAACCAATACTTTAAACACATTTCTTATAAATACAATAATTTTTTCACATTTATAATAGTATAATATATAAGATGGACTACATTTATTAAACAAATAAAAAAATACCCACATTTTTTTCTTTTTTCTTTCTTCTGACAATAAAAAACTATTTCTAAACAATTATTTCTATTAAAAATTAAAAGCAATCAAAGAGGACTGCGAAGTTGGTTAGACCCGCTAATAAAAGCCAAAACATTATGACCTCAAGAGCCAAAACATTATGACCACCAGTCAATAACTAGTTGGTCCACCTTTGGCTTCACTCAGCTTCAACAAGCCATGTCATGGATGACACAAGTTCTTGGTAGATGGTCGTAGACAGATTGTACCAGATGTTTAAGCAAAGGTAAGTCAAAACCGAGATATTTGCGAATTGGTGGTCTTTGAACTATGAGCTGCCGTACCATGACATCCCAAACGTGTTCTATCGGATTGAGATCCGGTGAGTTAGGCTGCCAGGACATTAACTAAAACTCAGCGTCATGTTCGAACAACCCACGAGTCGCGCAGTTTCGAAAATACTTGTTCCGAGCCTTCGAGCCATTATAATCTGCTCTCTATCAAAATCGCTTATATCCACAGCCTTTCCCATCACACACAGAAGTGAGTGAAAGAATGTTTCTTCAGACTCTCCATTAGCAGTTGATTACCACTTCCACCTGATCACGTGCCTTCCACGTCATCCAGGCGAGTTCATTGTAAAATGTAGGGGTGGTCACAATGTTTTCTTCAGTGTATATTTGTTGTACTAATGTATCTGAAATTCACAGAATAAAGGCAATGATTAGAATTTATTTATTAAAAAAAATTAGTTCTTAATTTTGTTCTAATGGGTTTCTATCATTTTTACTTTATATATTTTAAGGTTTCTTTAAAAGTAGTAGTTCGTCTAATAAAACTAAATATTTTATTATAGAAGAGTCTACAAATACACGCATGTTTTGCTAAGTTATTAAAATAAACCTTATGTGGATGTATTCAAGAAAGTCTAGAGTACAAAACTTCTGATTTCTCTTTCATGTTACAACCAAATTGCCCCTATCGCTTCAGAAAACTTTCCAGATATCTAAAGATAAGATATGTTCTTTTCCAGAATCATACTGTTACGTTCGGTTCTGACCTTATACTATTATGAGTTTCCTCAAAACTTCGCTTTTAGGCATTTCCCTCATGGACTTAAAAAGTATACCCCTTATAATCGGCGTTTCCCATGAATTCCAAAAAAGGAGAGTTTTAAAGCCACTGCACTACTTTATTCCTTTACGCTACTGATTTATTCTTGCTTTAAATCTTTAAAAAAACTTCGTCTCAAGAAATATAATATTTTTAAGAAGCTTTAAACTATACAGATCTTTAAAATAAATTACCATTATCCTCAAAATTAGGATGAAATGTGTAAAATTCATTACTCCATGCTTTTCATACCAAAATTCATTATATAATAAAAAAAAAGTATTTGGCATTTAAATATCCTAATTTCAAATATCCTATTTAAAATTAATTACCATTTTTCTCGTTCAAATATCATATTTAATAATTATTAGTAAATTATAATTTAAAAAAGGATTTTTAATTGTGTTATTGAAATATAAAAATAATTAATCACTAATAATATAATTATTATTACTAATCGCTAATGTAACTAATCACTAATATTAGCAGAATTTAGGCGAAGTTTGTAATACCATA
>CM063511.1:39589548-39597048 GCA_032207245.1 Pardosa pseudoannulata | reverse complement strand
GATATGGAAGAATTGAGAATGGGAAAGTGAAAGTGAAAATCTTAATGAAATATTTTAAATGTAATAATTTTGATATATTGCATACATATATACATATATACTTGTATTACAAGTGAAATTATTTTTCCCCATTTACGTGGGACGTTTACTCCTATTATTTAAATTGATATGTCTTAATGGACAAAAAGAAAATTCCTTATCTAAATGCAATAGTGAGCCATCAGAAACACAAGTCTAGAACAGTTGAAATTAAATTTTGTTGTGGATTAGAAATGCACTGGTCTAGTGGCTGTTTTTACAAAACTCTGCATAGAATCCTCAAGAATACAAATTTCTTTTACAAACTTTTTTTCCAACATATCATGCGATACAGACATTATCCTAACGTCTTAACAAGGTTGTAAACCTTTTACTCATTTACCACCACCCGAAAAGCACGTGTAGCTTAAGGTATGCTACGGAGGCATGTTACATTACTCCCACTGGGTCCTCGTAATTTAGAAGTAGGGACCAAGCAGAAGACCCCCCGACTTGGCCTGCCACCCCCAGAGGTATCGTTTGAGAGCTTGTAAGACTTTGTGACCAATGATGTATTTTACGTGCTCCAATCACCTTTAGCAAACAAGGCGGATCTTATACCGACTCCAGCCTCCCGAACCCGCAACCTTTTAGTAGCGAGAACTCTGCCTTTATCGACTGAGTTATCGCGTCTCTCTTTTACAAAATCAAGAGCGAGGGATCACATGATTTTATTCCCAAGAGACTTAGAATTATTCAACGTATTTTGGGCGTCTAGAATGAACTTTGATCCTCTAAGTTAGCTGAAAAACACAACAAACAACTATTAAGTGACTGGAGAAGTGAAACTATTTTCCATATGGATAGCTAAAAAATATGTTCAGTGGACAGAAAATATGAATTTATACCAGCTTTAGCTTTGAGAGACGGGTAAAAAAAATTTCGTCAACTAACACTCCTTTATATCAAACATTTGCAGCTGGGAAATTAAGTGTTAAAATTTTAAAAAAGGAAGCTTGAGAATTTAGATAGATATTTCAGGGATAATAATTTTGATATATAATATGTACAGAGAGAGCGAGAGAGAGAAGGGGGACTAATGACTACTCATGCATCTACAACGACTACTCATGATCTTTGATGAGTATTTCCTAATGTAAAGATAACAATGTATTTCATTACGCTACACTACAGACCATCCAACTAATTAAACGACTTTTAAAAAAGGTTATTATAACTAGTTAATCAGTGATATATTAATAGGTCATAGTTCTATTACCACTTGTGCTAGTAATAATGGATGAGTGTTGGGAAATCAGCAGGTGGTGATAAATCGGTTTTCCCTTTCTCCTTACGGCATATGACGGGCATTTTATTCGTGGGTGTTCAGATAACTCATACATAATACAGCTCTCGAGAAGAAGAGATATGGCCTGGTGCATTCATTGATCCCATCAAAGAAGAATGGCAGCGTCTTATATCTTAAATTATATTGATTTTCTCTCTTGGGAGAGAAGCTCTTCTAAAGTTCCAGAAATAGGTGGAGTTCACATAGGGAAGTGGAATATTAATGGGCATCATAGAGAGTTAATTGAAGAAATTCAAAATGTTCCTACATCATGGCAGGAAAATGTTCAAGGCCATTAATTGAAGTTATTGTAATAGTAATTGTAATGCTGTAAATATAGGATTTCATTATGACGTTCACATTTTACGTCATATAGCTAAGCTATAGACATTTATAGTGGTATGGATACTGTGAGTTTCAGATACCCTAAATTCCCCACAAAATAGTAATGTATTTTTTACAATGATGTTTGGGTATTGCTTAAAAAAAGGGTTCCTCTTGGTGAATTTGGCTAAATTATTGGCGATGCTTACTAAAACAGAAAGGTACTAAATTATTACTTAATTAAACAAAACGACTTGAAAATCGGACATTTATATTTATGGTCAATTAATCCTTTAATAGTTTATAAATGCAACAGCATCAAGTTATTAAAAATCAGCCATAGTGAACCGGTAATTTTTGTTATATCTATTTTTTAAGCATTGTGCGCTTTTAACATATAAGAAAAGAGTTACACAGAAGAGTTGGATGCAAATATATAAATTATAATATAGGTACAGATTGTTCGGACACTGCGAGATCAGGCGAAAATGTTAGGGGACCATCTTAAACCATTGTACCCTGTTCTTTAATCAAGCCGATATTTGGAGCTCCATGGTCTACTTATTGCAACAAGATGGCTAATGAGATCGGGACCTACTGCTTAAAACCTATTCCGAGTGACTATGACATCCATTCCACAGTGGGAATTGAACCCACAAACTCCGGTTCCGAAGGCCAGTACCCTAACAAATCGGCCATCTTTCGGCATTTTACAGTTAGTCTTTCAAGAAAAATATTAAAGTATCTGTTACAGAGAAATCTTATACATGGAAAAATTAAAAATATTTCTATCTGTAAAATTTTTAATATCATTAATTGAAATTTTTATAATCCTAATTAAAATACAATATTAAATTAATTTAATATTGTACTACATTAAATTATGTTTAAAAAGTTGAATCGCAGTGTTTTTAAGGTTTTTTTAAACACCTCGCAATATTCTTATAATTAAATTATATTTTTGTTACGAAAAATAAAGAAAACAATAAAATATACCAGAAAATAATTTTCAGTTAAAATGCAAGCTTGTACAACAATAATCCTTAAGAATGCTCGCCGAACGATGGCCGATTGGTTAGGGTGCTGGCCTTCGGTACCGGAGTTCGTGGGTTCGAATCCCACTGTGGCATGGATGTTCGTAGCCGTTCGGAATCGGCTTTAAACTGTAGGTCCCGGTCTCATTAGCCCTCGTGTTGCAAAAAAGTAGACCGTAGTGCTCCGAACCAAATCAAATCAAATCCTTAAGAATGCTCCTATCACACAATGTACTAATTAGTATATTTCATACTATTATTTCATTTTTAGAATTCATATAGAAACAAATCTGAATACAGATTTTATTTGGATTCAATACTATGTATATAACACACTTATTTTAAAGTAATTAACTTTCGGAAATTGTTTTTCTATTTCATTATTTTAAATCATTTGTAACTTGAGAAATATTTTTTTGATTTTGAAAAGCATAACGTGTTTCTTTTACAATCACATTAATAAACAATATCCAAACTTTTTAAAAAATTAGTAAAAGAAATGGGTCTGATATATCTGGAAATTAATAAACCAATACTAAAACTTTCAATGTGAATGATATTCTTTGCATTTTTAAAGTAAAAGTTAGTTGACAAAAAATAACGGAGTTTTTTTGCGGCAGTAAAATTTTCATGTTATTAGAAAAATGTATAGAAGATTTTACGTAAATACTACATCATTTTTCGGTCAAATTCTGTCATTACGAATGGCTCTTGTTTCTTTAAAGCCTAAAGACAAATACATTGCAGGCAGTTAAATTAAAAATATAAAGAGTAATATACATATATATATATATTTATTTTTTTATTTACATATTTGTGCATATATATATATATGTATATGTATATATGTATATGTATATATGTATATATAAATACATTTACATGTATATGTATGTATTCACGTATGTATTACTCTTTAAAAAAAAGCATGACGCACATCTCAACTCTTTCTTTTTTGCACTCGAGTTAAAAAGAGGTATTGAGTTACTGTGACACACCCATATATGTATTACTCTTTGAAAAAAAGCATAACTCGCATCTCAACTTTCTTGCATTTAAGTTAGAACTAGGTATTGAATTATTAAGACACACACACCTATATATATATATATATATATATATATATATATATATATATATATATATATATATATATATATATATATATATATACATATATATATATATATACATAATATATATATATATATATATATATATATATATATATATATATATATATATATATATATGTATAGATATTAAGTGTTTGTGTATGTATATATATATATATATATATATATATATATATATATATATATATATATATATATATACTTAGAGGTTTAATAAGTAATACACATTAAGTAATACAATATTGACACAAAACAATAATTATAATTATAAAACTACAAGGAAGGCTTGAAATGATTCTTCAAATTATGTCTGATTTAAGAAGCGAGAAAGATATAATTTCCCTCTACCATCAAAGTACTGTTGTATTTTTCAGAAAACACTCACTCTCATTCTAAAATTCCCGTGATTTTCAGTAAACTAAACAAAACTAACCAAGTTTGTTAAATATAGAAAATGACACTTAAACATCTGTATTCATTATAAAAGGTTAAGTAACAAATAAATGCGCTATTGTCTATAAGTAGCTGCGAAAAGCGTATTCCATTAAGACAACAACATAGCATTCCCTTTCTTCTTGACAATGGTCTAAATTAAATTAATCCTGAATACATTACAATTTGTAAGGAACGGTCGATATGACTTAGAAGAATGATTGTTCTGTGGTGAATCATTCTTTAGATCTCTTGAAGGAAAATCTTTTGTTCTACAATGCAGCTTTCGTTTTCTGAGTTGGTTTATATTCAGATATATTTAATCTTACAATAGGGATATTTCTAAGCTCGAGTGATGAAAAACTATAGTTTAAACTGGTTTTTCGGTTTGAACTATAAACCTGTGGCTGGTGGATTTAAACTTATTGAAATAATTTAAGCAGAAAAGCTGTCATACTTCTATGTCATATCCCTGCTTATTGTATGCGGGTACTGACAGGTAGTCATATTAAGTACATACTAATTGATAATATCATTATTACCATTCACATATCTATGTATGCTATAAACAAGCAGTCGCCAGATAGTGATAAAAATGTTCAATGGTCTACAGAAATAATGGATTATTATTTGTTATAAGCTGCAACACAACTAACAAAATGTTTCACTATCATTCAGATTAAAAATGAATAGTAACAAAACTTATGATAAATCATGTTTTTTATTATTTTTTCTATGTTTTTTTATTATTTTTAATATATATCACATTAAAAATGTGTAACGAATGCATTAATAAAAATATTTTTAATTTTAATTTGTGTATTTTTATTAAAAATTTAAAGTAGATTATTATTATATATTTATTGCCTTTTTTAATTTTAAACTCATGTAATTGATATTCCGCAAAATAAAAATTATACATGTAGTGGTCCTTAAAGCTCTAAAATTTGCCGATGTCTGTTATAAATAGCTGTCGCTATAGTTCTTGTTAAATCTACTCATTTAAAAAGCAACAGATTCAGCTAAGAATACGCATAATTTTGCCGACGTCCGTAATAAACAACTCTCGCCAAAGTCCTTATTACAGGTGAGTGTTGAAAAAGCAACAGATTGTGTTTAGAATACGCATAAAGTCCTTATTACGGAAGCGTGTTGAAAAAGCAATAGATTAAGTTTAGTCAGCATACTTTTGCCGACGTCTGTTATAAACAAGTATCGCCAAATTCCTTATTACAGTTGCGTGTGAAAGAGAAACAGATTCAGTTTAGTCAGCATACTTTTGCCGATATCTGTTATAAGCAGCTGTCGTTAAAGTGCTTATTACAAGTGCGTGTTGAAAGAGCAACAGATTGAGTTTAGTCAGCATACTTTTGATGACATCTGTTATAAACAACTGTCCCCAAAGTCCTTATTACAGGTTCGTGTTGAAAAAGAACAGGTTCAGTTTAGATTAAATTTACCGACTCCTGTTTTAAAAAACTGTCGCCAAAGTCCTTATTTCAGGTGCGTGTTGAAAGAGCAATAGACTGAGTTTAGTCAGCATACTTTTGCCGACGTCTGTTTTAAACACCTGTTGTTAAGTTCTTGTTATAGGTGCGTGTTGATAGAGCAACAGATTGAGTTTAGTCGGCATACATTTGCCGACGTCTGTTATAAACAACTGTCGACAAAGTCCTTATTATAGGTGCGTGTTGAAAAAGAAACAGATTCAGTCTATAATACGCATATTTTTATGTGAAATTAGAAACTAAAAGATCAATTAAAAATCTTATTCATTTGAACTTGATGAATTTGATATTCCTTAATATTGGGTATACCCTAAATTAACTGCAATGATTGCTTCGCACCGTCTCCGCATACTCAGAATCAGCTGGTCCAACATTTCTTGCAGTAGGAGAGCCCATTCCGCAATCAGCATCAGTTTGAGTTGTTGGGAGTTCTCCGGAGGATGTAAGCGTGCTGCAATGCGTCTCTCCAAAGCATCCCACACGTGTTCGATGGAATTTAAATCAGGGGAGCACGCTGACCAATCTATTCGAGTCCATCTGGACAATCCATTCGACATGCAATCAGGATATCTAAAAAATTATGACTAAAGAAGCTAAATTTATTGCTATTACTTCCGTTACATTACTTGCGTTACAGAAACGAAAATATTTTAATATCTTTCATAAGATTTCTTTCTTCATTATACAAAATATAAGAATAGTTTATTCAAAGCGTTTGATGGTTTATAAACATAACATATGTAAATATATTATAAAATATTATACATTTGTCTGTAGATTCATATAGCTAAATAAAGTGTATTTATAGACTTTGAATTATGAGATTTGCATCAAAAGAACGATTATTCGTCCAACCTTTCCCTAGGGAGGTAACAGAATTTATTTGTACATTACAGTCTTAATAAAAATAAGTTTAATCTTCTAGTTATATATTTTGACAAAATCTTTTATTTATATAGTGGTCATAAAAATATTTCTTAATCTTCTGAACGAGATTTTTACTTCATAAATAAAAATATTCCTCACTTGGATCATATAATTTGTTCATATTTTATCTCAGAAATTCCCTCTTGATATTTATCTAGCATCTACTGAAAGTAATATATTCTTTTTCTTAGCAAAAGATTTTCCTTACATGCATTGCTTTAGTTTATATATTAGTTTATAATTTTCTACTATAATTTTGTATATATATATAAACTTACCTAAAAATATTATACTCTTCTAACTATGATGGTTCCATTAGATTATTTACTAGATCTTGTATTCATAACTGTAATTTTATGCATTGTCAAACTTTTTTTATTATATTAAACAATACAAATTATGCAAAAATTAAAAAAGTTTATATTTCTATTGCATAATACTGAAATGTTCTAAGTCATAAACTCTTAGTCGACTGGGAAATTGGATTTTTTCTGTTTAACAACAGATATAATTATTGCTTTATATTTCGATTTAAAGTTTAAGATCATAGTAATGACATATTTTGCAAATGCACATAGATTTTTTTTTTTAGTTTGATATGTAAATAAGGAAAAGTGATTAATTCAAATTGTATCTGTGGTTTGTATCGTGATCTACATCATTATAGATAGAGTTTATGTTCTTTTTAACCTCAACGTACTAAAAGAGACTAGAATGAGTCTCTTTTACAATATCATTACATTTTGAGGACATTAATTTTAATTTTAAAAAAC
>CM063511.1:39582048-39584548 GCA_032207245.1 Pardosa pseudoannulata | reverse complement strand
TCCTATCGCTCAAAATTTTCTTAGGCATTTGATGTCGAAAAATTTGTCTTAAACAGTTAATATAGGTATCGGTGTTAACGTTCTTTGAGGCGAAAGTCCAAATAAACCTAGTGGCATGGTCAATAACAATGTGCAGATATTTTTTGTTGAATTATAATAGTTTAAACCACCAACAGTGTCTATGGCAAGAATTTCAAAAGGATCGCTCGTAGGAGGTAACATTTGTAAAAGGCCGAATCTGGGTTGTCTTGGTTTCTTATTTAATTGGCATACTTCACAATGCTTCACGAAGTTGCTTACATCTTTGGTTAAACCTATCCAATAATATTGTGGAGATATTAAATTTAGCATTGCCGAGACTCCTAGGTGTCCATAATCATTATGAGATTTTTTCAATAGTTTTAATCTTAAAGAGAAAGGTACTACAATTTTGATTAAACCTTGTTTCTTAACTGTCCAAATATTATTTAATTTTCTATAGTTTACACCGCAAACGTTGTCTAAATTTTGATATTGCTCTATCTCTTTCGGAGTTAAAAGTGGTTCGCGTACAGTCACATGGTAGGAGATCTGGTTTCTAGTTAGCATGTCCGTTTCATAATTTGTTGAACCTTTTTTTAATTTTATATCCAACGAGTACATTGATAACTTCAAACTCCAACGGAACAATCTACCTGTCGGATTTTTGATATTTTTTAGCCAAACGAGAGATGCGTGATCCGTGTAAATTGTGAAATGAGTCCCGTGTAAGTAACAATAAAATTTATCGACGGCATCAATTATAGCTAAGCATTCTAATTCTGTTATAGCATAATTTAATTCATAAGGTCTAAGTTTTCTAGAATGATATGCAATGGGATGTAGCGATCCATCAGGATGTAATTGTTTTATAACTGAACCAATCGCTTGACCGGAAGCATCCACAAAAATATGACATGGGTAATTAGGATTATAAATCGTTAAAATGGGTTTAGAAATAAGAGCATCTTTTAAATATTGAAAAGCTTTTTGGCATTCTTCATTCCACTCAAACTTTACTTCTTTCTTTAATAATTTATTTAGCGGTGCGCGTAGTTTTGCATAATTTGGAATAAATTTATTGTAAACATTTACGCTTCCCAAAAATCTCTGTAAGTCTTTGACATTTCTAGGTGGTTGAAGTTTTTTGATTACCTGTATGTTTGCATCACTGGGAGAGTATTTACCTTTTTCTACTTCATATCCTAAAAACTTAATTTTTCTTTGCGCGAATTGACACTTTGAAAACTTTAATTTTATGTTTTCTTTTTCACAGATAGAGAATATAGTCTTTAAGTGTTCTATATGTTCCTCAAAAGAGTTCGAAAAAATAATTATGTCATCAAAATAGTTCAGTGCGAATTTAATTTGATACTTATTTAAAATTTGTCTTAAAGTCCTTTGAAAAATAGCCGGAGCATTCCGGTATCCAAAAGGCAATCTATTCCATTCATATAATCCAAAATTAGACGTGAATGCTAATTTTTCGGTGTCTCTCTCATCTAATTTGATGTGCCAATAGCCACTTGCTAAATCAAGGGTCGAAAATATTTCAGCTTGTGTCAAAGAATCAATAATATTTGCAAAAAGGGGAATAGGCTCGGAATCATGTTTACTAATGGCATTCACCTTCCGATAATCTACGCAAAGTCTAGATTTAGAATTTTCATCTCTTTTGTAAGCTAGAGTAATTGGTGACGCATAAGGACTATGAGAAGGCTTTATTATATTTTTTTCCAGGAGTGCCTTTATTTGTTTTTCGATCTCTAAGTTATCTTTTGGAGACGCTCTGTAGGGTCTAAGCGCTATTGGTAACTCCGAATTTAGTATTATTCTAGGGGCTTCCATGCGGATGCATCCGACATCATATTTATTTTTTGAAAATATTTTACTATACTCATTTAATAAATTATGTAATTCAAAATTTTCATGGTTAATCAATAGATCATCACATTTAAAACTATTATTAGAATTAGTACAAGAATTATCAATATTAGCATCATGAGAATACACAATATCATTTTCATCATCATCATAAGTTAAAAATATGTAACTACTATAAAATTTTTCTGCGGGTAAATTTTTACTAATATTTACATTATTTTGGTACACACAAAAATCATTAAAATTTAAATTTAAGTTAAACAATTGTACACTGTCGCTGTTTAAAATACAATAATTAAGAGGAGACTCAATAACGAAAAATGAGATATTATTACAAATTTGACCAATTTTAGAGTCTATGTTAATAATTTTAGAAGGCTTAATCTTACCTGCTATCGTGTTTATCGTAATTTTGTTTAAATTTTCATTTAAATCAGTATTATAATAATCCAGTTTGTCCGAAATTCTTTTTGGCATGATATTAATGCTTGAACCTGTATCTAATAATACACTCACATTTTCCCCACTGACAACCATCTCAGTTGAGAACAAATGGCCAATCGTTGAATTTTCTCAGCTATGGTTGTTCACGTAGGGC
>CM063511.1:39564548-39574548 GCA_032207245.1 Pardosa pseudoannulata | reverse complement strand
TTTTCATACTGGTTTAATGCTACATTTTTTCCACATACCATTAAACTTGCACCTATGTTAAACATCACAAGACCTCACATGGACAAAAAGAGAGCATCAGAGGAAGAATCTGTATTATGAACGGTATCGTTAAAATTGCTCGTAATGTAAACAGTGCATGACACTTTGACAACTTTTTGGAAGCATCCGCAATTCAAACAATACTATTAATGTTGCTCTTCTGCATTATAAAAACATTTACTGTAATCTAACAATATGGATTATGTTCAAAGTATTTAACGTCCACTTTACATACATTTGGAGTCTTTTGTATCTCAACACATGTGGAATCACATCAGTGCTACTTTTATTTAGACAACCATTATCATTATTATGCTAATGAAAAATTTATTGTCATAACTTGTAATTCTCATACAGGTTTAATGCTACATGTTTTTCTTCACATCATTAACCGCTTGCCTGATTATCCCGAGTTATCTCGGGTTTGTATATATTGCAGTTAATTATTATCCCGAGAAAACTCGGAAGAAGCAGAATTTTTCAGTACGATTTGTTTTATCACGTTTTTAATATGCCTGGAGAAAATGGAAGGAAATATCCAACTTCGATTGGCAGTTTGCAAAGTTTTGTTGGTTTCGCGGCTCTTTTGGCAGGACTGGTCACGTGTTTTAAAATGGTTGATTAACTAATTTCAGAAAATCATCGTGACGAGTTTTCTGCCACATCTGGAAGGCCCAACAATAGTCCTTTACCATTCAGGTTAATCTGAAGATATTTTCCAGATGTTATTTCTGCTGCTAAAAAAACATGAAATCAAACAAGACAGTGTACTCTGTGTTCCTGTAAAACAGACCTCCAGAGGTAAGCCAGTAAAGAAAAGAGAGCCAGATATCAGTATACATAATGTCAGGTATCACTTTGTATTGTCCCTTGTTTCAAAAACTATCGTACAAAGACTTATATTTAACTTTTTTCCATTTGCCCGAGATAACTCGGGCTAATAAACTAACTTTAAAACTAAATACTTTTACACCTGTAAAAAATTAAAAATTCAAATTAAACATACATATTTTGCTTTGTTTAATTTCCCCGTGTTTGATAATAAAATAAAATAAAAATGTGATGAATTTTTTTTTCAATATTTTTCAAAAATATTTGTAAGGGAAGCGGTAAAGATCTGAGAAGCTAACATTTCTCTATATTTGTTTTCTATTCATTAAAATCTATTAAACATCCAAATACCACATTTTTGCTTTATCATTACAGAGCAATTCAGCGTCGACGTTAAATTTGAGACTCTCGAAAAATCGAAAAGTAGAAAATTCCTTTTGAGAATAAATTTACAGATGATTTGAACAACGACGCTAAACTTTAACTGTGGAGTCTCAGAATAAGTTTTCGGAATAAGTATTCGGATTTCTAGACGTGGGTAGAAAAGTTCGAAAGCAGATAATCGTAAACAATTTTTCCATCTTGTTATTAATTTTGATTATCTTAACTGTTACTTTTACTTAGCACACTTTTGGAGAGGAAAATTTGTTATAAATAAATATATTTTATACTGTCATTTATTAGTGGTCAATACCATTAAATTTATTAATGGAGATAAATCTATTATACAAGATTTGATTCATAAGAATCTGTATTATGAAATAATCTTAAAATTGCTCGTACTCCATTTATATAAAAAGACTATATTTTTTACTCTTGAATAAGTAAAGTTTTGTATTAATAAGGATAGATATTAAAACATTTATGTATCGTATGTATAAGAACAAATTTTAACTTTAAAATTTTGCTTGTAATTTTATATAGCTTTGTGTAGAATTATTGTAATATAAATGTTTTTATAATATTAATTTATGAATATATTTGAATATATTTGTAGTTAATTATTATCCCGAAAACTCAGAGAAGCATAATTGTCAGTACGATTTGTTATATCACGTTTTTACTCGGCCTGGAGGAAATGAAAGGAAATATCCAACTTGATTGGCAGTTTTTGTTGTTTCCTCTTTTGGCAGGACTGGTAAAAGTGTTTTAAATATGGTTGAAAAATAATTTAGAAAATCATCGTGACGAGTTTTCTGCACATAAAGGTATATATTTTAATATAATCTGAAGACATTTTTGAGATGTTATTTCTGCTACTAAAAAAACATCAAATCCAACAAGACAGTATACTCTGTGCTCCTGTAAAACATATTCCAGAGGTAAGCCAGTAAGAAAAGAGACCAGATATCAGTGTACAGAATGTCAGGTATCACTTTGTATTGTCCCTTGTTTCAAAAACTATCGTACAAAGACTTATATTTAACTTTTTTCCATTTGCCCGAGATAACTCGGGCTAATAAACTAACTTTAAAACTAAATACTTTTACACCTGTAAAAAATTAAAAATTCAAATTAAACATACATATTTATGTTTGTTTATTTTATGTTTTAATATAAAATAAAAATAATTTTTTGTTTTTTTTCAAAAATATTTGTAAGGGAAGCGGTAAAGATCTGAGAAGCTAACATTTCTCTATATTTGTTTTCTATTCATTAAAATCTATTAAACATCCAAATACCACATTTTTGCTTTATCATTACAGAGCAATTCAGCGTCGACGTTAAATTTGAGACTCTCGAAAAATCGAAAAGTAGAAAATTCCTTTTGAGAATAAATTTACAGATGATTTGAACAACGACGCTAAACTTTAACTGTGGAGTCTCAGAATAATTTTTCGGAATAAGTATTCGGATTTCTAGACGTGGGTAGAAAAGTTCGAAAGTAGATAATCGTAAACAATTTTTCCATCTTGTAATTCGCATTTAGTTGAGTGGTGTTGTCTTAAGCTGTTTCTCAATTTTACAGCACACTTTTGGAGAGGAATTCGTTCTAAATAAATATCTTTTATACTGTCATTTATTAGTGGTGAATAAAAATTAGGAATTTGATAATGGAGAATATATCTATTATAAATTATATTATCGTTTATTCATAAATAGGTTAATATTAATCAAATATATGTGCCATTTTTATCATATATATGATAAAAACTATAATTTTTAGGCTGTCTTGAATAAGGAAGGTTTTGTAATAAAAACAAGGAACAGAAGTGTGAAACTGTTGCCAGTGTTCCGTGACCTGTAATAAGAACAAATAATGTCACTAATTTCCGAAATATTCCAATAATTACCAAATATGGCTTTCTGTTGAGTAAGTAACTATAATAAAAATGAAAAAGAATGTGTTTTTGCTGTAGACTGCCAGCATTATGGTTTGTAATATTGAGATTTTTCGTTCTATAAAATTTAGATTATCATCAAAAATAGAGACACTCAAATGGTTTTTAATAGAAAATTTTAACATTTTCAGCAAATCATTTTTGAGTTATGTCCAGTAATTTGAATGACGATATATATATATATACATATATTATATATAGATATATATATATATATATATATATATATATAATATATATATATATATATATATAAAATATATATATATATATATATATATATATATATATATATATATATATATATATATGTATATATATATATATATATATATATATATATGTATATATATATATTATATATTTGTATATATATGTATATATATATATATATATTATATATATATGTATATATGTTATAAATTATATATTATATATATATATGATATATATATACATATATATATTTTGTATATGTATAGTTTATGTTGTATATATTTATATGATTATATATATGTCTTGTATATATGTATATATATATTTATATATATATTTATATATATATTAATATATTATATATATTATAAATTATATGTATGTTATATTATTAGATATATTTTATATTGTTATTATAAATGATTTATATAAAGGTGTATTTTATAATATACTTACAACATATTTTATTTTTACTTACATGTAAGTTGATGTAATATTTATATATAAATTTAATATTATTTTTTAGATATAGTAAAAATATAATATTATTTCTATAGATTTTTAAACATTTTTTCCTATAATTTAATAATTGAAAAATTCCTTATCAAAATTTTATTTATTTAATTAATATATATTATATCTTTTTTTTCAAATACTTTATTTAAATTTTCTTTTTATATATTTATATTTTGTCTAAGCTATATTTCATATTCTATATATTTATAATATAATATATAAAATATAAGATTTGTATATGTATATAAGAGAATATATAACTATATATATAATATATATATTATAATTATATTATTATATAATTCTTTTTATATAATATAAATATTTTTATGTAGTGTATTGTATTAAATATATAGACTATAACATTTATTCTATATGTGTTATATATTCATATATATGTATATATAAATATGTATATATATATGTATTATATTAATATATATATATATATTTATATATATATATATATATATATAATATTATATATTTATATATATTATAATATATATATATTATATTGTATATATATAATTTATATAATATATATATATATATATATTTATATATTATATATATATATATATATATATTTATATATATATATGTATATATAACTATATATATATATATTTATATAATCATATATTTATATATATTATATCATATATATATATATATATATTTATATTATATATACATACAATTGATAGGGGGTGTGTATGTGTAACCTGTAAAAGGAACCTTTTAAAAATCACAAATGAGATATAGCCCATGTTTTTTATTTGCTTGATTGGCGACACAAATTTACTGCAGTCATGTCGTGTAAGATTACTTAGTGGAACTGTTAGTCTAGGCAGATATTTATCAGAAATCGTTTTTTTTTATTTTAAAATAGAAAAACTGACCCACAAGTCTTGCATTTTTAGATAATTTATTAAACAATTCACAACATACTATATCATGTAATGTCATTAGCTAAAGGGTATGAAATAGCCTTAAATAAAAGACACTTTAAAATAGCTGAGTCGAAAGTGAGACACCTTGTGAGCTGAAACTTCAGCCAAAATACTTTTTTTCAAACTCCACCCACATTTTTAATATAATACTTAAAATTTTAAAGAAATTGAAGCTGGTACCTTATCTCATTAAACGACAATAATTTAGTGAGGTGTTTAATGTGTTCCGTAATCAGAAGATCTAAATTCTAAATTTTATTAAAAGAAGATAAAAGTCTGTTCTCTCGACGGATAAGTTTTCAAATTATCCCATCTACAACGCAAAACTTTAAAAGATTAGAATATTTCATTAGTGGAGTTTAGAATTCACTCTTCTCAGTTTTCTAAAGTACGTGGGTAGAAAACTTCAGATACAAGTAAACGTAAGTTCTTTTTCCTCTCGGCATGGGAATTGATGTAAAGCCGCTTTTCTCGCTTTTAAACGACGCTTGGAGAGATGAAGCTTCTGTAAGGGCACGATTTTTCACGCAGTTAGTCATTTGGTAACCGTGAATAATTTGGCAACTTGGTTTATGTGGCACGTAGAATAAGTTTCTATGTAGATTTAATGAAATGAAAACTTCTAACTACTATGGAATCACTGCTTAAATGTGTAAGATGAGGAAAATATACTTTTAAAACAGTCGAAATTTCTTTCTTTTATCTTTAATAATATCAAAATGGGTATTAACTTCTTTTATTTGATTAAATGTGATTGCAACAACTTTTGCAACCAGCTTTTATTTGGGTAGGTGATAGTACTTTAACAGATTCATTATCAATGATAACTTCAGTACTTATCAAAATGCCGATGTTTTTGCATTGTATCACAGTGTATATAGTCAATTTAAAGAATTGGAATTCAGTAAAAACATATGATATTTAGTTCACAGGTTTCAAATCAAACGTGCTAAACAACGTAGCATTAATTTAATGATAATAAATAGTATTCACAACAAAACAATCAATTAACGTTTTAAACGTCGTATTATGATCGACAAAATGGCAGTGTTTTTACATTGTATTACAGTGTATATAGTCAATTTAATGAATTGGGATTCAGTAAAAATATATGATACTTAGCTCAGAGGTTTCAAAGCAAACGTGCTAAACAACATAGCATTAATTTAGAGATAATAAATAGTATTCACAACAAAACAATCCATTAACCTTTTAAACGTCTTATTATGATCGACAAAATGGCAATGTTTTTACATTGTATTACAGTGTATATAGTCAATTTAATGAATTGGAATTCAGTAAAAATATACTAAAACAGCTCACATTTCTTTCAAAGCAAACGTGCTAAACAACATAGCATTAATTTAGAGATAATAAATAGTATTCACAACAAAACAATCAGTAGGTGTTAACCTTTTAAACAGGTCATTATTGATAACTTGATCGACAAAATGGCAATGTTTTTACATTGTATTACAGTGTATATAGTCAATTTAATGAATTGGAATTCAGTAAAAATATATGATACTTAGCTCACAGGTTTCAAAGCAAACGTGCTAAACAACATAGCATTAATTTAGAGATAATAAATAGTATTCACAACAAAACAATCAATTAACCTTTTAAACGTCTTATTATGATCGACAAAATGGCAATGTTTTTACATTGTATTACAGTGTATATAGTCAATTTAATGAATTGGAATTCAGTAAAAATATATGATACTTAGCTCACAGGTTTCAAAGCAAACGTGCTAAACAACATAGCATTAATTTAGAGATAATAAAGATTCACCAAAAAACAATCTTAATTAAAATAATTTTGGCATTTTATTTTACATAAGAGGCAATGTTTAATGTAACAAAAAAAATGGAAAATTCAAATAATTTATAGTAATATATTTTGATAAAGCAAAGCCTAATCTTAATACATTAAAAGAGATATATTTTAGTAATTAATAAAAACAATCATTAACTTTTTGTATGAAAAAATACATGTGTCGTATATACAGTATAAAGTAATTATTTTTTATGAATGGAATTCAGTAAAAATTATTTTCTTACTTAATGAACCAGTTCAAGTTTCATGCTAAATAAATAATTTATATAGAAAACAAATATTTCACAAAAACAATTTATTTTATTATATCAAGAGACAAAATGGCAGTTTTACATTTTATTTGTTTTATTTTTAATTTTAATGAATTGACATAAAAATATATTTTTTTTTTTTAATTTTACAGAATTTAATTTTAGAACAACAAATTCAAAAAAATTCCGTCTTTTTAAAATGGTTTTTACATTGTATTACAGTTACAATTTAATGAATTGGAATTCAGTTTTAATTTAAATTTTATGTGCTAAACAATAGCATTATTTAGAGATAATAAATAGTATTCACAACAAAACAATCAATTAACCTTTTAAACGTCTTATTATGATCGTGGCAAATATGTAATTTTTCTTACAGATTTTTAATTTTGTTTTTAATTTATTTTTGCAAGAGAATGCAGAATTTTTTTTAATTTTAAAGATTCCAACAAAACATCATGTCTATTAAGAATTTTAATCATTAAATTATTCTAAGATTTGTTTAGATGTAATTATGATATCTAATAAAGAATTTCCTGAAAATATACTATTTTTGAATGAATTTTGTACGCTACAGATTTTTTCGAAACATTTACAAAAAAATCATCTCTATATTTTTTATTAAAATTAAATAAAATTGTTTTTACAGTGCAGTTAATTTAAAATTTGATATGATTAATTTATATTTTTTGGGGAATTTATTATTTCATGAAATTGTGAAAAACTGCTTTTTCTTTACGAATTTTTGTACGCTACAGAATTTAGTTTTAGAACAACATTGCTACATAAAAATGCATGTATTTTCTTTTAGTTAAAAATTTTACAAGGCAGTTTAATAGAAATTTTGTCTTTCATTGAATTTTTAATTTATGTTCCTGTTTGGGAACATTGCCGTATGAAAGGTTTGAAAGTTTTACTGCTTTTTCTTTAGGAAGTTTTGTACGCTACAGAATTTATTTTTAGAACAACATTGCTACATAAAATATCCATAGATTTTCTTTTAATTAAAAAATTACAAGGCAGTTTAATAGAAATTTTGTTTTTAATTGAATTTTTAATTTATATTCCCGCTTGGAAACAGAAATTAAAATGAACATTCAAACGCGCAATTCCCGCTTGGGAATATTGCCGTATGAAAGGTTTGAAAGTTTTACTGCTTTTTTTATGAATTTTTGTACGCTACAGAATTTATTTTTAGAACAACATTGCTACATAAAACATGCATTCATTTTCTTTTAATTAAATTTTTTACAAGGCAGTTTAATTGAAATTTTGTCTGTTATTGGATTTTTAATTTACGTCTAAGTTTGGGAACATAGCCGTATGAAAGGTTTGAAAGTTGTACTGCTTTTATTTTATGAATTTTTGTACGCTACAGAATTTATTTTTAGAACAAATTGCTACATAAAAATGCATGTATTTTTTTACTTCAAAGTTTCAAAGGCAGTTTAATTGAAATTTTAATTTATATCCCCGTTTGGGAATATTGCCGTATGAAAGGTTTGAAAGTTTTACTGCTTTTTCTTTATTAATTTTTGTACGCTACAGAATTTATTTTTAGAACAACATTGCGACATAAAACATGCATGGATTTTATTTTAATTAAAGGTTTTACAAGGCAGTTTAGTTGAAATCATGTCTTTCATTGAATTTTTAATTTATGTTCCCGCTTGGGAACATTGCCGTATGAAAGGTTTGACAGTTTTACTGATTTTTCTTTATGAATTTTTGTACAATACAGAATTTATTTTTAGAACAAAAATGCTAGATAAAAATGCTTGTATTTTGTTTTAATTAAAAATTTTACAAGGCAGTTTAATTGAAATTTTGTCTTTCATTGAATTTTTAATTTATGTTCCCGCTTGGGAACATTGCCGTATGAAAGGTTTGAAAGTTTTACTGCTTTTTCTTTATGAATTTTTGTAAGCTACAGAATTTATTTATAGAACAACATTGCGACATAAAACATGCATGGATTTTCTTTTAATTAAAAAAATTACAAGGAAGTTTAATAGAAATTTTGTTTTTAATTGAATTTTTAATTTCAGTTCCCGCTTGGGAACAGAAATTAAAATGAACATTCATACGCGCAATTCCCGCTTGGGAATATTGCCGTATGAAAGGTTTGAAAGTTTTACCGCTTTTTTTATGAATTTTTGTACGCTACAGAATTTATTTTTAGAACAACATTCCTACATAAAACATGCATTCATTTTCTTTTAATTAAAAATTTTACAAGGCAGTTTAATTGAAATTTTGTCTTTCATTGGATTTTTAATTTACATCTAAGTTTGGGAACATTGCCGTATGAAAGGTTTGAAAGTTGTACTGCTCTTACTTTATGATTTTTTGTACGCTACAGAATCTATTTTAGAACAAAATTGCTACATAAAAAATGCATGTATTTTTAATTAAAAATTTTACAGGGTAGTTTAATAGAAATTTTGTCTTCCATTGAATTTTTAATTTATGTATCCATTTGGGAACATTATGCGAAATTATGAAATTGTACTAGTGTTGAAATATGTAGTATAAAAGTTTTAATCAAACTTTTATGATAAAAGTACAACAAATCGATAGAAAATTTAACATGGATAATTTCCCAGATACTACACTCAATTGATAAAGCATCAAATAAATTCGATTGGATGAGATTTAAATTCTGGATCACTTCTATCTAATACACATATATATTAGTAAGAACGATTAGATTTTACAGCCATAATCGCAGATGGCCGTCTCAATTAATCTCGAAACACAGCAGGCATGCTGATAATTAGAGGTACGGAATACGGAATTAAGCCACTTATTTCCATTGTACTGAGCGTAGAATACATGAAAGCTTACGTATGACTGATAAATGCAGCTGCCGCAACATGCTATAACAATTCACCACTTCACATAAATATACATAAACAGCAGACAATAATACACACGTGTGTGTACGTGACAAAGTAATAATTCCAATATACTTTTGAAATTCTTTGAG
>CM063511.1:39544548-39554548 GCA_032207245.1 Pardosa pseudoannulata | reverse complement strand
CCAGATGTTTAAGCAACGGTTACGCAAATCCGAGATATTGCGAATTGGTGGTCTTTGAACTATGAACTGCCGTCCCATGACACCACAAATGTGTTCTATCGGATTGAGATCCGGTGAGTTAGGCGGCCAGGACATTAACTGGAATTCAGCATCATGTTCCTGGAACCCTTCCAACACAATTTTAGCCTTGTGACCCGGGACGTTGTAATGTTGGAACATTCCATTTCCAGCTGGAAAAATAGACGCCATGTAAGGATGCAACTGGTCCGCAATTATGTACAGATACCCTGTAGCATTCATGGTCTGCTCACCACAATCACGGGTTCAAGAGAGGCCCAAGAGAACGTCCTCAAAAGCATAATACTACCACCATCGGCCTGTGTATGACCTACTGTACATTGAGGGAGCAACTGTTCACCTGGATGACAGCGCGTCCTGATATGGCTATCGGAGTGATGAATGACAAACCGTGATTCATCTGACCAGGCAACTCTCTCCCACTGATACATGTACCAGTCGCTATGTTCCCGGGCCCAGCGTAGGCGCAGTTGGCGATGACGCTTGGTAAGCAAAGGCACAAGAGTGGGACGTTTGCGGCGTAGCCCCATATCCGACAGTGTCCGCTGAACAGTTTGGTCTTATTCTACTATTCGACTTGACCTTGCATTGTATTGGGTTATCAGCTGATCCACTGCCTGTCTCCGGTTTTGCTTTACCATGCGAGACAGTCTCCGACGACCTTTTTCTTTGATAGCGTGTGAACGTCCAACACCATGTCGTCTAGTGCTGGTTTCACCGTCATTCATCCACTTTGCGTAAGTACTAACAACTGTAGATCGCAAACAACCCACGAGTCGTGCAGTTTCGGAAATACTTGTTCCGTGCCTTCAAGCCATTACAATCTGCCTTCTCTCAAAATCGTTTAGATTCGCAGCCTTTCCCATTACACACAAAAGTAAGTGAAAGAATGATTCTTCAGACTCTCCATCAGCAGTTAAATACCACTTCCACCTTTATCATGCGCTTTCCACGTCATCCTGGCGAGTCCATTGCAAAATGTAGGGGTGGTCATAATGTGTTATTATTGAGTGTATGTTTATGTGTGTCTGTAAGCACCAGTATTTCCCATTCTACAGACACACACCAATTCTCTAAAGAAATAGTTTCCTATTTATAAAATATTTTCCAAAATATGATTATTTTTCAAATTGAATTAAGACTTTAATATTAAAATTTGTAAGACTTTTATGGTTAAGCATGCTAAATCCTAATCTTGAGCCTCAGGGACACGTGCGCGTTGTCGTATAGCTACAGGTAGCGCCCGTCCTCACGGTTTAAAGTCTGTACTCCACGACTTACTAAAATCCATGTCATATGAGAATTTTTAGAAGCAGTACTCCATCTTTTGTACTATCATTAGTCCGGTACAAAGTTGCCACCTAGATTTAATAGGAAGTGTAATTTTTTACTGACGTGTGTTAAAACTATTTTGTTCTTCCTTCCTTTTCATTGCTTATTTAAAATCTTCTTGCATAACTTTAATAATTTAAAGTATTAAGAAAGATAGTCAAAACGAGTAAAACAATTTCTTGATTATACCCTCTTCTAAAGGGGATTAACTTTTTTTAACAGACTTATTTCAATGTAAGTAACCATTTTTCTCTCCGAAATAGATCGATGAACATCTTGAAAACATCGAGAAAATGAATTTTTCAGCTTCTCAGACAGTTTTTCTGGGATTTATGTATTTATTTAACATTCAGATCTGAGATTATTTTCCAAAATAATGCCATCGTTGTGTATGTTCAAATAATCTTCACTTTGTGGTATTTTTAAGTGTTTAATACTCAATTTATAGAATTATGAAAGCAGATAAATGGCAGATATTGTATTATTCTAATAAGAATAAATTCCATTCTGTAATATATTGAATATAACGCTATAAAAGTATTGTAAATAAACAATTTTATTTAAAGTAGTATACTATAAACAGCAACTTTTGGAAAGGAAACTATTGTCTATATTATCTGGTTGCAATACGATATTTTCAATTTTAATTCTGACAAAGATAATAAAAAATGAAAATCTGGACTTATTTCTTAGATTCTTATAGCTCCTTATATTTATTTGTAGCTCATTCTTCACTGAAAAGCGTAAGTAGAAGTATTATTTCATATGACCCTTAAGAGTTAAGATTATTTTTTATAATAATACAACTTAAGTAAATGTATTTAGTTAATTGGAAACGTAAATGAAGAAGATACTGAAGATTCCCTCAAAACTATGTTATTCTGTTAGTGACTCTATAGCTACTTATATACATTTATTGAAGTTACTGTGGCAGGCCAAACTAGTAAAATTCTCAAATGAAAAGTGAACTTGTCTCTTAGATTTATCATAGCTCAATAGGTTTATTTGTAACCCATTCTTCACTGGAAAGTGTAAAATGAGATATTATTTCATTTTATCCTTGATAGTTTAGACTATATTTCATTATAATAGTGCATGGATGGGGTGAACGTATTCATTAAAAAGGAAACGAAAATACCCAAGATAAATTCAAAATTTTATTATCCTCTAACTGACCTAGTACCTGTAGTAACGACATTAAACATGACCTGCCAGCCTACTTAACTGGAGCAAGTAAGAGGGGTTCTTTCTATGTAGTAAAGATTCATAAAACACTCAGACTGCCTTCAAAATAAATGGGACCAGACGAATATTTATTTACAAAACGAAACAAACGTCTCTCAAATAATCTAAGAGCCATACCATCAGCAACCAAAATTCATGGATGACAGTTTTAAAAAATATCGGGTTTAATCAAACAGTAGGTAACATTTTCTTTGATCCATCAATAAAGAAATCCAACTTCCTAGAGAGAAAGAAAGAGGGAGATAAAGAGAAAGAAAGGGAGAGAGAAAGAAAGAGAGGGATAAAGAGAGAGAGAGAGGGATAAATGGAGAGATAAAGTGAAAGAGAGAGCGAGATAAAGAAAGAGAAGGAGATTTTAAAGAGAGAGAGAAAGAGAGAGACAGAGAAAGTGAGAGATGGAAAGAAAGAGAGAGGGGGATAAAGTGAGAGACAGAAAGAGAGAGACATGTTACTCTATCCAAGTCAACGGTTATATCCTCTCTCTTCTATCGCCTTTATCGTTTTTACAGAAATCCAATAATCTAATACACCAAAGAAATTGTACACTTCAAAAAAACCACTTCTTATCCCTTTGCGTTAGATTTTTGTCAAAAACATCAGTATCTGTTTCACAACCATGGTCAGTCCAGAGATTATATGAGAAATGTAGCCATGTAGCCTGCAAATTCCGAGGAACACAGAATGCATGGATTTAAAGGGTCAATCCTCTAATATCAGTAGGGATGCACAACTTTAAGCAGTATTGGACAACTTTAAGCAGTAATTCTCGATCACAATAGATCACGATGATAGATTACATGTTATAGATAAGTAACCCTAATCCTTAAATTAAACTTACTAAACCTTTTACACTGTCTTTCGAATATTGTTTTTATCCCACTTGTTTATGTAGGAAATTCAATTCATACGAAGAATCTGTGTACTTGTCTGACTTCTTGTCACCTTACCTTACGAACCGTTACGTACATGCATGATTAAATGTCAGCATACATCTGTTACATAAATACAGCACAGAAAAGCTTTCATTCATTCATCCAGATTCTAGAAAATAAATAACATAAACTAACCAAGAATAATCTAGCAATAAAACAAATTTATAAATGAAAAACAAAATTCCAACTTTACTGTCGTTTAGTACTTAAATCAAAGTTTAATCCTTAACAGTGCAAATCTGTTTAACTCTGGCTATTTTATTTACTTTTAAGCCTCGCGAACACCTTCAATTTGAGAAAATGTTGTCGAAATAGAATTTCCAAATAAGTAAAAGAATTTCTTGATTATTTGCATTTCTACCAGGGATTAACTTGTTTTGTTTAAAAGATTTATTCGGGAATCCGTCGTTACCTAAGAGAGTAATTAAGAATCTATCTAAACAGAGAATAAAAAACATTTCTGGCTATTTTAAGTATTTAAAATTATTTTGGGTATTCTAATAAATTAATTTTCTACATTTTGATTGACATTTTATGATTATTTAATAATTACAACTAATTCACTTCATTAACTGATACATGAACTAAATACAAAAAGAATAATTATGTTTAATATAAAACTTTTTACATTACAAATTTTGGCCTTATCCCAGATCAGTGGGCTCGGCAAGCGTAAGCGATATCGCCAAATTCTAGAACCCAGTTTTCTCGCAAACCTTGCTCTATTTTTTATTTTCTATTTTTTTTTAATTTGTATTCATCTTAACAAAATTTCAAACCTTTTTTTGTTCAAAATATGCTTTGAAATTGGGTATAAACTTAATACAAAATGAAGCACAAATTGTAAACATCACTTGTTCGACAATTTGGCGATCACTTGTACAAAAATAGAGCCAAAAGCATGGCGGCCAGCCCCCGGAACTGGGATTCTACCAAAATTTTATGCTACAGTATATGAATATGATAGTACATACATATCTTAATATCAAGGAAAAAGTGAGAAATTTTTCATGGAGGTGTCTTTCACTTTAGCTTTTATTCCAAAAGTAATATAGCATTCCTTAAATATATAATAAATGTATAGAGCAATTCTTATTGGGGATAAACAGCTCTCAAATTCCGCCATACGTACTACACTGATTAGTATAATTTTTTTCTCTTAATCATTATATTATATGGTGTTTAAAGTTGTCACAACTTTCAAACATTTCCTAAAGACCTTATTAAACGTCATCATCTTGTGTTGAAAAAGCCACAGACTTAGTTAAATATTACTCTTCCAGTTGAATAATATGCAAATTTTTCATCTGATTAACAGCTTTATTACATGTTACATAAACCAAAATATATCAAATGGAAATTTTTTGCTGTAACACAAAAAATCTGCATATTCTCCTGCCGATTTCTTGCATGTATGAAAACGGTGTTACAACACAAAATTTTCAATCGTTTTATTTTGTTTCAACTTGACTTAAGATAAGATCCTTAAATATTTGAAGAGCTTTCACCCTCAGATGAGAAATCCACTTAATCCTTCCAAAAGAAAAGAAATCCTAAAATGTATCTGCTGATTTATCAACACGTACACGATGCGTGTGGTAAGACACTAATGAGAACAATTTATAATGTCTAAAGTTGCTTAAATTTCAAATTTTTTATTCTTAATAGTCTGTAATAGATTTAAGATATTCACCAATATCTATAATTAAGGAGTAAAGTGGAATTTCAATCATACCAATTCAGAACTTTTGGTCGCATAATGCAACAAAATCTTGTATTCACGTTTGTCCACATACACATTTAAAATGGCACCACTGTGTGTGAATAATAAGCTTATAAAAGAACTTTTCTAAAAGCCAATTAAAGCCAATTTTCTTTAATTTTTAATTATTTAAATAATAAAGTTCACAAATTATTATTAGATATTATTTAATGTTTAATTGTTATTAAGATATTATTTAATAAAATTCTGTTAATTATTGTTGAAACTTATATATACTGAATTTAACTTTCACTCACCCTATTGTTAAATTCCAAATCTTTAATTTATTTCATCTAAGTTTCTAAATCATATCAGAAATAGTATTCGGGCTATTTTTCATTAGTATTCTCCTAGGTTTATGGTAAAGTTCTTCGTTATCCATGGTAGCTTTCTTTCTATGATCATATGAGGATATACAAGACGAAATTTCCTGCGAGCTGCATTCAAATCTACTACTTAAAAATTACGTGACCTTTTCAGATGTTTAATTCAATTTAATTAGTTTAATTTACAATTTATATCTAAGAAACTAACCAGAGGTTTGTTTAAAAGCTGTAGATTGTTGGCTATTATATCAAGGTTCCTTACTTGTCATTTGCTAAAATATATCTTTTCAAAAACATCCAGTCTAACTATAAAGAGTACAGTTCTGTTCAATCAAATGACAAAAACACAGAAATGATTCCCTCAGTAACATCTCTTCTCAATAATATCTTTTTTAATTGTTTTTATAGTATAAGGGTGCTATTACTGGTAGAATTTTTGTATGGAAAGTAATTCACTATAAGAACTTTTTAGCTGTTTTTTAGAAATTATACCGTTCATTTTTATTCACGATTACAAATACTTTGGTAATTAATGCAATTAGCTTATAAATTATATCTATGAGTCTTGTAAATTTGAAATGTATGAAAAAAGTATTGTTACATTCCTTGGGTGGGGGGCGATATTTAAAGAGGGTGATTTAACTGTGAAACGCTCCAGTTGTACAGCAGGAAAATATATCTTTCTTAAAACTTGAATAATTACCTTTTAAATAATGAATAATTACCTTTTATATAATGTAATTAACCCTCTGACTGCTCATACAGCGATTTCCACGGGCATGTGTTTTTCTTCCTTTATTAAGAAGCACATTCCGCCTTTTCACCGTTTAGCCAGTGGAATAAATTATATACAGTATTAGACATTTAATTAGATAATAAATAGAATTATATGACTAGAACTATAGTTATATTAGATAATAAAATTACAGATAGTATGTTATAAATAGAAATTAACTCTATTTCAATTTAAATTTATTAAAAAATAAATTTTTTATGTGATAACATCTAGAATTAGTTTTTCTGAAAGCTTCGATTCTCATGATAAAAGTCAATATAAAAAATCTTCTTAGAAAAGAAATTAGTATTTCAATTCTCCAATTAATATATATATACTTAAAATATGCAACAAAAAAATACTCAATTTTTAAAGAGATCTCGGCTTACGAATTGAGCAGTCAGGGGGTTAATAAACAGCTAAACAATTTATAAGCATTGTTTTAGAGGAGTATTTTCATAAGAGATCATGAAGAATATTGAACTCTTGATTCTTCCATGTAAAGCAAATTAAAAAAATTATATTTCAAAGAGAAATAAATTAATTGTACTAATACCTTCCATGTATAGTTTAAAGTGTCAAAAACAAAGAAAATGAAAAAAGTTAATATGTGTTTAAAACAAAAAAAACTATTAACAGGTGGTTTCACTGCTAAACCACTGTCCTTAAAAGGGTTAAAACGGTAAATGGTTTTAAAAAGTTAGACATAAAAATTCTCTAGAGGAATTCTTGGTTGATTACTACAAATTGAGTTAATAATGTGGTAATTTGTGCTAAATTGAATGTAAAAATTACTGTTAAAAACAGAAGTAAAAAAATTTTTAGCTCCTTGAGCAATGAAAATTATTAATATGTGTTTAAAACAAAAAAAAATACAGGTTCGGCTATTAATTTCCAGTTCTGACGTAACTGTAAAACGAAAAGACAAAAAAATAGCTAATTATTGCTATTAAGAATTCTTGTGCTTGCAGTGCAGTAATGATTCGGTATGTGGTTCTCGTAAATTAATTTCTAAAATAAGTTTGAAACAAATTTTCAATTTTAAATTTTTACTCAAATGATCAAAATTAAATTTAATTTTACAATTTACTAAATCTTTGTGATGAAAATCACACTCAGTTTATTTAATTTGTGATTAAGTAATGTTTCAGAAGTATGAATTTTTTCCTTTGTGTTTTCGAATTCAATTAGATTTTAAATATTCAATTTTGAAAACCTCAAAGATGTTGTTTTTGTTTATGCAATTTGTTGAGTTACGATTGCATTTCAAGCCACGTGCAAGCATTCATGCCAGTTGTGAAGACAAGATCCATGTTAGAAACAGGAGAATCTAAAAGAGATCTAAAATGACTGTAGTCGAAGTGAAAATAGATCAAATAATTAACATTAAATTGTGTTTCAAATTAGGCAAGACAGCTGCTGAAACCTACGAAATGTTAAAATAAGTTTACGGCGAGGAAGCATTATCCAGCTCAAGAAATTTTGAATGGTTTAAATACTTTCGGGACTGCGCTAAAGTGACGAAGATGATCCACACCACAGATCGACAACAGTCTGTACGCACGTCAGAAGCAACTGTAAACTGTAACGCTACTATTAAAGAGCATTTCAAAACAGGACTTTAAAACTAAAACTTAAACTAGCAAAATAATTTTAAAGTCCTTTTAAAACAGGACTTTAAAATTTGTACAGCCGAGAACAAACGTGCATGGAGATCATACTTCGAATCATATTAAATGGCTATGTGTTTAACTTGTTTTCTTCTGAGTTATTCCATGAGTCCTCGAAATTAATAGCCGGACCTTGTATTACTTTTGGATTATTAGAAATTGAGTTAATATTATGGCATATTTCAATCAGTATTTAATCAGTTTGCCAGTCGCATGATTTAAGTCAATACATTAAATTACTTTTTTCTGAAATATATGTAAAACTGAAGATAGGAGTGTTAAGTTGAAGACCGACTGAGAGTCTAGGCCAGCCGCACGTATAAGTGGAGTCCCCGTGAGAAATTACGAATTCAAATAAAAACTAATTCCTCCTGCTGAATTTTTATTATTTTGAATATAAATAAAAGTGTAAATAGGAAATTTAAAAAAATGCTAATTAGGCCATCATGCCAAAGGGTCCATACTTGATCGAAGATCTGCCCAACATGGCTTCTTGGTCTTAAAAAGAAAATAATGTTAGAACTACTGCAGATTTTGAGCTGCATACTCCTTCTTGCTCTCTTTCTGAAGGGTCCTGTAGTTACTCTCGAAGAAAAAGTTCGTTGGACAGCATTGCCTGGGCCGAAGATGGCTATTCCGCGATTAGCAAATCCTCTTGACCAATGGGGTCGAAGGAGGGTTACTCACATTACTTTCGCCTCTAGGTCAGTTTCGAGCTGGCGTTGTAGAAGTGTAACTTTTTGTTACAAGGAGAAATACTGTACCAGAAAATGGCTTAATTTCCTTTTTTTATTAGTCCAAAAATTCTGACAGTGCATGTTTCTAGACGTTATTCTCCAAAAATATTTTTAAAAATTTCTATTCGTTGTTGTTGTTGTTTCTCATGCCACTTGGACAAGCCAAGCACGATTGAGCCTGCAGGCTGTCATATTAAGGTCAAGGGGTGCGCCTTTCGTTTTTAATGAGCACCATTAAGGTGAAAGAATGACTTCGCTCAAGTAGGTCCTCGTAATTTTGAAGCAGGGACCAAGCAGAAGACCCACAGACTTGGCCTGCCACGCCCAGAGGTATTGATTGAGAACTTAGAGGACATTGCAGCCATTAACGTATTTTAAGTTCCCCAGTCACCTTTAATGAACACGGCTGATCTTAGGCAAGCTTGGTTTTGAACCCGCAACTTTTCACTTACGAGATCGTTGCCATTACTGACTGAGCTACCGCGGCTCATCTGAGAAGTGTGCTATGGAAATAAAGATGAAGTGTATATTTCAAGAGTTTTAATAATTAAGACAAATCTAAGTGTTTATGTTCTTACAAATTTGTTATAATATTTATACGTATACAAATCAGGCAAGGAGTCAGAAGTTAGGTCTTGGAGTTACTATAGTAAATCTCCTTTTGGTGACTTCAACATCTGTGTTTTGAATATCTTCTTCCATTCCTTGGATCTCCATTAATCAGTCAAAACTGCTATTATCGTAATGTTACAGTAAGATTCCAAGTCACTGAGTTATAAAAATAAAAAATTATCTTTATTTCTATTCTTTATTTCCTTTGAGTCCATATAATATTTATACGTACACAAATCAAACAAGGAGTCGGAAGTTAGGTCTTGGAGTTACCATAGTAAATCTCCTTTTAGTGACTTCAACATCTGTGTTTTGAATATCTTCTTCCATTCCTTGGATCTCCATTAATCAGTCAAAACTGCTATTATCATAATGTTACAATAAGATTCCAAGTCACGGAGTTATAAAAAGAAAAATTCATCTTTATTTCCATTCTTTATTTCCTATGGGTCCATATAATACTTATACGTACACAAATCAAGCAAGGAGTCGGAAGTTAGGTCTTGGAGTTACCATAGTAAATCTCCTTTT
>CM063511.1:39507048-39539548 GCA_032207245.1 Pardosa pseudoannulata | reverse complement strand
TTCATTACATACGTTAAAATAGCAATGAAAAATTAATATTACAACCATTGAATGTAATAATTTATTTTAATTTTTATAACCTAAAGTAAATGTGGATTTCATTTAAAGTTGGCTTTTCCCACATAACACTAACCGAGGTGGAAAGAATGTTTTACAGAAATACATGCAAAAGGACCACAGGTTTTACATATTTCTTCATTTATTTTTATTTATATATTTATTTATTTTGGAAGTTCTAGAATACACATAGCATTAATATATATATATATATATATATATATATATATATATATATATATATATATTTATATATATATATATATATATATATATATATAATATATATATATAATATCATATATATATATATATATATATATATATATATATATATATATATATATATATATATATATATATATATGAACAATGGACTATCTTGGATTAAGCCTAAGTGATAATTAATGAATCAAAATTTCTGTAAAAAATATTATATCTCTGCTTTTCTACCTAAATAGTATAAGCATTTAAAAATAACTTACTTTCTTTTGATGCAAAATCATTTGTAATAATACAATGAAATTTCCTTAACATGTTTACTCTCGATATCCGTTCATTTCTGTCTTTTTTACCAAAACGTTAAAGCAGTAGCCTTTGTAAAAGTGCTCATGTAAAATTGCTGAACGAGCAAGCTTGAAAATTAATCTTAGTTATTATGAACTTCACAGAGTAAATTTCAAATTCAAACAGCTTCGAAGATTACAGCTGTTTTAGTTAATGATGAGATATGTTTTCCGCCTTTGCCAGAAGTAAAACCTTTATCTAAGAACATTTTTTTCAATAATTTTCAAATCGAAATTACTATATATTGAATTCCTTTCAAGTTGTTTATCTGAAATTTCGTACAAACAATCTTTCATATATTTTCCTTAAATTTTGATTAGCTTATTTAATTATATGCATTATTTTTCAAATTTTTATCAGTTTTCAAATTTTTATATTTTTTCAACAAAAGACTTTTTTAATTAATAACTATAAAGCAAATACATATATATCGTCAAGCACTTAGCAAAAACTAATTAAATATAATTTTCTTCTCACAAAGGACAAAATTATTTGAAAAGACCTCTTGAGATAAGAAATCCCAGATAATTATTCTTAAATTCGTCAGTTTAATTTTTAAATAATCTTCAAATTTTTCAATAATTATTCAAATACAAATTAATCTTTAACTAAGCATGTATTTAATGAAAGATGTAATAAAAAGTTTTTTAAAAAAAATCACAATTTTTCTTGTTTTTCAGATCTTTTTAAGTACAATGAAAATTAAAGTTTTAGAATTTCTATATTGATTTTCATAATGGACCTTAATCCTAAGTTGATTATATATAACACTTTGCCGTTTTTTTTTTTTGAGAAAAATAGGTGAGTAAAGCCTTAAATATCATGAGAGATTCTATGGAAGAGATTTATTACAGCGCTGGAACGTATAGCCGATCCAGTAAAATTGCTATCCACCCCAGATAATTCTGTGACTATTTTTCGGTTTGGCAGTCAAGGAAGATTATTAAGTGTCTGTTAATAATCATGAGAACTTATAAAATGTGTTATTCAACTTGCAAATTAAATTTTACATATAGACAACTCTTCAACCTGTAATTCAATTATTTTGGCATAAAGACTACCTAGGATATTATATTTATCGTAGCAGACGAAGAAATTTGTTAAGTGTCTGTTAATAGTCATGTGAACTTATAACGTTCATTGTTCAACTTGCAAATTAATTTGTACATATAGAGAAGTCTTCAATCTATAATTCAATTATTTTGGCGTAAAGACTAACTAGGATATTACATTTATTCTGGAAGTCGAGGAGGTTTATTAAGTGTCTGTTAATAGTCATGTGAACTTATAACATGTTTTTCAACTTGCAAATTATTTTGTACATATAGACAAATCTTCAACCTATAATTCAATTATTGAGGTAAAGACTACCTAGGATATTACATTTATCCCAGCAGTCGAGGAAGTCTGTTAAGGGTCTGTTAATAGTCATGTGAACTTAAAACGTGCGTTGTTCAACTTGCAAATTAGTTTGTACATATAGACAAGTCTTCGACCTGTAATTCAATTATTTTAACGTAAAGACTACCTAGGATAGTACATTTATCCTAGTAGTTGAGGAAGCTTGTTAAGGGTCTGTTAAGAGACCTGTAAATTTATAAAGTGTGTTATTAAACTTGCAAATTAAATTATCCATATAGACAAACCTGTAATTCAATTATTTTAACTTAAAGACCAACTAGGATATTACATTTATCCTAGCAGGGAAGGGAGTTTATTAAGTGTCTGTTAATAGTTGTGTGAACTTATAAAGTGTGTTGTTCAACTTGCAAATTATTTTGTACATATAGACAAGTCTTCGAGCTATAACTAAATTATTTTGGCATAAAGACTACCTAGGATATTATATATATCCTAGCAATCTAGGAAGTTTGTTATGTGTGTTAATAGTCATGTGAGCTTATAAAGTATGTTGATCAACTTGCAAATTAATTTTTACATATAGAGAAGTCTTCGACAATAAATTAAATGTTTTTGGCTTAAATACTACCTAGGATATTACATTTATCCTAACAGTAGAGGAAATTTGTTAAGTATCTGTTATTAGTCATGTGAACTTATAACATGTTTTGTTCAACTTGCAAATAATTTGTATATAGACAAGTCTTCGACCCATAATTCGATGATTTTGGCAAAATTTTAAAGAGTACCTAGGATACAACATTTATTTTTTATTTACATTTAATATCTTGGCAGTGGCATTATTTACAATCGTGTTCAAAATTAAGTGCTTTACTTTTCCATACTCTCTTGTACACAATTGGATATTTATTTCATTTCCGTTAACTGAATTCTTACAAAATTACCCCTAAATTGTTTCTTTTAGATTTTATCAGGTGAATATATGCTAAAATATGTATTGTAACTCATCACTATGTGTTAATAATACATCAAAAACTGCAAAAAAGAATATTGAAAATCCTTTGTCTCTTTAAACGAAAATCAAAAGCCATAGTCTCGATATTCTTCAACTCTCTTTCGTCCTTCGCAGCTTAAAGCGACAGTTTCATCCTAAAAACACACAGCCCTATAATCCTGAAGCGGAAAAAGAAACTTCTACCTGTCATCGAGTAAATTTATAAAGAGTGTCTCTGTGGAGCTGCCAAAATACGTGTTCACAGTAATTTTTCAAGTGACAAAAGTATAAAGATTAATTTCATCTCTCACAGAGAAGGAAGTTTTCCTACTTTCAGATTAAAAACATATTTTAAACTTTTTTTTCTCGGGGTCATTTTCTACTTCTTTCCAAATTATGCATTTCGTGACACAATAAGTTCTGTGAAAAGTATTCCATTTGTTAAAAACTTTCTTTTTAACAAAAAACTTACTAAACAGATGAAGAGAGAGATAAATGTTTTTAAAGTGAAAACTACAAGAGAGATTTTTTCTAATGCAGCTGGCAATACAGGCAGTATATTCCTTTATGCCAATACAAGGTTGTTAAGCTGTTGCCCATTTTCTACCACCCGAGGAGCACGTGTAGCTTAAGGTATACTACGGACGTGTATAAATTTACCCTTCTGGGTGCTCGTAATTTAAAAGCAGGGAACAAACGGAAGACTCCAAGCTTGGCCTGCAACCCATAGAGGTATGATACAAAAGGTAACAAGATGGCGACAAAAGCTTGGCGATCTAAATTCTTCCCTATTTTGTTTTTTTTTTTATATATATGAGCATCAATAATGTGGTAAATGCATTCGAAACTAATGTCTACAAAAACACGCAAAACACCCTTTTACGCAAATACAAAAATTCTCATGCGGACACAAGATAATGCTACCTAATATACACATTACCTATAATACACATTTTTCATATCCTTATACAAAGTAAAAAAAAAGTATTGTAATTAAGATAAATTTTGATTCTCAACGAAAATACTTATCGAAAATACAATATCGAAACATTTTAGCAAAATAAGTAATTCAATGAAAATACTTATTTTGCTAATGCTTGGCTAAATACGTACCAGTTTTAGTATTGCATTAATATTTGCGTACAAGTAAATTTTAATTTTGAAGTTTTAAATATCCATTCTGACTATTCCTAAATAAGTCATGACTAGTTTATTTTTTTATCCCTTACGTATATACTTACATAAGTGATCCCAATGAATAACTTTTGAAGGTGATATTTTGTATTTAGATTTCCTATAACTACACTATATAACGATACCTTTTATTATAACTTATACCGTATATAGGGGGTTTAACTGAAAAACGATTCGTTGTTTATTATTAGAATTTGTATGTAAGCCAGTTATAATTTCTAGTTGAGCATCTCCCCTTTTGCTTGGAATCTGATATATATATATATATATATATATATATATATATATATATATATATATATATATATATATAAAGGAAATTCATTAGCAATTCATTAGCATTTTCCGATGCGCCACGCTGCTATCAAGTAAAGCTAAATTAAATATTAATCAAAAGGAATCAAAATAAAAGGAATTGGAATGAATATTGGAACAAATATGGAATTGGTGTACTTGATTTGGTGGGGGGGAATTGCGACCCCCACATTCCGGTTAAATGTCCATTTTAATTAATTGAAACTCTCCCGGTCACCATAAGTACATCAATAAAAAAGTTTTATAAAATACAATTTTACATATATAAATATGGCTGAGTTAGTTCATAATGGTGATTATAGTGGTGCTAGCAATCATGGTGTACACAACAAAAAAAATTGTATTTTATAAAACTTTTTTATTGATGTACTTATGGTGACCGGGAGCGTTTCAATTGATTAAAATGGCCATTTAACCGGAATGTGGGGGTCGCAATTCCCCCCACTAAATAAAGTACACCAATTCCATATTTGTTCCAATATTCATTCCAATTCCTTTTATTTTGATTCCTTTTGATTAATGTATATATATATGTATATATATATATATATATATATATATATATATATATATATATATATATATATGTATATATATATATATATATTCTATACCGTTACAAAAATATCTAAACTTCCCACATAATAATCTGTTAAAAGTTGAAAACTGCATATTTTTATGAAAACATATGTATTATTTGTCTTTCCTTGCTTTAGAATACAACTTTCAAAAGCTGCCTTTCAGACGCATCAATCATAGTTACATTCAACGAAAACAAGATAAGAAATGTACGAAAGTATATGTCTAGTTTAAGAAATTTTATATCTCCTATAGGAATTTGGTACATGCTGAAAGTTTACATGTTTTGAACTTTCATGAATATCAATTTTATTTAAAAATTTGTATTAAATTCAAAACGTGCTTCATCGGTTAAAAAATTTTTTGTATACGTATCCGTATAATTTAGAAAATTCTACTCGATAAATAATTCGAACTCTTCTTCTGTGAGTATATATTTCTATTATGTATGCAAGAAATTAAGATTATCCAGGTAACTGAACAATTAGGTTATTTTCTAATGCGTAATTGTTTTATAATTTCATTCCACTTCTATTTTTTCATATATCAAAAGGATTTCTATAATTTTAATTCATTCTTTAAAATAAAGTTATTTGTAATTATAATTAATGTAATATATTAATTTGTAATATATTAATTAGTTGCTTTTTTATTTTTTAAATATTTTTTCGTAATATTTTTTTTCAAAATTTGCATGTATGAATTCTTTTAGAGTTCTATATAATAATCTGAGACGAATTATTTCATGACTCTTTAAGAGTTGCAACAGGTCTTAGATATTTCATAAATATTTCTATGGTTATATTGATTATATAAAAGCTTGTGGTTTATCTAAACATATAGAAGTTTCATATACACCAAGATCTTTTAAAATGTGTGGGAGACGCTTTACTATTTGAAAAATGCAACAAAATCATTTAGAGGTTCATGTCAGTACACTGGTGTCTAAAATTAAACTTCCATCACAAAAAATAAGATATTTTGACAAAAAAAAATGTGATTTATGGAAATGAAATTCAGTATCTAATACATCATATGTAATGCCGGAAAATATAACAAAAATTGCAAATGAGTTGTAAGCTGAAATTTAAATGAGAGCCACGTTGTCAATATAACATGCATCATAACTGTTTGTTTCTTCGTCTTATAAAAGGTGTAACCCTTTGTACAGTATACAAGCCTAACATAGAGCTTTCATAATATTAATAATGCTACTGACAATTGTGTCACTTATAACGTATAACGTTTAAAGTTAACGTATAAAACCTCTTTAGAGTTGGTTGTCTACATGCAATGACTCTTCCTAAAACATCCTTCAAATGTTCTGTGAGATTTAGTTCTAGAAACCTCACTGACCACACCATTCGATGAATACTCTCTTCTGTCCGATATTCGCTAAAAATTGTAAGTCTGTGTGGTTACGAGATCTGGAACACGAAAATATATTCATAACCCTTCCAAAACTTCCATCTGTAAGGTTTGAGAATCCCTTCCATATACCGTTCTGATACCACTTTACAAGCAAGCAAGATATGCAATCGCGTGCACCTATCCAATATGCCACACTATACAAGGTTGCCAATGCCACCAAAGTTAAGAATTCTACTGTATTTCCATGATGATAGCATCTCCCATGTTCTTTCTAGACTAACAATTTAAAGGACAGTAGTTTCGCAGTGAAACCACCTGTTAATACTTTTTTTCTGTTTTAAACACATTTTTTGCTATGTTTTTGATATTTTAAACTATAAATAGATCGTATCAATTCAATTAATTTATTTCTCTTTGAAATTTACTTTTTTGAATTTGCTTTACACGGAAGAATCAAGAGTTCGATATTTCTTCATTATCTTATATGACCTTACTTGTCTAAAACATTACTTATAAATTGTTTAGCTATTTATTAATTACATTATTTTAAGGGTAATTATTCATTGCTCTCCTAATTTAATTAAAGTTTTAAGAAATAAATATTTTCCTGCTGTACAAGGGGAGCGTTTCACATTTAAATCACTAAATCTTGCCACCTCCCCAACAAAGGATGTAAAAATATATTTTTCATATATTACAAATCTACAAGGCTCATAGATAAAATTTATATCCTAATTGCATTGAATATCAATGAATTTGTAATCGTGATCTTCAAGGGGTTAAAAGTTGTCGAGAATCTCATTGTGCACTGAATGTCAAATCATCCCTGAAGAGGACGTGGAGCCAATCCTCCTCTACCAAGTATGGTGTTCAGGGCTTCAAGCTAGACAGGTGTTCTTATGTCACAGAGAACACACATCAGTGACTGTGACTTAAATACCGCTATCAATTAGCAGTCCACACACGGTTTGTCTCGATTTCATTGTTTCAGACACAACAGCAAAGTCTTGCATTGCCAGGGAGTAAATATTTATTCTCTCTTCCAAGAAGTAATTTTTAATAGAAATAAAACGATATAGAAATAAAGGATAAGAAAATAAAAAGATATACAATAAACAAGGGCACCACATTTATGGTGAAAATCCCGTGTTTATTGTATTAAATGACACTTTCAATACTTAGAAATGACCTTAAATAAGATCGTTTCCAAGTATTGAAAGTGTCATTTAATTTTTTTTATTGCAGAACCTCTTGATTGTATATCACTGGCTTCCACACATCACAGATGTATATATCTTACATCTGTGATTGGAGACGAAAATAATTACAAAAAGATAAAATAGTAACAAACTTCATAATAACAACAATAAGAAACAAGAGCATTAAATAACACTATAGTGCAATGCATTTAAAGCCCCATACCAATCCTCAAAAGGTAATTGTAAGTCTTGGTCAACCTTATCTAATCTTCCTCGTGATAGTATATGTTGTCTTAAACTATTCCCATAATCTGTAGATCACTATACGCGACACTTGTCGCCAACAAGTTACTTGTTAGCCCTATCCTAGTGGCTATTCTAGCCTACCAAAAGTTATCTTTATTTAAAGTCTTCTGTGTGGTCATTCTCAATATAATCTATGCAGATGGTGGTGTTTCACACACAAATTTGGTAACTTCCACTTTTCATCTTTAATCTCCACGCACCCTTTTTAAACAGACCCTCTTTACTATTAAATAGACACTAGAAGACCAAATTGAAACCATTTCTCGAATTACATTAGGTATCAACTGCTTTTTAAAAAATCAGTGACAGATATTTTTATTTATTGCAAAATATTTAACTTTGCACTTCAGAACAATTATGAGTATTACGGGAGATTTATATAATAAATTTAAGTATTTTCATTTACCTTACCTAAAAAGAAATTTCTTGGTATCGCTGACAATAAATTCTTACAGACACATAGGCCGTCAAAATGAAGTTACTGGTAATATTTCATGGGATACCAAATTATAAGAAGATATTTTCTTTCAGAAAGCTATTTTTCTTATTTAAAAAAATGAAATGACATATTTTCTCCACAAAATTCTTGACAGTTTAAGGTCTCCTTTATGATTTGAAAATTTCTTTTGAGCCTTGTTTCCGTCTTCCAATTACAGGTCTTTAATTTTTCTGAAGTAACGCTAAAGCAATGTTACAGTCTAAAAGAAATTATCCAGTATCTAGATATCCCGGTTATGATTTTCAAAACTTGACCGTCAAATGATTTATGAGTATATATTTATATGATATCAAGATATAAATATACTTATTCCCACTTCCAAGAAGTCATTTTTTATAGAAATAAAACGATGTAGAAATATTTCATAATGTATAAATAAATTAAAACAGCATGTTAAACAGCAATCAAAACAAGCATTTATATATACGAGAGAGTATATTTGTAGTAGTACATATGTATACTTATACGTATATACGAACATATGAGCAACCTAGTTACATAAAATTTTATACCTATGTATGTATGTATATATATATATATATATATATATATATATATATATATATATATATATATATATATATATATATATATATATATATATATATAATATATATATATATATATATATATATATATATATATATATATATATATATATATATATATATATGGTGTAACGAATTCTCGTTACATTAAATTCCTGATACAGACGTAACTAAAACCGTAAGAAAATACGGCATAAAGTAGAAGAATAGCAACCGTGCCTTTTGTGAGCACTTGAACTGAGCTCTTCTATACCTAGTGAAAGGACGTTGTTTCGCGCAGAATGGGATGCTGAATGGAGGATTGTTGACGCCGAGGACCATCTCAGTCATTCTATCGGAGAAATCCATTAAGACGCTGGAGAAGTGTTCTCAGTGTTAGTTTCAATGGCATCCCGAAGAAAGAGTTTCACACGACAGCAATCCTCTACATTGTAAGGGAAGCAACAATACTTTCCTATCTTGTTCTCCAAGGGTATGTGACGGGACATCGATAATGATCGGTGAAATCGCAGGTGTTTCGGCACCTGCGAAAGAATCTACTCGAGCTTTCCAAACAACGTCATCAACCAGCTGTCCGATCAGCTGAGATGGACATTCTTGCGGTCAGACGACTATAAAAGAAGAGCAGAGTTCGAAGCCCGGAGAGGATTTTTTGACCGATCGAGTCTCCTGTGAACTCATCGGCCCAGAACGACGAGGGAGCAACTGAGTGTCCTCCCCCCCCCCTTTTTTCTCTTAGGAAGCTGATTCCTGCATCGATCATTTTTCTCATTGTAGATATTCATCGTTTCATCTGTATTTAACATAACTTCAATATTGTGTTTCTAAATGAATATCATAGTCTGTACTTAGGCCTCCGCTATCCTTTTTCGGGCTCACTTAGAGCCCCAGTACGCTACAATAAACATATATCCATAAACACACACACACACATACACACACACATATATATATATATATACATATACATACATGCATATATATATACATATATATATATATATATATATATATATATATATATATATATATATATATGTTTACATATTGAAACATACAACTAAGAATACATGTAGCTGTATGTTACACCGCAGAATCAGTGGCAATCTCTAAAGCGTATGTTGCTGTCTCAAGAAGTTTCGAGATATATCAAAAATTATCTAAAAATTTAGAGGAAAAGCTAGTTTAAATTTAGTTTTGTTGAAGGTAGACTCAAAAAAGATGATGCAGTCGATAACAAATTTTTAACACATCAATTTACTGAAGATGAAACTTAAAAATAATAAATAGCAGCTCTGGTAGATACGTTGTCTAGTAAATTGTATTAACAGAAAAAGTGATAAAAACATGACTTCCTAAAGTGAAACAAAATCGCTTATTCGCAGACAAAAAAATAGTTAATTTAGTATTTTTGCAGTTTGTGGACGGGCCAGTTGGTCACTCACAATTGCAGAATCAGCGATCAGGGTTCAAATTGCCCAAATGTGCCCTAAAGTGAGATCAGAAATGGACAAAATATATGGAAATAGGGAAAGATTTTACTAATGTTAAAACGAAAGAGATTGCCTACTTCAATTCAGGTTCTTTTCTTCATAAAGAAATTGAATTAAGATTGTAAAAATTGAAAAATAATTTAGATGCATTTAGATAATATTTGTAATATCTAGCGAGTAAATGTTTATGTTTAAGTATACATATATAAATATACATATATGAATTAAATACTGAAAACGATTATAGCTTAATTCTGGCAAAAAATTACTGGTTAGAGATAAGATATCAACTGTAATTACCACTCATTAGCAATAGGGTTATTATTATTAAGATTAATTCGACCAGTAGTCCTATAAGACAGCGAAGTCTGATGACCGAGTAAGCAGATGCAAAACAAACTAATGATTTGTGAAGAGATTTTTGAAAATGCTACGTAAAATTTTAAAATTACAATTACAAACTACATACAAAACTACGTACAAATTACATATTTAAGCATGCTCAAGAACTTAAAATTACGCTACGTACAGTCAACAAGCACACTCGTCCATCCCTTAATTTTTCCAACATCCAATACAAAAGTATTATTTTACCCTGAAATTAAATAAAGTCAAATTTTGCTGTGTTTTATAAAGGAATGTACAAAAAAAAGGAATTTTTAAGAATCAATTATTCAACTGAAGGATTCAATGAAGACCCCAAAATTGGAATTACATTCCGACATCGACGTGAGGACAAACTTTAATAGCACGTTAGCGGCTGCAAACGACCGTTTCTCTTTAATGGCGACATTTAAAAGCATTTCGACCGTATATATGGCTATTAAATCATGTCGGAAAGTTAGCAATAAGTGGAACTAAAATTCTGAGAATGGTTCATTGCAGTGATCAGAGCTCATATTTAAGTTTATCTACATTATATGAGTATGGGGCATATAGGAGTATTCTTCAAAAATAATTTGAGTGATAATGTAAATAAATGTCTAAAAAGATGTACGGTTTCTTTCAAATAATATGATACCAGTAAAATGTTCTCCTTTTCGCGCTTTAAAGGTAAAATTTATAAGTATCCTTAGTAGGAAGTATTTTGCGACTATACGAGCGATGGCCGATGGGTTAGAGATCTGGCCTTCGATACCAAAGTTCGTGGGTTCGAATACCACTAGGGCATGGATTTTCTTAACCCTTCGGAATCGTCTTTAAGCTGTATGTCCCGGTCTCCTTAGAGTTCGTGCTGCAAAATAAACCCCTTTCGGTAAAATGACGAGTCTAGCTCGTCATTGGTTTTTCATTCCATACCGCACAATGACGAGCTACACTCGTCATGCGACTAAATTTAATGTTAAATATGATAATTAATTTAGTTTATAACTTCTAGTATACTGAATTTAGCAAGACTTTTGTTACTTGTGGAAATACCAGGTCACTATTACATATTGTTTATTTATAATTTCTTGGTACAAGTCACTGCCAAATTAATGAGTCAGAATAAAAGAACCTACTAAGAAATGCCTTGTGTGTTACAAGAATCAAATTAGAAGGGAGACTCCCTAGCGGTGTAAACAATTCAGTATTCCTTTGCACTTTGTTTTGAAAAGTACCACTATCTTGAAGACTATTTTCTGTATACCTTATTAATGTTTTGCTTTGATATTTTCTTAATTATACCTTTTCTGATATTTAACACTATGTAAAAAGTGGATTTTAATTAGGAATATGTAAGAATTGTAAAATGAAACAAGTTTTTTAAATAAAAAATAAATGGTTACTTCACGCACAGTTTTTCATTATTAAATCGTACCGGAAGGGGTTAAATGAGTAAAAACATACAAATTTTTTTTTTGGAAATTATTGATAGTTAATTGAGATTTTTCAAGAAATATAAGAATTATTTTGGTTAGTTTGTTTATAATTTATTCTTTGTACCTTTTATTTTAGAAGTTTCTTTATAATAATATGATACCCGTAAAATATTCTACTTTTCATGCTTTTTTGTGTAGGTAAAATTTATAAGTATCCTTAACGGAAAATCTTTTGTGAGTATTTAGAAACAGTATTTTTTTTTATTTCTATGGCCCCAACAGTTGTGTAGGTGATCCTAATGTTCAAATGGTTAAAAACATATGAATTTTATTTTTAGAAATTATTGAGAGTTAATTAAAATTTTTGCAGAAATATAAGAATTATTTTTGTTAGTTTATTTATAATTTATTCTTTTTTACCTTTTATTTTAGAAGTTTCTTTATAATAATATAATACCCGTAAAATCTTCTCTTTATGCTTTTTGGGTAGGTAAAATTTATAAGTATCCTTAGTGGAAAGTCTTTTGTGAATATTTGGTAACATTATTTTTTTATTTCTATGGCTCCAATAGTTTTGTACGCGATCCTTGTGTTCAAATGAGTAAAAACATACGCATTTTTTTTTAAATTATTGAGAGTTAATTGATATTTTTGCAGAAATATAAGAATTATTTTGGTTAGTTTGTTTATAATTTATTCTTTTTTTCCTTTTATTTTAGAAGTTTCTTTACAATAATATGATACCCGTAAAATGTTCTCCTTTTCATACTTTTTGTGAAGGTAAAATTTATAAGTATCCTTAGTGGAAAGTCTTTTGTGAATGTTTGGAAGCATTATTTTTTTATTTCTATGGCCCTAACATTTGTGTAGATGATCCTAATGCTTTTCTGAGTAAAATCATAGATTTCTTTTTAGAAATTATTGATAGTTAATTGAGATTTTTTCAGAAATATAAGAATTATTTTGGTTAGTTTGTTTGTAATTTATTCTTTTTTTCCTTTTATTTTAGAAGTTTCTTTACAATAATATGATACCCGTAAAATGTTCTCCTTTCATACTTTTAGTGAAGGTAAAATTTATAAGTATCCTTAGTGGAAAGTCTTTTGTGAATGTTTGGAAGCATTATTTTTTATTTCTATGGCCCTAACAGTTGTGTAGATGATCTTAATGTTTTTATGAGTAAAAATATACGCATTTTTTTGGAAATTATTGAGAGTTAATTGATTTTTTTTTCAGAAATATAAGAATTATTTTGGTTAGTTTGTTTATAATTTATCCTTTATAACCCTTTATTTTAGAAATTTGAATATATTTGTGTTATAGTTTTAAGTTTCGTCTTATTTTGGGGAAATCCAGCCATAAATTAACATTTTCCTTTCTTTTCTCTGGTTGAAAAAAAATCATGTCTACAACTAAAAAAGTGAAATGAAGGCCATATGAATTTTTTCAGGACAAGTTACGTTAGAAAAGACAAAATATGACCCAAATGTGAACTGATTTTTTTTTCCAAAAAATAATGAGTCAGGCATGAGCTTCATTATCTAAAGACATTTTTAGAAGAACATAATTATTTTAACACGTAGTCTGCCAGACGCAATTTCGATGATTTTCCAAAGTGAACTTTTCATTATGCGATGCATATGCTGAAATATTATTTGAAGCAGATAAAATGAGTTATGAAATCATGCTTGAAGCAGTTTTCGGGGTGGGGGTCACCGGTGACTCTTGGTAGGCAATGGTTCCTATTGTGGTTTTCTTCAAACAATCGTGCTTCGATTGCTAAGTGATCCAAAGCAGCTAGGAAGAACTAGAGCAAAGAATTTGACTAAAACAGTGGTGACATATTGTTTCGATTACGTTGATTCACCTTTTCTTTGCCTTGAATATTTCAATCTGACTGATTGCATTATGTACTGATAAAATGTGTATTTTTCATGCACTAATAAAATTATTTTGGTATGTTCTATATGGCATTAATTTCTTCAAACCATTATAATAACAATGATGTTATTGAAAAATCTATCAGTATCCATATTTACTATAATTATGTACTTTTATTATTGGCTGATTCGGTCACCTGTCGCCCCTACCGCGCTGTAGCCAAATTGAGTGCGGGTCACCCGTAACCCCCATGGCAATCAACATTTTAATGCACTTAAACCTCTTTTTCAGTCATACATTTATACCAGGACTGTTGAAAAAACACAAAATAGCAAGACACCAGATACAAATGATTGAAGACTTACCCTTTTGCTGAATCTTTATTTATAGTATTAACGTGGGTAAGAATGAACAATGCTGATTGCTGCGATTAGTCAAACATGGCATCTGGATTTTACAAAAAAATAATTGTACGAAAATCCCTGCCACAAATAATTATTCGCTTCTCTCTCTGAACGGATCCACAAATCTCAGAAAGTCCGTTAAACAGTGTTGTCAGGGGTAAAAACAGCTAGTCGTATTAGCAAACCCTTCTACCCAATCGGGTTGAAGGTGAAAATCACTGACACCACATTCGACCTCCGGTCAGCCTCTCAGGATGGCATTGTCATGTTGAGTAACACTTTGTTACAACATATATATAAACTTATGTATACCACGTCACTTCATTTTGGATACCAATGATATGTGTCTAGACGAGGAATGGAAGAGATCCAAAACTTAAGGTAAACTATATAGGTTTATTTAGAAAAAAAAACTAAAATTTGCTAAGTTATGTTTCCAACTGATCAGGAAGGAGTTGATATCCAATCGGAAGGGTACAAAAAGTTCACTTAAGGGACGTCAATGACGTCAGCATATGTGTACATTTTATATAAAAGAATCGTGTAAGAATATTTGAGTGGACAAAAATAGGTATTTCTGCCATGGCAGTGCCAACATGTGGACTAGGATTTAGAAAGAGATTAAAAATCACATCTCTCCAAACCTTTCTCTTTTTAAGAATAGAGTGGTAATCTTATTACAGAATATAATTATAATCAAAATTGATTGAGTCAAAATATCATTACATGTATGAACGATTCACATTCTCACAGTAACCTGCGTTAAAATAATTTTGTATTTATCTGATGTTAAATTGTGTTTACTCTATTTCTAAATTGTGGTACATAAGTTAGGAATAGAATAGTAATTTTTTACAGAATAGAATTATAATCAAAATTCATTAATTGGGGTAGAATATCATTACATATATGAACGATTCACATTTTCACTGTAACCTGCATTAGGAAAATTTTATATTTATTTATCTGATGTTAAATTGTGCTTATTCTACTTCTAAATGTGGTGCATAAGTTAGGAATAGAATATTAATTTCACTAAATGTCAAGAATAGTTTGTTTTGATGCGTAAAATCTCAAAAATGTTATTAGAGAATATCTTTCTAATTAAAATAAGTTAAATGGGTTAAAATATCCATACACAATCAATCAATCAAGCGCAAACCGGGCCCATTTAGCCGTGAGGCCCTCCCGGTTGCGGGGGGTAGATCGCAAGTATGAGGCCAGCTCTGAACACGCTAGCCCGTCGAAGTGCCCGGCCCGCGCCCGTCGCACCGCAGGTGCGAGCGGCTGGGGGACGCAGCAGAATTGCGCCGGAGGAGGAGAGAATTTGAATACGGCTGAGTGCTCTGCGGGCCTCGTAGTTAGTGGAAAGGAAGGAGGGAGTGAACCACGCGGGGCCAAGAAAGAGGAAGAAGATTGGGGGTACGTTGCTGCGACTAGAGGGGAGACCAGGAGAAGCCGAAAAGGGAGAACAGGAAATTTAGAGAGGCGGAGTGCGTAAACCTGGGCCTTTGGGACCGTCACTCAGGGAGTCATTGTGACGGATCTCAGGCCCACCCTGCGGAACCCCCGTGACTCGGCGTGCCCGAAAAATGGGGCCTGGGGTCTCGCATAACCACAGGGCCCAGAGAAAAGCCTACGGGGAAGAAAAAAAAACGACGATGGAACATAAGGTTGACTGCGGTGTCGGCTCACATGAGCGACTGGACTTACGCCAACCTTGGTGGGGGAAAACTAAAAATGGGCGGTGGTCCCCTCTTGGATTGCTCCATTTAGGTTCACTGCGCTGTCCCGCCCTTTGGGTCTGGGGTGCGGCTTATGTTAACCACCTTGCCGAGTCACTCATCATTGCAGACCTAACCCTACCATGCCCTCTCTCGACCTAGATCTTTGGTTTCCCTTGTGGGAGACTCATCGTCCTGGTCTGAGTTTGGGGAATCCTAGCTGCCGAATGTGGACGTCCTGTGAGTCCGGGAAAAATTTCAAATTCAAATTAAAAGGGGGAAGGAAGCGACTGCCACGCTGGGGAAAAACCTGAAACAGAAACAATTAGGGATCGTGGCTGAAAGGGAAAGCGTTAGAGATAGAAACTAAGGCATGCGAGACTTACCCCACTGAGGACACTTGCCTGGAAGGAAAGGAATGGTTAGTCGCTTGTCTTTATTTTATTTTTTTTTGTGTTACCCCCTGTCGAGGAATTTTGAAGTAAGGAAAATTGCCTGGGAGGGATTTTGAGATAGGTGCGCTGGCCTAGATGTCGAACAGGGGGGGGGGCTGACCAGGACCGTGGCTGGCTGATTATCCCATTGCGTGCTTTGTTTTGCCAGGCTAAGCTACCAGCGACTTTGCCGAACTGCAGAGGCGAGTGTTTTTGGGCCAGCGAGCTGGATTTTTTTTTTTTTTTATTAAAGAAGGAGAGATTTGGAGTTCAGTTTTTGCCTATCCAACCAACCAACCAGTGCCAACCATCTCACAACCAATACCAACCAACGATCAACCAAATTGTGGGGTCAGCCAGAGTCCTTGTGCTGTGGTGTGTGAGTTGTGTGGGTGTAATGCTCTTAGGAATCAATCTCATCATCAGTGCTTGGCGTGTACTGGTGTGTTTTTATTTTGTCTATGTTGTGCCCTAGCCATCTCATTATGACCATTGCCTTTGTCTGGAGTTGTGTGTGGATCGTTAGTTGTTTGTGCCAGAGAGACTTGTTGCTGTCTGTAATTCTTTTTAGGTGTTTTTCCCCGTGGAGAGGGCATTCCGTTAGGTAGTGAATCCAGTCTCCGTATTTACCACATGAGCAGTTTGGGTTGTCCATTAATTTGAATCTGTGGAGGTAGGCCGGGAAGTTACCGTGACCCGTGAAAATTTGGATTAGATATCTGTTGCTGACCAGGCGGTTTAGTGAGACGTTCTGATAAAAGCCAAAGATTCTACTTCTAAATGTGGTGCATAAGTTAGGAATAGAATATTAATTTCACTAAATGTCAAGAATAGTTTGTTTTGATGCGTAAAATCTCAAAAATGTTATTAGAGAATATCTTTCTAATTAAAATAAGTTAAATGGGTTAAAATATCCATACACAATCAATCAATCAAGCGCAAACCGGGCCCATTTAGCCGTGAGGCCCTCCCGGTTGCGGGGGGTAGATCGCAAGTATGAGGCCAGCTCTGAACACGCTAGCCCGTCGAAGTGCCCGGCCCGCGCCCGTCGCGCCGCAGGTGCGAGCGGCTGGGGAACGCAGCAGAGTTGCGCTGATGGAAGAGAGAATTGGAAAACTACTGAGTGCTCTGCGGGCCTCGTAGTTAGTGGAGGGGAGAGAGGGAGCGAACCACGCGGGGCCAGAAAAGGAGGAAGAGAGGGGGTACGTTGCATGCGACCAGGAGGGAGACCAGGAGAAGCCAAAAAGGGGGAACAGGAAATTTAGAGAGGCGGAGTGCGTAAACCTGGGCCTTTGGGACCGTCACTCAGGGAGTCGTTGTGACGGATCTCAGGCCCACCCTGCGGAACCCCCGTGACTCGGCGTGCCCGAAAAATGGGGCCTGGGGTCTCGCATAACCACAGGGCCCAGAGAAAAACCTACGGGGGAGGAAAAAAAAGAAATAAATAAAAAAAAAAAAAAAAAAAAAAAAAAAAAAACGACGATGGAACATAAGGTTGGCTGCGGTGTCGGCTCACATGAGCGACTGGACTTACGCCAACCTTGGGGGGGGAGAACTAAAAATGGGCGGTGGTCCCCTCTTGGATTGCTCCATTTAGGTTCACTGCGCTGTCCCGCCCTTTGGGTCTGGGGTGCGGCTTATGTTAACCACCTTGCCGAGTCACTCATCATTGCAGACCTAACCCTACCATGCCCTCTCTCGACCTAGATCTTTGGTTTCCCTTGTGGGAGACTCATCGTCCTGGTCTGAGTTTGGGGAATCCTAGCTGCCAAATGTGGACGTCCTGTGAGTCCGGGAAAAATTTCAAATTCAAATTAGAAGAGGGAAGGAAGCGACTGCCACGCTAGGGAATAACCTGAAACAGAAACAATTAGGGATCGTGGCTGAAAGGGAAAGCGTTAGAGATAGAAACTAAGGCATGCGAGACTTACCCCACTGAGGACACTTGCCTGGAAGGAAAGGAATGGTTAGTCGCTTGTCTTTATTGTTTTGTGTTGCCCCCTGTCGAGGAATTTTGAAGTAAGGAAAATTGCCTGGGAGGGATTTTGAGATAGGTGCGCTGGGCCTAGATGTCGAACAGGGGGGGGCCTGACCAGGACCGTGGCTGGCTGATTATCCCACTGCGTGCATTGTTTTGCCAGGCTGAGCTACCAGCGACTTTGCCGAACTGCAGAGGCGAGTGTTTTTGGGTCAGCGAGCTGCATTTTTTTTTTTTTTTTTTTTTTTTATTATATTATTAAAGAAGGAGAGATTTGGAGTTCAGTTTTTGCCTATCCAACCAACCAACCAGTGCCAACCATCTCACAACCAATACCAACCAACGATCAACCAAATTGTGGGGTCAGCCAGAGTCCTTGTGTTGTGGTGTGTGAGTTGTGTGGGTGTAATGCTCTTAGGAATCAATCTCATCATCAGTGCTTGGCGTGTACTGGTGTGTTTTTATTTTGTCTATGTTGTGCCCTAGCCATCTCATTATGACCATTGCCTTTGTCTGGAGTTGTGTGTGGATCGTTAGTTGTTTGTGCCAGAGAGACTTGTTGCTGTCTGTAATTCATTTTAGGTGTTTTTCCCCGTGGAGAGGGCATTCCGTTAGGTAGTGAATCCAGTCTCCGTATTTACCACATGAGCAGTTTGGGTTGTCCATTAATTTGAATCTGTGGAGGTAGGCCGGGAAGTTACCGTGACCCGTGAAAATTTGGATTAGATATCTGTTGCTGACCAGGCGGTTTAGTGAGACGTTCTGATAAAAGCCAAAGGTGGTCCTTCCTGTGTTACTAGTGATCCAGAGTTGCTGCCATTCCTCCATTACTAACTGCTTAATTTTTCTTTTGAGTAGGGATAGTGGTAGTGCTAAGGTCAGGGAAGCTGAATTTTGTGTTGCTGCTTCTTTGGCTAGCGTGTCCGCTCTTTCGTTCCCTTCTATTCCAACATGGGCCTTAACCCATGAGATGTGGAATCTTCCCCTTGAGGATCTAATTGCGTCTTGTAGTTCCCTGACCTGCGGATTTCTTGAGAACGGAGTGTTTAGGGCTAGAATAGATGAGAGGCTGTCCGTCAATAATCGGTAGTTTTTGTGTTTGCTGTTTGCCCATCGGGCAGCCTTTATGAGTGCCAGCATTTCTGCTTGGAACACACTGTTGTCTTTTGCTAGTGTTGCTTGCCAATGAAATGTTTCTGCTCCGTTCTCAAAAACTACAAAGGCCGATCCTACTCCCGTATCGGTCTTTGAGCCGTCGGTGTAAATTTCTAGGCGCTGTGGTACCTCTGTGTTTCTTACATGTAACGTTTTGCTTGGATGGATGGTCCAAAGGTCCAAGTTCTGTTGGTAGTGATCTGGGGAGAGCTCAGAACCGTATAGCCTTTGGGCTTTGCCAAGCCGGGAGACTTTTCCTATTGTCGCTTCGTATTTTATTTTTTCGGTGATGGGCATGACACCCGCGAGCACTTGCAGTGCCGATGTTGGGGAAGTTCTGTTAGCCCTTGTTATGGCTAGTAGAAAATGGCGTTGGCAGGTTGTGAGCCGAGCGTCCGTCTGGGCTGAGGTATGGAGTCCCCAGATCGGGGCTGCATAAGTTAGTATTTTTTCCGCGACTGTTAGGTACCATAGCTTGATTAGTTTTGGACGGATTCCCCAGCTCTTGTTGGTCATACGTCCCAGGAAGCTGAATGTGTGTCTTACCTTCTCTATCTGGTTTGTACAGTGCGCGTGCCAGGCGTGGTTTTTATGTATTATTAATCCTAAGTATTTAATGCTGTCTACTGATTTGAGTGTTTTATTCTCTATGACGATATCGTTTAAGGTGTCATTTCTCATTAGGCCAATTCCTGGGACACGGGGTCGGTTGAAGTACATTATTTGTGTTTTCTCCCAATTTATTTGTAGTTTATGCTGTTTTACCCATTGGTTGAATTGCTTCAGCGAGGTCCTCGTGTGTTCTTCTAGTTCGTTTTGTGTTTTGCCACTTATGGCTAATAGGAAGTCGTCCGCGTATGCCTGTACCCTCGTGTGGGGGGGCCAAGATTGGCGGAGTGCTGTGTCTGCTACTAGATTCCACAGAAGTGGTCCCAGGCAGCTTCCTTGCGGGCAACCCCCATATGTTTGTATTTCCGTTGTTATGCCGTTTTCTTCCAATTTTACAGTTCTGGCCGAAAGGAATGATGATATCTGTGCCTGTAGGTAAGGAGGGCAAGGTGAATTTTGGATTTCCTGGATGATCGACTTCCAGCGCAGGTTATCGAAGGCACCTGATATGTCTATTGAGACCAGGGAGGTTAGCTTCTTTGCTTCCAAATCGTCCTGGCATATTTTTAGGATGTTGTCCAGTGCGTGTTCCGTGGATATTCCGCTTTTAAAGCCAAACTGATTTTTGTTCCAAAAGTTGTTTTGATGAAAGTGGTGAGAGATTCTGCCATGTATTATTCTCTCAAGAAGTTTGCCTAGTGTTGGGAGGAGGCAGATTGGGCGAAATGATTTGGGGTTCCTGAGCGGTTTACCCTTTTTGTGGAACAGCACTACTATTGATTTTTTGAGCGTTGTTGGGAAGTGACCTAGCCAGAGGCACTTGTTTATTAGTCCTACCACCAGATCTGGGCTACTTTTAAAAATCCTTCTTAGGAGGGCGTAGTCTATCAGGTCATGGCCTGGTGCCTTCTTGATGTCTACATATTTGAGGATCCTCGAGACTTCAGCATGTGTGACCTCCGGGAATGTGTGGCATTTTTGTGGTGGGCGCGGACCGTCATGTTGTGGTTTTTTGATGAACAGTGCATTTAAAAATTTCTTTTGTATTTTATCAATTGTTAAAGTCTCGTATTCGTCTAGTACGTTTGCTAGGGGGATCGACTGATCTAGTTTGTTTGTTGCAAGTTTGTAGGGCATCCCGAAAGGGTCTGTATCTCCTTCGCAGAACTTCCTCCATGTCTCTGTTCTAGCTTTTTTAATTAGTTTTTTGTATCTGGCTCTGTTTTTTTTGTAGTTAGTTAGGAACCTACTTTTTGTTTGTGTGTCTGTTTCTTTTTGGTATTTTCTGCGAAGGGCCTTTAGTCTGTTCTTCTCAGATTGTAATTTTGAGGACCACCAATTTGGTACTTTGGGAACCGGTGTTTTCTTTAATCTGTAGCATTTTTTGGCCGCTGCCGTTAAGTCGCCCAGTAGTGTTGCTGTGTATGTGTCTAGGTCTTGCGGTGTGTTTATTTTTTTTGTTCTGGGAGTTTAGAACGTGATATCTGTTTTACTGCTCTCTGGAAGGCGCCGTGTTTGCCTAATCGTGTGCCGAGTCTGTGGCGATGGTAGCTATGGTTATTGTAGTTGATCTCGTAGATGATGTATTTGTGGTCACTGAGGGTCTCTTCCTCTAAGACCTGCCAACTAGTTATGTTGTGGGCCAGCGCTCCGTTGCTGAGCGTTAAGTCTGGCCAGCCTACGTGATCGTTTTGCTGGAAGGTGGGTTCTTCCCCGTTGTTGTGACAGACTAATCCTTTGTCTAGAATGAATTCAAGCATTGTTTCTCCACGACGATCCATATAAAATACGACGATCCATTTAAAATATCCATACACGTATGCACTACATGTATATATATGCTTGTATGTGTGCCTATACATATATACAGTGTATTCCATAAGAGCGTGTCGCTCATAACTTCTTCAATAGAAGGCGCAGATACCGGTTCAACAGATACCGGCTTAATTGCACGTGTTCTTCAAACATTTGAGAAGAATGCTTTATGGTTATATTCTTTATTCGATTTGTTTTGCTGTGTTTAAATCAACAATTCCAAATTGAGTGCCGCGTATGCGAGTCGTTTTGAGGCAGTGTTTCTGTGTTATCATCCAAAAGGACAAAAAATGTCTCGTGCAGCTGCAGCCCGGTACATGGGAAAGTCAGAGCCTTTCGTCAAGAAGTGGATAACATGTTATAAAGCAGTACAAAATGTTGAAGACCTACCGAAACAGGGTAAAATCCGCTCGACGTCAAAATCGAATGATAAAGTGATTCTTGCATACTCGATAATAATGGGGACTGGACAACTTATTAGGTGAAATGCATTTCAGTTTAATATGTATACTACACGGTACACAAGTATTTTTAACTAATTCGTTTGTATTTTCTCTTATTCAACAGACTGTATATACAATATATACATATATATGCATGTCCATATATTTATAACTATTGTTCATATATAGTTAAATATAGTTTAAATGACCGCCTTAAAGTAACTCTTAACCCTCCGAGTGGTACACATCGAGGAAAAAGTCTCCAAAAATAAGCTAAAGTTTCATTGTGTCAGTGACCAAAGTGTTCTATGATTTTTTACTTCACCCTTTGTCGACTAGATTGGAATAAGGGAAACCCCACCCTCATTACTGTCCCTTTACTTCCGGTTATAAATAGATATATAAATAGACATTATATATTGTTAATTTTTAATACACATAAAGCTCGTCAAGTCTCGAAGATCATCCCATAAGAAATAATGGGTTCTAAAAGTACAAATAAAAATATTCTTTAAGAGAATGATTTTTATCTTTTTTACGAAAGTCATCAGAGCTATTAAAGTGGTGCAATTAGAGATACATCAGTTACCGCAAACGAAATACTTCGAAATAGAGTTTTACAAAGCCATGAAAAACTATCAGCGTCTTTGAGCCTCAGAGAGTAGGTGTGCAGTTCCTAAACAATCGACCTGACACTCCTACCTCAAAACTCCATAGGGCAAAACATTGGTAGAAATGTACATTACATCCATTTTCGGAACGTTTTGGAGGTCGAAAGTTGTACGTAACAACCGCTTTGAAGACATCATCGGTTTGGCGGAATTGTACGTGCGAACCACTTAGAGGGTTAAATAAATCGAGGAATGAAAATACTTCCGAAAGTTTTATCATCGAAAGGACATAGAGACAATTTTGCTCTGAGTTAAGAAACAATAAAGATTCGACAAAAAAAATACATCAATAAAACTCTATACTGAACAATTCAACGACCGAAGATTCTAAAAATGGCAATCTTTACCACGCTTTTCTTGAAGACGACTTTTAATGGCAATGTTAGCGGTCGTAAAGGATCGTTCTTTTTTAATTGCCACGCTTAAAATGGCCCTGTGCTACCTGTAAGAATGTATATATATCTACGACATTGTTCCCGAACGACAGTCGTAAACTGAAAATCACCGAAAGACTCATACCAGTCAGCAGTGTCTGTAATTTTATTTATGTACGTTGTATTTGTAAAAATAGATATAAATTGCAGATCGTACCACTAGTGAAAAAGCTTTTATTTTAAACATCTCTAAATATTTAGAGAACACGCTTATATACTTATAAATATTTTTGTGTAAATATATATAACAGGCGTCCTGGCAGACGTTGTCCTGTTTTAACGCTGTAAATACAAAAATTGTAATATGTTTTTAAATAAATTATAAATTGGACCATTTTGATGGAAAAGTAAGGAAATTTTTTTTAAATACCTTACACGACCACGAGTGCAATCATCACAAAGGTAATTATATTGAATTAAAATTCCTACATAGCCTGCACGGGTATTCGATCCGGGAACTTCTCGTACCAAAGCATGTTGCGTTGAATACTGCACCACAGATAAGGTGGCAGCGAACAATTTCAAGCGACATTATAATAATCTCAATTAGTGTGCTATTCTGGATTTTTAATAAAAAAAACATTTTATATCGGATCAAATCGTGAATCTAATCTATTCTCGAATCAACTTATATACAAAAATTTCATCCTATCTGTCCAGCCGTTTAGGATTAGTTCTGTTACAAACACACGGACAAAGAACTTTATACATAAAGATATATATGTATATGTGTATATATATATATATACATACATATATATATATATATATATATATATATATATATGTAATCCATTTTTTATAAAACTCCTTCACAAGGAGAAAGTTCACCAGCTATAAGTAATGAGAATGCAGTCGGGCTTCATATTCAAGAGAACTCAGAAGTCTAATTTTAAACTTTATTTCAGAGCAGCAACATCACACATCTGTCCTTCTGGACAATATAAAATCAAAAGCCACAGAGTTCACTCTGCTCTCACACAAGTACACCCAAGAACGCTGACAACAAGAATTTTTCCCACAACAAAAACAACTTACTAAGCGAATTGACTGCAATATCAGCAAAACATGAACACATGTTCCGCGAACACCTGGGAAATTGCTGTATAGACAGAAACTTCACAGCTTTATGACAGAAAGGAATGTTAAGTGGAAAATACTTCATTGACCAAACCATTTAGAGGCTGGGAAAGAGATTTGGATGAATAAAAATTGGAGAGAGGAGGTTTTTGAAGAAATATTAAAGTTAAATAATTTTGATATATTACATATATATATATATAATTTTCAGCTAATTTGAATGAAAATCAGTATTTATTTCTGAATAACCAATTACTTCTTTATTGACAAATTACAAATTTCTAATTTTCTCTTTATGGGTTTGTTATACAAAAACGAAATTATTAAAATATAACATATATTTCTCATTTATTAATTAAGTTAAAAGTAATATCTATGCATATATTTCCAACTACTATTTCCTCTTATACTAATTTATTTTGAAGGTATTGCTATCCAAATAGTCAACATTAAATAATAAATTAGTATGAAATAATTGATTATAAAATAAATACTAACAGCAAACATTTATTTAAGATTAATAATTTATATTAGTAAAAATAACTTCAGTTTCTAAATAAAGGCATGCATTTCTTAAAAATGTGTGTGTTCACACATATTCACATATTTGCTGCATTGATATAAAATCATTTAAAAACAAAATAAATTTCTCATTAAGGTAATTTATTATGAAGGAATGATAAATAGCAATTTGTTAAAAATTGCTAGTCTTAAACTAAGTTAAAATTAATTATTTTTAATCACGAGTATTTACTTTAAAATAAATTAAATATCAGATAATTTCCATTAGTTTCGAATTAATAAATTTATTTTACAATAAATCTCAACTTGCTTAATAGAAAAATGACATTTAATGAATTGATAATTATGTAATAATTAATAACTATAATAAAATTATAATTACTGTTGCCTAAACAATAAGAAGCTATCAATTTATAATTATCTATTTATGAAATCTCACACAGAAGAGAAAATGTATTCACATATATGCCGCATTGAGATAAAATCATTTAAAAATAATATAAATTTGTCATTAAGGTCATTTATTATGAAGGAAATGTAAATAGCAATTTGTTAAGAATTGCTAGCCTTAAACTAAGATAAAATTATTTCTAATCACGAGTATTTACTTTAAAACAAATTAAATATCAGATAATTTCTATGAGTTTCGAATTAATAAATTTATTTTACAATAAATCTCAACTTTCTTAATAGAAAAATAAAAGTAATATTTAATGAATCAATAATTATATAATAATTAATAATTATAACCCCTTATATAATAATAGTCTAAGTTATCTGTACGTCTGTCCTCGATTTTATGAAGCGGTTGGACCCGGAATGGATAGAGGCATCCATAGTTAGCAAATTTCAAAGCGAGTAATGTTTATCTTCTCCTAAACTATAGATCCGATTCGTATAAATATGCTTCATATCACAGCGAAAAATACTGCCTTCTTTAAAACTTTCGAAATCCAATCCTTCTCCTCTTTTCGAACTTTTAATGCCATTATTTCAACTCCTATTTTCCCCGGTTAAGAGCAGGCGATTAAATTTATCAATTTATCCCACAGCAAATAGGTAAAAATAATATTTTTCTAGCATTATGACGTCTTTCCTTTAACCATCTCATTGAATCATTTCTTATTTTAAATTATTTAAATTATGCCTTATTTTCATACGTTTTATCATTGAACTTAGATATGACGTAAATAATTTTCTTTTATATTTGGCTTAAATAATAGATTAGGTACATTTGTGATAGTTTTAAATTGAATCATCGATATTTTTTGTAAGATAATTCTCAGCCAAAAAACAAACCATTTTTTACCTGCCTCATAAGGAAAATTAAAAATTTTACTAACCCCGTCATATGACGGGCTCTATGCTAGTACAATTATAAATACTGTTGCCTAAACAATAATAGGGTATCAATTTATAATTATCTGTTTATGAAATCTCACACAGAAGAGAAAATGCATTAATATTTTCATTTGCCTTCAATGATTCAAACAATGCTTGCTTATAAATCCGTTAATTCTCGAGCTTTAACAAATTCTCATTCGACCAAGAAAGTCGTAAAGCTATGACACCTAAGAGCACGATATATAAATATATTCACCATAAAACACACGATATTTCTCCTCTGCGAGGGAAAGATCTAAAATTAGCTAACAGGGATATGTCTCGTATTACAAAAGCACCAAACTTTCAGCACATAGTTGTTTTCGAAAAGCTATAAACACGTAATGGACTACCAATGTAATTTGAGTGATATCTCATACAGTGCGTAGCCCGACGACAATATTTCTGGAATACTTATGCGTTATTAACGCTGATGGGGGACACAAAAATTGAAAAGCTCTTTGGGTATTTTATTGCAGGATAACAATGAAACCATATTTCTGTAGGCTTACCTGTTAATGGAACTACCATGTTAAGGTGAAACTTTCGTAGCAGTGTTTTGAACCCAGAAAAATTTAGGATACATACGCTTTCTTAGATGTTTTAAATTCCATGTAAAGCCAATAGTTAGTTCTATAATCAGAAAATCCGACTAATTGACATTTTCGGTAATATTGTATTAAAACATAGATATAAATCTAATAGCTTTTCAGAGAGTTTTATACTCTTATAACTACAGTTATGTATATATATATATATATATATATATATATATATATATATATATATATATATATATGTATATATATATATATATATATATATATATATATATATATATATATATAATATATATATATATATATATATATATATATATATATATATATGTATATATATGTATATGTATGTATATGTATATATGTATATGTATATGTATATATATGTATATGTATATATATGTATATGTATATATATGTACATGTATGTATATGTATATTTGTATATATATGTACATGTATGTATATGTATATTTGTATATATATGTACATGTACGTATATGTATATTTGTATATATATGTACATATATGTATATGTATATATGTATATATATATATATATATATATATATATATATATATATATATATATATATATATATATATATATATATATATATATATATATATATATATATATATATATGTATATATATATATATATATATATATATATATATATATATGTATATGTATATATATGTATATATATGTATATATATATATATATATATATATATATATATATATATATATATATATATATATATGTATATATATATATATATATATATATATATATATATATATATATATATATATATATATATATATATATATATATATATATATATATATATATATATATGTATATATATGTATATGTATATATATATATATATATATATATATATATATATATATATATATATGTATATATATATATATATATATATATATATATATATATATATATATATATATATATATATATATATATATATATATATATATATATATGTATATATATTTATATATATATATATATATGTATATATATATATATATATATATATATATATATATATATATATATAATATATATATATATATGTATATAAATATATATATATATATGTATAGAGATATATATATATATATATTTAATATATATATAAAAATATATGTATATGTATATATATATGTAAAGATATATTATATACTGCTATATATAATATATAGAAATGATTGATCGATAATTATTTTGGTACACTGTATGTAACACAAATAACAACCCTGACCCTCAGAAGTAGCATTCATATTCAATTAACAAACGTTAAGAGCGAAATTTTCTTCAACATACTGCCGAAGATCAGCTTCTCAGATAATTAATACCGCGTCAAAATATATATATATGTAATATTATATATATATATATTCCATATATTCATATGAAGTTATATAAATATGTTCTTATTTACCTATTTCTCACTTAGGATGATTAAGTATATATATATATATATTATATATATATATATAGAATATGTTCAAGAAGCCATTATTTATCTCTTAAATATACCTTTGTTCCACTTGAGGTGTATTTGGAACAAAAATCACGCCTTTGGCAACATTAATCCATTTCAAGTGCTGAAGCTTATTTGTTAACGGATGTTGCTTTCAAAGGCGATTATTTTCAAAGATAACTTGAATTAGGGAGTTGACAAGCGTCACAAAAGAGGGAAATATGTTCTTAATATGAATTTTCTATGGTGCTAAAATTACTTAATTTAGGAAAGCGGAACATTTCCTTCTGTTAATTTGCGTTATTTACAATGGACCTCTCGTATATGCAACTATATTTTTTAAATTTCCAAATGTTTAGGAAATTTCTCTTCTGCTGCAATTATATCAATGTAATTAAATTAATAAAAATATATTATTTACATTGCATGTAAACCAAAATGTGGTACATCGTTGACGAGAATTTAATATTATATATCAGGGATGGCCAAGCTCCTTGATAGTCCGTGCCATTTTTCAAAATTTTAAATTTTTCACGAGCCGCTATTAAATACGTATTTCAAAGGTATGCGCAAAAGGTATTGAATTTTTTTACAAAAATTATATTTATTGAATTTCATTTGAAAGTTCTTAGTTCTTTAATTTTCCAAGGAAATTTTTGAATTGTCGATGATTTTTTGCATTGGTGCGAATGTACTTTACAAAGTATTACACTATTTTCATAACATCAGGATGTTTAAAATATTTTGTAACGAAATGTTCTCGGTGAATTATACAGTGAATCGGTATGAGTTGTGGAATTCAAGAATAATCTCTGAAAAGTCCAATAAGACCGATTTTTTTAAACAGCATTGCCGGAGCTCCAACAATTGTAATAAGTTTTTGAAATATAATAACACAAAAATGATAAGGGTACATGCGCGAGACATAGGTTGACCACCCCTGTTATATTTATAACACTTTCATCTATTTATAGAAATATATACTCCTCATTTGTTTTCCCTGCAAATGGATGTTTTTAAACTTTTCATCGATTCAACTGTAATTTTAAAATTGCTAATTTTATAGTAAATTTCTATTTTACTAGAAATATGTCAATATAATTAAAATAATAAAAATATATTATTTATATTATATGGTTTTGGAGCGCTAAGGTCTACTTTTTGTAACACGAGGGTTAATGAGACCGGGACCTACTGCTTAAAGCCGATTCCGAACGGCTACGAACATCCATGCCATAGTGGGATTCGAACCCACGAACTCCGGTTAAGAAGGCCAGCACCCTAACCAGTCGCCATCGTTCGGCTATTTATATTATATGAAAACAGCAAAACGTGGTGAATCGTTGACAAGAATTCAATACTGGATTTATAACTCTTTCATCTTTATATCATAGCTATATATCGGTATATCTAACACTGAGAAAATTAATCCTCCGGCCACATCCTATTAAGCTCCTATTATATTAAGTTCCCCGAACTTGCTGGGCAAGAAGAAAACTGAGCAACTAGACTATTAAAGAATATGCAGTCGGGCCATTAAAAAGAACACGCACAGTTCGTATCGGTAATTAAACTTTTATTCAGTTAACACATTGTATGCAGGACACGTACTAATACTCTTTCTGACGATTGATATTTGAGCGCGGGTCACGTACTAGTACGGGATAGTGTAACAACATGGTTTGTTTGTGGGTCCAAAAATAACGGTATATACAGGAAAACGAAGCCGAATGTTCTTGTCGACTACATAGATTCTGGAAAAATTTAAACAAATAAAAACTAGTTTTTACATCAGTCGATACGGAACCACAGAACGGGAAAGTTGATTAAAAAAATCAATTTAGATTTAAAATTAACTTTTTATTTTTTCTTGCGAAAATTATATACGTATATTTACATATTATATATATATATATATATATATATATATATATATATATATATATATATATATATATATATATATATATATATATATATATATATATATATATATATATATATATATATATATATATATATATATATATATATATAAAAAATTATATATATATATAATATATATATATATATATATATATATATATATATATATATATATATATATATACATATACATATATGTATGTGTGTGTGTTATTTGCCTGTTTATATATTTGCTTATATATTTCACTATAAAATACGAAAAGTTGGTTAAAAAATTAAATAATTTTCGATCTATTGAGATTTAACTAAATAACTAAATTTACGCCCAAAACGCCCGCTCCCGGTACAATTCCGAAATGTACCCGCACACAATGTGTTAAGTTTTGTTGTTCTGAAGTAACATTGTTGAATAATAGTTAGTTGCAATTATAATCGACCGTAACCATAGAGTTATAATTGCAGAAATTCCGTAGTAACCTTTGAAACACATAACCTAGTGTTTAAAGTACAGGAAAACAAAGCCAAATGTTCTTGTCTATTACATAGATTCTAAAAAATTTTAGACAAATAAAAACTAGTTTTTACATTATTAGTTTCATGATTGCACTTTTCATTTTTTTATAATGTAAAAATGTTTATATATAACAAAATTCGAAAACTTTAAAACCATATACTACTATTTCTATTTATTTTTCGTATTTACGATACTGTTATAAATTTATCCACTATAAAATATATTTGTGTTGACAAAAATATTATGGCTGTTATTTATATATTTCTATTTATATATTTGTTTATATACTTCAATATAAAATACGAAAAGTTGGTTAAAAAAATAAATAATATTCGATCTATTGAGATCTAACTGAATAATTAAATTAACGCACGAAACGCCCGCTCCCGGTACAATTGCGCTGCGAAATGTACCCGCACACAATGTGGTAAGACAAAGATATGTTGCTCTTTCAAACGCAGAAGAGAGAATGAATACTAAGAACACTTTGCTATTACAGAGTTGGGCCCCAAAGTGAGACGTGGAGACGAAATTTTCTTAAGAGAAAAGAGATTTGTCAACGTTATGGACAGTGGAACAAGAACTTAGATAATTGTAGGAGAGAGCTATGTTGTTGAGACAGATAGAAAATATAGAGAGTGAGAAAAAAAACTTGTATTTATTGCAGATAAAGCTTTGGGAAATAGGTTAATTTGACCCCTGGGGTATTTTTCCCTGACCGTTGTTTGAAATATTTTGACTTTTTATAAGTAGATAACATTTATGTATAAAAGATATCTAGATTGAGAAATCATTTATTAGAAATTATTTTTAATATTAAATTAACGAGTAATTTCAGTAATTGTAGCATGATCCCACTGAATATCTCCGAGTCGATGTTTTACTTTAGATGTAAGTAAAATATAACTTTACAGTATATCTAAAATGATGTTTCATAATTTTTTTAACATACAGTGCCCAGTCTTAATAAGAAGGCTATAAAAGATCTCAAAATGTTAAACTGCTTGAAGATTGAAAACGTAATAGATATTTAATGAAACTTTCAGAAACTTTAAAACATTACTTTTTTACTAAAAGGATTGTTAATTTTTACTTTCTTGAATATATTTCATCAAAGTAATGAGTAATTTCAGTAGTTGCAGCATGATCCCACTGATT
>CM063511.1:39489548-39497048 GCA_032207245.1 Pardosa pseudoannulata | reverse complement strand
TTTTGTTCGATTTAGACTTAAATTTTTCTTTATCACTTAATAAAAACCGTTTAAAATTCAAAGATATCAATAGCAAGTAATAAAAATGCTTAAAGTATCATAAAACCGGTCAGCCTCAGAATTTATCATCACAAAAACCTATCTTTAGTTCATTAAAAATTAAAACTTTTGTTCGATGTAGACTAACATTTTTCTTTATCACTTAATAAAAAACGTTTAAAATGCAAAGACATCAACAGCAGATAGAAAATTGCTTAAAATTTCATAAAACCTGTCAGCCTGAAAATTCTTCATCACAAAAACTTATTTTTATTTCATTACAAGTTTGAAACTTTTGTTCGATTTAGAATAAAAATTTTTCTTTAGCACTTAATAAAAAACGTTCGAAATCGAAAGATATCAATAGAAAATAGAAAAATGCGTAAAGTATCATAAAACCTGTCAACTTCAAAATTCTTCATCACAAAAGCCTATCTTTAATTCAATATAAATGTTTAAAAAAATTGTTTGATTTAGAATAAAATTTTTCTTTAGAAGTCAATAAAAAACGTTTAAAATCTAAACATATCAATAGCAAGTAGAAAAATACGTAAAGTTTCATAAAAGCTGTCAGCCTGGAAATTCTTCATCACAAAAGCCTATATTGAATTCATTACAAATTAAAAACTTTTGTTAAATTTAAAATAAAATTTTTCTTTAGCACTTGATAAAAAACGTTTAAAACCAAAGATATCGATAGAGAAAAGAAAATTGCGTAAAGTATCATAAAACTTTTTGGCCTGAAAATTCCTCATCACAAAAGCCTATCTTTAATTCTTTATAAATTAAAAACTTTTCTTCGATTTAGAATAAAATTTTAGCAACCCTTATAAAAACGTTTAAAATCCAAAGTTATCAATAGCAAGGTAAAAAATGGCTTAAAGTTTCATAAAACCTGTCAGCCTGAAAGTTTTACATCACAAAAGCCTATCTGTAATTCTTTATAAATTACAAACTTTTGTTTGATTTAGAATAAAATTTTTCTTTAGCACTTAATAAAAAACACGTTTAAAATCTAAATATATCAATAGCAAGAAGAAAAATGCGTAAAGTATCATAAAACCTGTCAGCCTCAGAATTTTTCATCCCAAAAGCCTATCTTTAATTCATTACAAATTAAAAACTTTTGTTCGGTTTAGAATAAAATTTTTCTTTAGCACTTGATAATAAACGTTTAAAATCCAAAGATATCAATAGCAAGGAGAAAAATGAGTAAAGTTTCATAAAATCTCTCAGACTGAAAATTCTTCATCACAAAAGCTTATCTTTAATTCATTACAAATTTAAAACTTTTGTTAATTTTACAATAAAATTTTTCTTTAGCGCTTGATATAACACGTTTAAAATACAAAGATATCAATAGCAAGTAGAAAAATGCGTAACGTTTTATAAAAAATGCCAGCCTGAAAATTCTTCATCACAAAAGCTTATCTTTAATTCATTACAAATTTAAAACTATTGTTCGATTTAGAATAAAAATTTTTAGTACTTAATAAAAAACGTTTAAAATCTAAAGTTATCAATAACAAGTAAAATATGAGTAAAGTTTCATAAAACCTATCAGCCTGAAAACTCATCATGAAAGCCTATCTTCAATTCATTACAGATTAAAAACTGTTGTTTGATGTCGAATAAAATTTTTCTTTAGCACTTAATAAAAAAGTTTAAAATCCAAAGTAAATAGAAAAATGCGTAAAATATCATAAAACCTGTCAGCCTGAAAATTCTTCATCAGAAAATCTTATCTTTAATTCATTACAAATTAAAACTTCTGTTTGATTTAAAATAAAATTTTTCTTTAGCACTTAATAAAGTGTTTAAATTCCAGAGATATCAACAGCAGGTAGAAAAATGCGAAAAGTTTCATAAAATCTGTCAGCCTGAAAATTTTTCATCACAAAAGCTTATCTTTAATTCATTACAAATTTAAAACTATTGTTCGATCTAAAATAAAAAATTTTTAGCACTTAATAAAAAACGTTTAAAATCTAAAGTTATTAATAGAAAGTAAAAAAATGCTTAAAATTTCATAAAACCTATCTGCCTGAAAATTCTTCATCACAAAAGCCTATCTTTAATTGAATACAAATTAAAAACTTGTCTTGGATTTAGAATAAAATTTTTCTTAACACTTAATAAAAAATGTTTAAAGTTCAAAGATATCAACAGCAAGTAGAAAAATGAGTAAATTTTCATAAAACCTGTCAACCTGAAAATTCTTTATCACAAAAGCCTATCTTTAATTCATTACAAATTAAAAACATTTGTTCGATTTAGAATAAAAGTTTTTCTTTAGCACTTTTCATTAGCACACTTTGTTCAGCATGGATTTTCTATACTGTTACTTTAAAAAAAATGGAAAAGAGAAAAATAGTATAAAGAAATATAAAATAATTTCCTACAATGATGAAAAGACAAATCAAAACATACAGATCCAAAAGCCCTATTTAAAACATTTAGAATTTTGAAATTGAAATAACAAGAAATATTTCAAAAATTATCACATAGCCCGTCATATGACGTGATTACTATAATTATTAATTATCCAGAATTGTAAAGCCCCCTACGAGGCAAGTAATAAAATGGTTTGCTTTTTGGCTGAAAATTTGTTCATCTTCATACTCCTTTAAAATCTCCCGATACTATGATTGCAGTTTAGAATCACACTGAATTCATTATGTTAAACCGCGTGGTTATGTATAAAAAGCAAACACACAAACGGACAAACTTAATTTTCAAAGATATATAACTTAAACAATAGATATTTATTAGAGTGTGAAATAGACTCATAGACTTTTATAAAAAGAATTTATTGGTAATACCGGTGATAAAATATTTTCATTGCAACAAAAAGTAATCGATGATTAAATTTAAGATTATCACATATGTACCTAATCTATTATTTAAGCCAAATATAAAAGAAAATTATTTACGTAGTATATAAGTTCAGTGATAAAACGTATGAAAATAATACAGGTGATATTTAAATAATTTGAAATAAGAAATGATTAAATGAGATAGTTAAAGGTATGACGTCATAATGCTAGAAAAAATGTTAGTTTTACAAATTTATGTGATAAATTGATACATTTAATCACCTGCTCTTAACCGGGGATAATAGGGCTTGAAATAATGGCATGAAATGCTAAAAAAGGGGGCAAGGGTAGGTTTCGAACGTTTTCGAACTTGCTTTGAATTTTGCTAACTCTAACTCATCAAGAATCCAGTATAGATCCCCTATCTATTCCAGGTCCAACCGCTTCATAAATTCGAGGACAGACGGATAGATAACTTTGGCTATTATTATATAGGGGATATAGTAAAAAAATTGGGATAAATCTCCGAAATCATTTGTAGTCTTTAAAAGTACTCTCAAAGATTGTCAGAAGAACAATATGTCACTTCCTTTTTAATAAAAAATGATAGCTTATTGAAAAGAAAAATAAATCTTTATATTTTGATATCCTGTGAAACATTACTCTTAAAGTCATTTTGACGGTCGAGATTTTTAGTGTTCGAAATTATTGTCAGAGTACGGGGATATTTCTTTCGTTGTAGGATTAAGAAATCTCGGGATTATTGATAAGTCGAAAAGAAAAGATAAACATTATGCGTATGTGTGTGAGGGGGAATTTATTCAAAGTTTAATCTAAGCACATCTAGTTTGATTTTTCCCAGTTATAATTCCGTTTCTGTAAATAAACAGAACATGAATTCAAGACTGTAATTTCTTAAGTTTTCACATTCTTAAATCCTTAACGTGTATTATCCTTTCTTCCTTTCCAATCTCACTTAATCCGTGTTCATAACTCTGCACCCAGTTGCTAATTTCTAATTTTCAATAACCAACTAGCCCGCTAAAAGACATGCAATATTGAATTTTTTTAATTTATTTATTTGTCTGGGAATACGTGATCTCTTGCTTGGAGTAAAGTTTTGATCAGTTATTTATCAACTTTGCTAGCAAAGAAATGCAGTACAACTGCTCTATTTACTAAGCTTTTCCATTAATGAAATGATGTGTTAAAGAATTTGGTTCTCAACCCTCATTTTTGCCTACTTAGCTCCAGCAAATCAAATTTGGGTTAATTTTTATAAATTTCCACGTAATTTTAGATGACTAGCAAAATTTGGAGAGACAGTTGACAATTTATGCCTTTCGAGATCTTCATTGACTCCATGGTTTAACACACACACGGACATACACGTATAAAAATAACTTCCGGTATATTACATATATACATGTATATATATATATATATATATATATATATATATATATATATATATATATATATATATATATATATATATATATATATATATATATATATATATATATATATATATATATATATATATATATATATATATATATATATACATATATACATAAAGAGGAGAAAATAAGATTTAGAATAATGAATGGGAAAAAGGTATAATTTAGGATAGACTTTAGGGGCTTAAATATTGATATTATTACATATATATAGTAAAAAAAATTGGGATAAATATCTGAAATCATTTGTAGCCTTTTAAAGTGTTCCCAAATATTGTCAGAAGAACAATATTTCCCTTCCTTTTTTAATAAAAAATCATAGCTCATTGAAAAAAAAATAAATCTTTATATTTTGATATCCTGGGAAACATTACTCTTAAAGTCATTTTGATGGTCGAGATTTTTAGTGTTCGAAATTATTGTCAGAGTACGAGTATATTTCTTTAGTTGCAGGATTAATGGATCTCAGGATTATTGATAAGTCGAAAAGAAAAGATAAATATTCTTTTGAACTCAATAGTTAGATGTTTTCAAAAATACAAAAGTGAGCACAGACTTTAAAATCGAATAAGTCAACAACGAATCAAGATAAAAAAGATGCAATCTGCACCAATCAGATGAAACGAAAGCCGAATATTTTGGGGTATAAATAATAGTTGGTTTGAATAGTCTTTTTTATCTCTAGATGGTGTTAATGGTTATCTGTCATCTATTTACTCAAAGTAATTGATAGTTTAAAAGAGCATCTTCATATTATATTTATACTCTCGGTAGTAAACAGCCTTCCCTAATAGGATTAGGTATTTTAAGTATTTAACCCGAAACAAAACAGTTCAATCTGCATTAACCTTGTACGAGAAATGACGCAGTGCCAAAGGTAAAAAAATATTGCTTTGTTTGGGCACCGTAATTTTATTTAAATCAGAAGCATTTGTCACGGGTTTTAGATGATTTATACTCCAAGTGATTACTGTAGATTAATAATTATAATTGTTACGATAGTCAGAGATATTTTTTGTTAGATAAAATGTCTACATGTAATATGTGAATCACTTTTGTAGAGTGAAAGCTAAAATATTGTTTATTAGAATTTGTATGCTACATTTATCCTAAAAACTATCTACTACTAATATTCTTGGCTAAACTCCAATCATCGTTAAATGGTTCATATAATATATTATTAATAAATTGCATTTCAGTTTTCAATTAATAAGTTTCTATGCATTGACATTATCTCATTAGGTAATACAACATCTTTAACTAAACGTCACAAGCGCCAAAACAGCAAACAAAATTACATGCGTAGAGTATTTTATGTCCAAGTCTACTTCTTATTTTCTACTGTAAAATCATTTTACAGACGACTAAAAAAGCGTAAAAGAAAGCATATTTCCTTCCTAATCATGTTTAAAAATGCAATTAGTATTCAATTTGCACTTTCTCTGCAAATATGTGCCATATTTTCTATACATATTTTTTCGGTTACACTTTTCGTAAGCTTTCTATTCTCTTATTTGGACATACAGTCCATTTTTATATATTCCTTACTAAATTTTGGTAGCTCTCTATCTTAATAAACCTTTTTAACCCTCTAAGCGGTTCGCACGTACAATTCCGCCAAACCGATGTCTTCAAAGCGGTTGTCACGTACAATTTTCGACCTCCGAAAACGTTCCGAAAATGGATTTAATGTACATTTCTGCCAGTGTTTGGTGTAGGGGGGTCAGGTCGATTGTTTAAAACTGCACCCTTCTTTGACTGACATTTATTTAGGGATGCACCACTACCCCCTGAGGCAGAAAGACTCTGATAGCTTTTCAGGGTTGTAAATCTCTATTTCGAAGTATTTCATTTGCGGTAACAGATGTATCTCTAATTGCACCACTTAAATATCTTGGATAACTTTCGTAAAAAAATATAAGTAATTCTCTTAAAGAATATTTTAATTTGTACTTTTAGAATCCATTTTTTGTTATGGGATGATCTTCGAGATTTGACGAGCTTTATGTGTATTAAAAATTAACATTCTATAATATCTATTTATATATCTATTTATAACCGGAAGTAAAGTGACAATAACGAGGGTGGGTTTCCCGTTTTTTATTCTAGTCGACACAGGGTGAGGTAAAAAATCATAGAACTATTTAGCCATTGACACAATAAATCTTTAGCGTATTTTTGGAGACTTTTTTTTCATCGGTGTGTTCCACTCGGAGGGTTAAATAGACTAATGATTTTTTTCTTAACTATATATCATTTTAGAAGATATCAATAGATCCCAAGCTTTCGAAGTAGAACTAACTTTTTAAAACTCATATATTTCCAGAGAATTTAGTAATAGCGTTTTGCACAGATATCTTAACATTAGATGTGGACTTTTATTTGATTCATCTTAACGCAACAATTCTTCTTAAAATAACCATCATACTTTTCATCAGCCTCTTTCCTTTTCTTCATCCGTTTAATTTCAGTTCATGCTTCATATTTATTAGTTTCATCATTGAGTTCTTAATCTTCTTCGTTGAAAATATCTTCTCAAATCAACAGTATTCTATAAACTAACTAAATACTAAATTTTCTCATTATAACTGTGTGTTCTTCTAAAATTAATCATTAGCATTTTAATCAGCATCTTCCTTTTCTTTATCCGTTTAAATTTCAGTTGATGTTTAATATTTATTGTTGGTTTCTTCATTGAGTTCTTAATCTTCTTCGTTGAAAATATCTTTTTAAATCAACAGTATTCTATAAACTAACTAAATACTGAATTTCCTCATTATAACTGCAATAACGGTGTTTATATAAGTACCTAAACAGGTGTACTCTTTGCATAGGTTGTATAAATTTATACATTGTTAAATTACTGTTTTATAGCCTATATTAGAATTCTGTAAAAATCGATACTCATACAAATTTAAATTCTCTCAGGTATCTTAACTGATATATCTTTTCTCAATAGTAAGCTATATTTAAACCATTTCTTGTGTAAAAATAATCTTGTATAAATTTATAAATTGCTAAATTACTGTTTCAAAGCCTATATCAGACGGGTGTAAGACCTAATACTCATACCAATTCAAACCCTCACAGTAATTTTAAACAATATATTTTTCTGAACGTACAGCTGTATGAAAACTTGTTTTTGTGGAAAAGGAATCTAACTTAATAATAAATACTTCCTA
>CM063511.1:39482048-39484548 GCA_032207245.1 Pardosa pseudoannulata | reverse complement strand
ATCAAGTTCACCTATTAGGTAAAATTATTTTTCTTTTAGCAGCTTGCATTAAAAAACTTTATTGACCTCTTTCACCCACATGGAGAACAATGTATGCGAAAGTAAACAAACCTCTTTTTTAAGACTTTTAATTGCAAAAACAACCTTGATTGCCCTAGGACCAAGTTCACCTATTGGGTAAAATTGTTCTTTCAGCAGCTTCCATTAAAAAATCTTTATTGACCTCTTTCAGACAAAAGGGGTAGATTGTGCGCAATCGGAAACATACCTGCTTTTTAAGAGTTTTAATTTCAAAAACAGCATTGATTGCCCTATCACCAGGTTAACCTATTAGGTAAAATTATTTTTCTTTTAGCAGCTTGCATTAAAATACTTTATTGACCTCTTTCACCCACAAGGGGTACAATGTGCACAAACGAAAACATACCTACTTTTTAAGAGATTTTTATTACAAAACATCCTTGATTGCCCTAGAACCAAGTTCACCTATTGGGTATAATTGTTTTTCTTTCAGTAGCTTCCATTAAAATACTTTATTGACGTCTTTCACCCACAAGGGCTACAATATGAACAAACGAAACATACCTGCTTTTTAGAAGTTTTTAATCACAAAAACACCCTTGATTGCCCTATCATCAAGTTCACCTATTAGGTAAAATTATTTTTCTTTTAGCAGCTTGCATTAAAAAACTTTATTGACCTCTTTCACCCACAAGGGGTACAATGTGCGCAAACGGAAATATACCTGCTTTTTAAGAATTTATAACTACAAAAACAATCTTGATTGCCATAGCACTTAGTTCACCTATTGGGTAAAATTGTTTTTCTTTTAGCGGCTTGCATTAGAAAACTTTATTGACCTCTTTCACCCACAAGGGGTACGATGTGCGCAAACGGAAATATGCCTGTATTTAAGAGTTTTTAATTACAAAAACATCCTTCATTACCACAAGTTCAAATATTAGGTATTTTTTTTCTTTTAGTAGCTTCCATTAAAAACTTTATTGACCTTATTCACCCACAAGGGGTACAATGTACACAAACGTAAACATACCTGTTTTTAAGAGTTTTAATTACAAAAACATCTTTGATTGCCCTAGCACCAAGTTCACCTGTTGGGTAAAATTGTTTTATTTTTAGCAGCTTGCATTAAAAATCTTTATTACCTCTTTCACCCACAAGAGATGCAATGTACACAAAAGGAAGCATACCTGCTTTGGGGTTTTAATTACAAAAAAATCCTTGATTGCCTTAGCAAAGAGTTCACCTATTGGGTAAAATTGTTTTTCTTTTAGCAGCTTCCATTGAAAACTTTATTGACCTTTTTCACTCACAAGGAGTACAATGTACTCTAATGGAAACATACATGCTTTTAAGAGTTTTAATTACTAAAACATCCTTGAATGCCCTAGCACCAAGTTCGCCTATTGGATAAAGTTGTTTTTCTTTTAGCAGTTTTCATTAAAAAACTTTATTGACCTTTTTCACCCACAAAGGGTACAATGTACGCCAATGGAAGCAAACCTGCTTTTTAAGAGTTTTAATTACTAAAACATCCATGAATGACCTAGCACCAAGTTCGCCTATTGGAAAAAATTGTTTTTTTTAGCAGCTTCCATTAGAAAACTTCATTGATATCTTTCACCCACAAGGAGTACAATGTGTGAAAACAGAAACATACCTGCTTTTTAAGAGTTTTTAATTACAAAAACATCCTTGATCTCCTCCAGATCAGAAATCGTAAACTGAATTCGCTACTATACACATACAGGTTGAAGTGTTATAAAACTTTAATAGATTAAAGGTCATACACACGTCAACATGTACAAATTAGATTATGATTCCTTTTATTGATGAAGAATAGAGATTTCTTGTACTACAACGAAAATTTTTCAAGCAATTTATTTCCCTTCAGGGTGACTACATAAATGCAGAAAAATTTTAAATAATCTATATTTTCGTAAAAGAAATATGAGAGCCAACTCCCATTAATGAGACGTATTTGAACCTTCCTTACAAGTGAAAACTTTATTAAACTGTCATATTCAGTAGTAAGTATAACCATGATTTTATGATTTTATAAATTATGCTCAAGACATCTATTGATTTCTTTTTTCTACCAATTTATGAAGTATCAAATGACCATCAAATAAGTAGAAATAAGATTTATAGGAGAAAATATTTTACGACGTTTTTCAACCCATCAAAAAGTGTTATTTATTATTTCCAATGGGTGGCACTTGCTTTTATAGCATTTGTCACAACCAAGCCGAAGATATTTTTGGTCATTTTATTATAGGAGCACAATATAGGCGGCTAACATTACTCAATTGGACAATGCAGGCAGAGTGAATCCACGTAATTTAGAAGCAAGAACCAAGCGAAAGACACTTAGGCTTTAGCCTTCCTCATCTAGAAGTATTTTTGTGAAGTTGGATATTGCGCCCATGAAACTATTTTACATGCCCTATCTACAATATAGACCCTATCAGAGATAAAT
>CM063511.1:39462048-39472048 GCA_032207245.1 Pardosa pseudoannulata | reverse complement strand
ACCCTAGTTCAAGAAGGCGGAAACCGGAGGATGTTTTCCACGTCCTTTGCATGTAGTCGTACGATGACCCAGAAAAACAAGACGACCAGCATTCGGACGAGAGTATGGAGGTTCTGAATGGAAACAGTTCTCAAGAGATTATCCCCTGTGAAGACGCGACGACTTATACTGGCCGTGTGACCCGATCAAGAATTAAATCCACGAAGTTAAATGTTATAACATCGAGACGCTGTTCTTCTACGAAGGGAGCAAAGCCGCATTGAAAAGAAGCTTAAGAGTCTCTATAGCCGAATGGTCATCCCGCTAATCTCGTAATTAAGAGGTTGTGAGTTCAAACCAGGATAGCGATTAAAAGTTGCGTAAATATTTAACTAATTCCTTTATTTATATTCTACTTTATTTAACGTTACAGGAGATTCTGGACCTTTCTTTAATTAGCCAGAAAAATATTCTGGAATATTCGCCATTTCTCTCTACGTTGCTCAGTAAAACTTTCATGGCCTTCCCAGACAGATTTCTGGAACTTTCCCTGCAGCTATAAAAGCCCTAGATTTCGCAGTTACAGAGAGTTCGGAGTTCGGAGTTGTGCAGTAAGACTTTCATCGCCTTCTCAGACAGATTTATGGAACTTTCCCTACTTCTATAAAAGCCCAAGATTTCTCAGTCACAGAGAATTCTGTGTTCAGAGTTGTGCAGTAAGACTTTCATCGCCATCCCAGACAGATTTCTGAAACTTTCCCTGCTGTGATAAAAGCCAAAGATCTCTCAGTCACAGAGAGTTCTGAGTTCAGAGTTGTGCAGTTAAACTTTCATCGCCTTCCCAGACAGATTTCTGGAACTTTCCCTGCTGCTATAAAAGCCCAAGATCTCTCAGTCACAGAGAGTTCTGAAGTCAGAGTTATACAGTAAAACTTTCATCGCCTTCCCAGACAGATTTCTAGAACTTTCCCTGCTGCTATAAAAGCTAAAGATCTGTCAGTCACAGAGAGTTCTGATTTCAGAGTTATGCAGAGCTTGCAATTGTAGTTCTCTCTTTGAGTTGGGCTAGTAAATTACATTACCTCTACTTCCTGTAAATGTTATTGGGTTCTACATTAAGCCCCTACGTGACAATATTATTATAAAAAGTACACCCATTTAGTATCCAAATCTAGACACTATTGGAAAAGCTAGAATGTCACTAAAGAACCTTAAAAAATTATTCTAAAAGAAGCAGAACATTTTACGTTGTGATTAATCGAAAAAGGACTATTACTACAAAGATTTTTTTATTAGAAATATACTATTTTCCTCGAGATCCTTAGATTTCTAACTATCACACTTTCCTTATAATAGGAGAATATCGTGCTTTTACAGTGGAGAAGGTATATTGAATAAACACCTCCGTGTTAAAACCGCACAGCTGGAAAATAAGTTCCTCTTTGAATGAATATTACGAAAGTCAAGTAGAAATTTCGCAAAATTGCGAAATTTATGAGTCGACGCTTTCAGAATGAAAGTGTTTCTGTGGATTTAAAATAGAAAGCTTTCTAGCTCTGTTGGCGTTTATACATTTAAAATGATTTATTTTATAGTTAGAGTGTATATGTCTGTCCTGGTTGTCGCTTGTAAAATATCAGAGTTCTGAATTCCTACCCGTTTTAAATATTTATTATCTTGACTGTGTAGAATATCATTTGAGTTATATCTCATAAAATTATATTCATTCGTATAAATTTAAATTGTGTTTTTTAATGTATTTGTAATATGTTATATAGTTTTATGTTTATAAAATAGTGTATTAATGTTATCTGAAATTTGAAGCGTTTTTTTTTTTCAAATTTATAATTTTATCTAAATATCTTTATAACTCGAGAACTTCTTTAATTGCATTGAGTTTCGAAGTCTGGTTGGCGATATTTGCAACGTCGAAATCGATAAAGTGGAATGAAAAACTTTTCTAAGTAACAAAAAAGGATACAGCCAATGATAATTGGAATATCCCCGCTAAAAACCTTTTACTGTCATATTTTTCACAGCTGTTTCTTATCATTTATGTTCTTATCTATGTTATTTTCCTAATACGTAGTAATAGCATTGGCGATAAACAATAATAATGATTGTTTGTCTTCAATATAGCCTGCTTGGCGAGATTACCATCGGGTAAAATGGAAAAGAGGAATAGATAGCATTTCCATTTCGCCAGCTCAAGCAATAAAAACGCCAAAAAGGATACAACCAACTCCAAATAGAATATCCTAGCTGTTAACCTTTTACCACCACAATTTCAAAAGTTGTCACAGTTGTTTCTTATCAGTCATGTTCTTTTCCTAATACGTAATAATAGTGTTGGCGGAAAACAATAAAAATGATTGATTGTCATCAATATAGCCTGCTTGGCGAGATTACCATCGGGTAAAATGGAAAAGAGGAATAGATAGCATTTCCATTTCGCCATCACAGGCAAAAAAAGACGCCAAAAAGGATACAACCGGTGTCAAACGGAATATTCCTGCTGTTAACCTTTTACCCCCCACATTTTCAAAATTAGTCACAGTTGTTTCTTATCAGTCATGTTCTTTTCCTAATACGTAATAATAGTATTGGCGGCAGACAATAATAATGATTGATTGTCATCAATATAACCTGCTTGGCGATATTGGCATCGTGTGAAATGGAAAAGGATTATAGATAGCATTTCCATTTCGCCAACGCAGGCAATAAAGACACCGAAAAGGATACAACCAACGCTAAACGGAATGTCCTTGCTGTTAACCTTTACCACCGCAATTTCAAAACTTGTCACAGCTGTTTCTTATCATTCATGTTCTTATCCTATTACGTACTAATAGTATTAGCGGAAAACAATAATAAAGATTGATTGCTAAGAATATAACTTGATTGGCGAGATTGGCATTATGTGAAATAGAAAGTTGAATAGATAGCATTTCCATTTCACCAGCGCAGGTATTAAAGATGCCGAAAAGGATACAACCGACGGCAAACGGAACATTCCCACAGTTTACCTTTTACCCCCACATTTTCAAAACTAGTCACAGCTGTTTCTTATCAGTCATGTTCTTTTCCTAATACGTAATAATAGTATTGGCGGCAAACAATAATAATGATTGCTTGTCATCAATATAGTTTGCTTGGAGAGATTGGCATCATGTGAAATGGAAAAGGGGAATAGATATCATTTTCATTTCGCCAGCACAGCCAATAAAGACCCCGAAAAGAATACAAATGAAGCCAAACAGAACATCCCCTCTGTTAACCTTTTACCAACACATTTTCAAAACAAGTCACAGCTGTCTTTTACAACTTACCTCTTTTTCCTAATGGGAAATAATACTATTGGCGACAAACAGTAATAATAATGACTGCTTGTCGCCAATAAAGTCTACTTGGCGAGATTTGTAATGGCGATATTGAAATAGACCAAATACAGTTTTCATTTACACCATACTGTAAGACACCTGAACCATATCTATTGTTATAATTATAAAAATAAGAACATTTATTAATCAAGCTTCCGGAAAGCTTTTCAGTTCTTAAGAGCAAAACTGTTACGGGCTACACAAAGCCCCGCTAAAATAGATTTCAGCGTAAATTAATATATATGAAACTGGATCGGAACTCGACAAAAAGGCATTACGTTCTAATTTTTCAAGAAGCCCATTGCCACGCATGTAGAGCTTAATAACGTCACGGGTAGGGAAATTGTGCGGTGATGAATAGTGCAGTTTTAATCCAGATAAAGGCTGGGCCCCGTTTGCATATGAGGTACGGGAATTCTAAAACCTGCTCCCCCACCAGAAGATTATAATTGTAAATGCTTGCGAACAGAACCGAGGGCAGATGACTTTAATTTAAATAAAGGTATTACGTACCATTTAATCTCGTGTCAAGTTAAATATACATTTCGTATGATTACTTAGAGTTTAATTATTCTTCTACAATTATTCTTCTCTAGTATTAAAGTAACCAAATTAAAAAAGTGTGAAAAAAAGATTTTTAGAAATTTTTCAAAAAATTTTGTAAAACTAAATTGTAAAAAAAATTTAATAATAATAATAATTTTTTGACATTAATTCTAAAATAATTTATAAAATAGATTCCATTTGCTTCCATAAACACATACATATATTTGTTATGCGTGCACTGAACAAAATATAATGATAACACAGTCCTTGATAACACAAATTATACATATATATATATATATATATATATATATATATATATATATATATATATATATATATATATATATATATAATATATATATATATATATATATATATATATATATATATATATATATATATATATATATATATATATATATATATATATATATATATATATATATATATATATATATATATATATATATATATATATATATATATATATATATATATATATATATATATATATATATATATATATATATTATATATATACATATATATACATACATACATATATATATATATATATATACATATATGTATATATATACATATATAAATATATATATGTAATATACGCATCAATTCAAATGTAGCTATGGTGTTCGGCACTGGATTTCATGGGTTTGATTCACACTGTAGACGTGGATATTCGTAGTCATTCAAAATCGGCTTTAAGCAGTAGATCCCGGTCACATTACCTCTTGTTTTGCAAAACGGTAGACTGTAGCGCTCCCAATCAAACTAAAAGTACATTATCTTATATTAGACATTATCCGTACAGTCACTCTACCAAAACACTTATCGAATCATCGAAATTCACGTTTTCGTTTATAGTGGACACCAAGCATTTTAATGATTTTGAAACTGTACTTTGACTAGGGGGATTTTCTTTAACATTAAACAATGTGCCTTTGCAATAGTTGAAGATGTTCGTTTTTTCCTTGTTTGGAATTTTTGTCCTACTTGAGGCTTCCATTTGACGTTTTTCCTTTCTTTTTAACGATATTACCTATCGATGCTTTAGACAAAACCATGAATCCATCGATTTGGATAACGGAATATGAATAATTCTCTTCGAAAAGAGCATAAATATAGCCTTCAATCACTGCTTCGTTAAAAACGCCATTTTGAATAAAAACAAACCTCTCATGCCGCAGAACATAATTTTGACTTTTAAAAATATAGCATAATTGCATTTATTTATTTTCCAACAAGCTATTTTGAATAAAAACAAGCCTCTTATGCTACAGAACATAATTTTGACTTTCAAAAATATAGTACATTTGCAGTTATTTATTTTGCAACAAGCCATTTTGAATAAAAACAAACCTCTCATGCCGCAGAACATAATTTTGACTTTTAAAAATATAGCATAATTGCAGTTATTTATTTTGCAACAAGCCGTTTTGAATTAAAACAAGCCTCTTATGCTACAGAACATAATTTTGACTTTCAAAAATATAGTACATTTGCAGTTATTTATTTTGCAACAAGCCATTTTGAATAAAAACAAACCTCTCATGCCGCAGAACATAATTTTGACTTTTAAAAATATAGCATGATTGCATTTATTTATTTTCCAACAAGCTATTTTGAATAAAAACAAGCCTCTTATGCTACAGAACATAATTTTGACTTTTAAAAATATAGCATAATTGCAGTTATTTATTTTGCAACAAGCCATTTTGAATAAAAACAAACCTCTCATGCCGCAGAACATAATTTTGACTTTTAAAAATATAGCATAATTGCAGTTATTTATTTTCCAACAAGCCATTTTGAATAAAAACAAACCTCTCATGCCGCAGAACATAATTTTGACTTTTAAAAATATAGCATAATTGCAGTTATTTTTTTTTTGCAACAAGCCGTTTTGAATAAAAACAAACTTCTCATGCCACAGAACATAATTTTGACTTTTAAAAACATAGTACAATTGCAGTTATTTATTTTGCAACAAGCGGTTTTTTCAACTCCTCTTCTTAGCCCACTCTCCTGTTTCTAATCCTGGATCTTGTTGGTGCTTCAACCACATTTGGCGAAATTGGCGTGCTTGCAGCTTGCGTGCGTGGCGTGCTTGCAGCGTGGCGTTTGAAATCTGGCGAGGGGATCGTAACTCAACAAATTGATACATAAACAAAAACAATATTTTGAGGAAAAATTTTACAAAAATTGAATATTTAAAATCTAATTGAATTAACAAAGAAAACACAAAGGAAACACATAACATTCATACTAAATAGACTGAAACATTCACTTAATCACAAATTAAATAAACTGAGTGTGATTTTCATCACAAATTTGTGATTTAGTGTAAATTGTAAAATTAATTTAAAATAAGAGGATGGTAGGCGGGATCTCATCCAGCAAAAAACTCTTTGACTTAAAAGAAACTGTATTTTGAGTGAAGGTTGAAGAGGAGTTGTAAAATTGAAAAATTTTTTTCAAATCTCTTATTAATACCGCTAACCAAAATCGTCTAAAATATGTGCATACAGCCTCTGTAACTAATCTTACACGAAAAGCTTTACCACTTGTTTTTCAATGCTTGTTTCAGTGCTTGTTTTTAAAATAAGATTCAGTAACACGATAAATACATAAGGTTAAATACTTATTATTCACTGTTGCTAAAAAAAATTATGAACTGGATTTTTTTGTTTTTACAAAATGAAACATTGTACGTGAAAATATCATAAATATATTAACAAAAAAGTATTTCCTTAAAAATTGTTAATTACAAAAAGTGAAATTCTGGGTTACGAAATCCTCAACAACCAACAACTATTTAAGGCTAATGTGCCGAACGCTGGCCGATTGGTTAGGGCGCTGATCGTCGGTACCGGAGTTCGTGGGTTCGAATCCCACTATGGCATGGATGTTCGTAGCCGTTCGGAATCGGCTTTAAGCAGTAGGTCCCGGTCTCATTAGCCCTCGTGTGCAAAACAGTAGACCGTAGCGCACCAAACCAAACCAAACCAATTAAGGCTAATGTTATAAATCTTACCTCCATACCGATCTTTCATTTAAAAATGATAAATTTTCTTCAAAGTCAAACTTTATCACATATTATTAGTAAAAACAGGGTTAGCTGATTAATTTTTTTTTAATTCAGACTCACACTCAATCACAACTCTAACATTTTTTTTACTCTTAAATAGCAAAAAGTCGGTGAGAAATGGGGAATAATCTAAGAAACATTCAGGCATTTACTTTAGCCTTTTATAAATAATCAATTAGTGATCTTTAAATAATCTACCTGTAGGGGCGGTCCCAGGTAACAGATTTTGCTTCTAAACAGAGTTATTTAAAAAGAAGAAATTACATATTTTACTTTCAATTTCAAATCCTAAATATATATAAATCTTTTTAATACCTGCTTTTTAGATAATAAAAATCAATAAATCTCTGGATGAAAAAATATTTCAACTTTTTCAATGATTAAAATCTTGACTGTAAAAAGTACGACAAAATTTTTCTACTTTTGTTATACTTCGCTTCACATTACCTGGTATCAAACAGACTTAAAATTCATAAATTACGCTGTGTAGGGATTTATAGGGATTTTTTGTGCGTCTAAATTAGCAAAAAAAAATTACAAATACGACTCGAAGATTGAAAATATTTTTCTCAAATGAAGAAATAACGAAACATTTCCTATAAGGGTGAAATGTTTTAACCTTCTGCTTAAAATCTGCCTCTTATGAAACTTCTTAAACGGGATTTATGGGAATAACTTTTAAATCCTACTTTTTTTTCAAACAACATCGATACCCTTTTTTTAAGTATTTATGAAGGAAATCTTCCATAACTTTGAAACAGTGACAACAGTAAAAAATCAAGGAACATTTTTTCCTACCATCTAGCTGCAATTTTTGTTTTTATCGGAATATATTTTTACTCCATCGGATCGAAAATTAAAAAAATTAATGTTCGAATTTTTTCGCCACTGGTTTCTGATATTTTGGGACTGCGTGGGTGTAAAAGAAAAAGCTTAAAGTTCCCTTTAATTATTAGTGGAGCAGTGCTTCTTCATATTTAAGAGCACACACACATCGCCATAGCAGAAATAGTGTTTTTATTGGAATGTTTAAGAGCTCATATTTCCTTTCAGAATAAAGCTATAAGTAAAATATTAACATCAATAATATACTGTATTACGAACTTTCTTGCATATGTTCCAAAAATAAAGAAAGAAAGAAAGAAAGAAATGGCAAGGATAGGAGCAGTTTTAGTGTCTTTTGTCTCCCTGATGCCTGCACAATTTCTACAATCCTAAGTTCGGACATAAAATTTAGTAAATTGCTCCTTTTTTTTAAATCCTTGGTGATAAACAGCCTTCCCTAAGGATTAGGCTTTGAGATGTTTACCACGAAACAGTTCAGTCCGCAACAGTAAAACAAAAAAAAATAAATAAAGAAGAGAGAGAATATAGTCATGAGTTAACATTTAAAAATGTCCATAGTTTAAATAATTAAAACGAAACCCTGGAAAAAGGAAAGTGTGTTATGTTTGCTGTTAATGTTATATTAAGAGAAAAAGGTTTAAACTAGCGAGAAAAGGTTTAAAAAGGAAACCAAATCTAAAACGAAGCCTTTAAATGGTGATGTTGATTGGGTTCCAAGAAAATATTAGGAACAAGTTGCTTTTACATAATTAAACTTAGAGAGAGAGGTAGGGTCTCCAAACATGGTTCCAGCCCCGGAAGTGATATGAAACATATACTTGACTGTACAGATATTTGAGTTTGTGCTATTATGTACAAAAAAGAGCGTTACAAACATCTTGAATTACATGTTCATTTAAATTGTAACGAGAGAAAGGAACAAAAAAAATTATATAAAAATTAAAACTTTGTTGCCATGAGAAATACTTTATAGAAAGTCAAGCTATTATTACTTGAGCTTTAAAAACTAAATTAATATTTAACAATTACATAAAAATTATTTACAGTACAAAAAAGGCTTGACCATTTAGCTGGTGCAAGTGATTAGTTCACAGTTTTCAATCATCCAGGAGATTAGTTTCTGTGTCTTACTGTGCAGGACTTTGTATGTAAAAGCTGGAACCACTTCGATTCCGTTCCTATCGGAGGCTCTTTAAGATGAAAATCCTTTGTTAGATTACAAGAGAAAAGGTAGTGCAGAGAGTTTTCTTGCTGATTACAGATACAGTTTGGAGACCCAGTCGCCAAACGAAAACGAGAGAGATATTGAGGGAAGGTAATACCTATCCTTGGTGAGGTTTTTTTAATTTGAACACTAAGTAAATTTTTAGCTACATAAAAACTAATGATACACAGACATACTGCTTAAAGCCCATGCCGAACGTCAACGAATATACATGCCCTCATTAGGAGTTCGGAAAAACCACGCCCCACCATTCCGTTAATGTTCAGACAACCTATTATTTGAATGAACTTACTGTGTCATCCACGTTACCTACAAATGTGAAAGCACAATACTTATGAATTGTTAGCTTATTGTCGTTAACACTCTTATACAATTTCATATGTAAAGAGAAATTTAAAACTGAAATCGATCTTTTAACCTAAGGAAGCATCGCATGAATATTTTGTATCCTGATACAAATCTATTGCTAATAACAGTCACCTAAATTAAAGTGGAACTGCTAGGCTTGCGCTAATTTGTTACTAAATGGAAGAATTCGCTCTATAATGGAAGAATTCGCTAACGGACTATGAGTTCTAGGAACGCACGTCATGTCATTAGTTTACAATAAATTCTAGAGTGATAGCGTGGGAGCAACTTTAACGATATCGTTCTTCTCATGATTGTCTCCAAATGCTGACATCATGCATTCGTTGTTGTTGTGTCTTGTGCCACTTGGCCAAACCAAGCCCGATTGAGCCATACGTTATTCGTATTAAGGCAAAGGCGTGTGCCTTTCGTTTTAACAAGCACCTGAAGGGGGAAAAAGTACCACTTATGTTCAAGTAGATCCTCATAATTTAGAAGCAGGGACCAAGCAGAACACCCATAGACTTGGCCTGCTACCGCCAGAGATATTTATTGAGAACTTGA
>CM063511.1:39427048-39454548 GCA_032207245.1 Pardosa pseudoannulata | reverse complement strand
CTATTTTTGAGTTACTGTTTTTTCACTTTAAAAAAAAATCCCATGGCTTAGCGATACTAACCATGCAAACTGTTTTTTATTTTGGCTACTTTTCCGGTTCTTATGAATTTTTAAAGTTTATACGGACTTTTTGATCACCCGGTATATATACTTATATATGTATGTTATGTAAATACTAAAAGTGTATTACAACTTTAAACATTTATTAAAACAGTAAAACTACTCTTAAAGTGCCTTTATTTGCATGAATAGAGCCTGGAGAGACTGTATATACTCGTAATAATGTATACTTTTTTTTATTTGTCTAAGAGCTTTATTAACTCTGGCTTATTCGAAACTGATATATCATTTTGCATTTCTTATTTTGAAATTCTGTTTATCAACATTCTAATCTTCTCCGCTTATTGAAACTTCTCTATAGAAATAAAAAAAATTATTTCAAGGAAAATAAGCATGAAAGACATCTTTGTTAAATTTATCTGTGTAATATATAAAATGGGGGGTTGCTAATGTTTCTCGTAACGATGATTCATACGTTACTTTTTTGAACCCCAGATTAAATTATATACTAGTGCTTGTGATGTGATTTGTGAATTCCAAAATGAAATAGTCTGACTACCTTCATAACATATACTAATATGCTAAAACTGTGAGTCTATGTAAGGAAATTTAAATTTACTCTAAACAATGTACACAGATATAAATGTTTTATTGAATATCCAACTAATGAAACCTGTTTTTCTTTATTGTATGTACTTTAGTTTAAGTTCAAATAACATTTTGTACTTTAACAATAAAAAAAGATCTTATATGTGATCAGCCTGTCAGTGTAAGAATATGTAGTTTACGTTGAGAAAATATTTTGTATACGAACCAGATGTTCAATGCAGACTATTTGCTGAATAAAGGGAACTTTTCGTGAAAAGTTTAATTTTCTCACTCAACGCTTCCTCTTGTCTTTTATTTCTCTTTCAACCCTCTGACTGCTCAATTTGTAAACCGAGATCCCTGTAAAAATTGCGTAATTTTTTGTTGCATAGTTTAAGTATATATATATATATATATATATATATATATATATATATATATATATATATATATATATATATATATATATATATATATATATATATATATATATATATATATATATATATATATATATATATATATATATATATATATATATATATATATATAATATATATATATATATATATATATATTATATATATATATATATATATATATATATATATATATATGCATATTATATACATATATATATATACATATATATTTATATATGAATATGTATATATATATATATATATATATATATATATATATATATATATATATGTATATATATATATATATATATATATATATATATATATATATATATATATATATATATATATAAGCATACTACCTGTAATTCTATTATCTAATATAACTACAGTTCTAGTCATATAATTCTATTTATTACCTAATTAAATGTCTAATACTGTATATAATTTATTCCATTGGTTAAACGGTGAAAAGGCGAAATGTGCTTCTTAAAAAAGAAAAAAAACACATGCCCGCGAAAATCGCGGAATGAGCAATCAGAATGTTAATGTTGAAATCACGTTCAAATAACATTTTGAATATCAACCAGGTATTCAATGCAGTCTATTGGTCGACGCTTCAAGAACTTTTCACCATTTTTATTTATTGCTTTTTCTTCTCTTTTACAGAGCACGTTCCGTCACACTGGACCTCCCTCCTCGTGAAAGGATCTCTTACTTCTCAGGAGGTTCTTCGCCAGAGATCTCCTTCAAAGAGGTCGGTGAGAAACTGGAGTCCAGCGCTCCGTCCTCTGGTGTCCTCAAGTCATCCCTCCACGGCGCCGGGGGCGTGAGACGGAACAAGGCATCCTCCAAGAACAACAATCACGTCAAATTCTTAACGCCGGCCACCACGCTGGACACGTCGCACACCTTGCAGGTGGACGTTGTCCTGCACTCTATAGAGCGGCTGAACGGGTCGCCCTGGAAAAGTGGTAATTCGCAAGAGACCATAGAAGGGGGCGTTGTAGTACACGTCCAAGATGAGGAAGCGGGCTCGCCCAGGTAGCGATGGCACACGCCCTCTGGTGCTAAATCGGGTACAAAAATATTTAGAAATAGCCTCCGTTATTTTGGGGAGGAAGAAAAGAAAGCATTTTTGTTTTTTCCCTGGGGGAAACGACAAGAATAGATAAAAATATCTACCAGATTTTTGGTACTTCAGTGCGCCACTGGTCACTGTTCAAATAAAGTGAAAAAAATCATGTGACTTAATATTTATTAAAGATTTTTCTTCTAAGACTATTTCTTGGACCATTCTCTTCGATACCCAAAGTGTGGAAGATAACAGTTGTCGAGGATACCTAATACAGAATATTCCTCACAAATACAAATTTTTACAGCTTGTATTTCTGATATGTCCAAGCTTTTATAAATCTTCAGAAAGAGCATCTATAAACATAGATAGAGCCATTGTTCTCTTTGAAATTTTTTTCAATCCAAAGCCATCATCGTACTGTAAGATCAATTATTTTTTTTTCTCTAGTAGGTACAGATTTTTCAAGATTTTTAACAGTCTCCAGCTTTTAGTTTTAAAATTATAGTGTGAAGTGCAATATGAAGGTTCTTAAAAAACAGTTTTCTTAATTTTTAATTAATGAAGTTAAAGACACGACCTTGAAACCTACTTTTTCATGCCGTAAATCGTATGACATTTTATTTCATACCCCAGATATTATGTCCGTTTAAATATTAGAGATTAGCTAGATTTTATTCTTATGCAAAGATCTATATCCGAGCCTACTTTAGGAATTGGATCTAAACCCACTTATGAAAAACTCGTTACAAGATAATCAAGAGTGACAAACATCCATTTATACAAATCATAACAAGAATGTTTAGTCAATTTAATGAACAGGTTTTAACATAAGATCTCACTCATGATTCAACATCGTCTATTTCCTTTACATTCTATTGGGTTGTTCGGAAAGTAATTTCATTTTTTGTGGAAATGACAGACAGTTTTCGTATAATAAACAAATACTTTATTAAATTATATATTGGTCGTTCTGGTCCAACACCTTTTGCCATCTTTCTGGTAGTAGCATAATTCCACGCTCATAAAATTTTTGGTCTTTGCTGGCAAAAAACATCTTACTCAGCTTCAACCGGCCTTCCCGAACGTGGTGCATCTTCGGCATCAAAATTGCCGGATCGAAATTTAGCGAACCAGTTCTGGCACTGGCGTACTGTCAACACACCTTCTCCACACACATCGGTCAATTTCTTTCTGGCTTGAACAGCATTTTTACCCTTTCTGTAGTAAAACAGTAAGATATGTCGAAAATGCTGCTTATAGCTCTCCATATTTAAAAGGGCACCAACCAAAAACTACTGCGTAGAATTACTTGGAATTTTTCACATACAAGCCTTGCTATATGAGCTCTCAAAGCATATAAAAATCATACGGCTTAAATGTGAAGTTGAGTGCAAAAAATACAATTAATTCCTCTGTCAGGAAAAAACGAAATTGCTTTCCGAACAACCCAATAGATATTTCCCACCAAATACCTATAGGTCTTATCTACAGGTTAACCGTCAATGTCTTAAGTACTTCCATAAACACTACCAAACACTTGTTCCCTCATGATCAATTATTAAATTGCTTAAAAACGGGTGTTACATTTATAAAAGGCTTCAGTCACTATACATCAATTCAATACTAATGGCGTTTCAACGCATTTAATAACATTCAAAGTGGTTTATATCCTTTAATATTATATGTTGCTGTTCTACGTCCATCAAATCACTGCCGTATCTGAATGCTTAATAACCAAAACAGCTCATTTTTAGAAACCTTCACATCCACTGTTATCAATTTTTGTTATTAGTGTAACGCTTACTTTGACTACTATCATCCTACTATTCTATATCGTAGGAATATTGACCACTTTATTATGCTATCTTTGAAAAACATTGCTTGAAAGAAAGTTTGAAAGCATCTTGAAATATTCCTCCAATGTTAACAACTCTCAGGAGGAAAAATAGTTTTTTAACCCCTTCCGGTAAAATGACGAGTCTAGCTTGTCATTAGTATTTCATTGCATACCACACAATAACGAGCTACACTCGTCATGCGATTAAAGTTACTGTTAAATATGATAATTAATTTAGTTTAAAATTTCTAGTGTACTGAATTTGGCAACATTTTTATCACTTGTGAAAATCACAAGTCACTATTGCATATTGTTTACTTGGTACAAGTCATTGCCAAATTAATGAGTCAGAATAAAAGAAAACCTACTAAGAAATGCCGTGTGTGTTACAAGAATCAAATTAAAAGTGAGACTACTTGGCGGTGTAAACAATTAAGAATTCCTTTGCACTTTGTTTTGAAAAGTACCACTAGCTTGAAGACTATTATCTGTATACCTTATTAATGTTTTGCTTTGATATTTTCTTAATTTTACTGTTTCTGATATTATTTAACACCATGTAAAAAGTGGATTTTAATTAAGAATATGTAAGAACTGTAAAATGAAACAAGTTTTTTTTTTTAATTAAATGGCTATTTCATACACAGTTTTTCATTATTAAATCATACCGGAAGGGGTTAATTCTGTATATATTTTCCACGCTAATTATCCGGTACAGTACATTCCAAAGCTGCACCAAAATTAGAAATATAAAAACAAGGATATGTAAATCAACAGGTGCATAGAAAAGGCTGCTATACTATTGTTACTTATGCCTCAAATAATTCGGTTGGTTGGTATTATGTTTGAAGTCACGCTGTCTTTTATGTGTTAAGGCGACAGTGGACCTTTAGAGCAAACTTTTTTCTTTTAAATGAATTTCCTTGAAGATTGACTATGTTATTAGTACTATTGATATATAAATATTTTTAAAATTTCAAGGCAAAATATTAATTAGTTTTGGAGTTATTAATTATTAATTGTTTCATAATTAGCTTAATTGAAAATGCTCCAGGTGCATCAATTTTGCATAAAATATTATAAAAAAATTTAAGTATACCTTATAGACTTTACAAAAAAATGTAGTTGTTTCCATAAACATTCATAGAAAATATAAAGAGAAAAAAAATAATTATGATGATGATACCCATATTTTGCAGAATAAACAGCTATAGCGGTTAATTAAAATGCATAACTAACATATATGCTTCAAAACATACCCGTTTCAACTAGACTTTAAAACTCTAACGTAAATAATACTGGAATTTCAGAGACAATGATCTATTTTCAATGCGCCTGGAGTACTTTAAACATTTGTAATACATGAAAATTTTACTTCTGAGTAAACAGCATTTGAAGTTATTATTGCTATACCCATAAGTAATGATAAAATGATGGGAATGAAAAAATTCTTTTTGCTCCGTATTCCTAATGATATATTCTTTCACTATTCACTAAAATCAAAAATTCGAATTTTCGGTCGATTTTAGCCAATTTGAAAGTCTACCGTCGCCTTAAAAGGCACAGTTTCTCATTTTAGATAGAGAATGATATATTAATACGTTATTAAAAGATTTATTTCTTTATTCTTAAAAGAAAGGGCCTTCTAAAATTTTGTCCTCATAGATATTTGCAAACAAAATGTTAATTTTAACAAACTGCAAAACAGCATTATAAATTCAAAATTCCTATAGATAAAACAGTTGTCGGAACATATTAAATACAAGTGTTTCTTATTTTTCAAAACACTTAAGATTAATCAACAAAATTCAGTTTTATTACACCCAGAAAAAGGTTTTTAATATTTATTTCCAGTGTGCACTACAAATTACACTGAATTAGCACCTAAAGATACTTCATAGTAGAAAACTGGTTATCGTTCTCAAGACATTTGAAAACTTATAAATTTAGATATAAGTGCTGCCATCTATTGGCCGTTATTCAAATTTACAATTTACTTGAATAACCTTACGTTTTGAGTTATATCATATAGTCTACAGTGTAGATGTTTCGTTTAATCACTATAAAAAAGGCTTTCTACAATGATTCATAAAATATGCTATATATTAAAGGTTTTAAAGGCAATATTAATATTTTAAATCTTTTTATACGTGATATATTCGAAAGTATCATGACATAATACTGTATTGATTGAATTTATACCAAATTATCTAATTATAAATCACTACACAGAAAAATGGCTCTATCTAAGTTATTGTATTTGTCTTCTATGCTTAAAACTTTCAAAGCTTTTCAAAAGAAAGTATGTAAGATAGGTATAGGTGCATTTAATACTAAACCTACCGACCTATTCAAATGTATTTCTTTATAAAGGTTGAAGTGTAACATACTTGAATTCCTTTGGCGATAGAGACATTGGTATTATTTCTACACTCTTTGTGATTTTAAACCAGACATTTCCCTGGTTCTCCAATTTATCTTAAAGTCAATGCTATACATTGCATGAGACGAGTTTAGCAAAGAAATCTCAGTATTTATCATGAAGGGATTTCACTTCATCTTGGCTCAGTGAGAACTGTATTACGAGTTTCTTTATAAAGGCTGAAGTGTAACATACTTGAATTCCTTTGGCGATAGATACATTGGTATTATTTCTATACTCTTCATTAATTTTAAACCAGACAATTTCCTGTTTCTCCAATTTAAAGCCAATGCTATACATTGCATGAAACGAAATTAGAAAGGAAATATCAGTAGTTATCATGAAGAGATTTCACTTCACATCTTGGCTCACTGAGAACTGTATTACTTTATAAAGGCTGAAGTGTAACATACTTGAAATCCTTTCGCAATAGAGACATTGGTATTATTTCTACACTCTTTGTGATTTTAAACCAGACATTTCCGTGGTTCTCCAATTTATCTTAAAGTCAATGATATACATTGCATGAAACGAGTTTAGCAAGGAAACCTCAGTAGTCATCATGAAGTGATTTCACTTCACATCTTGGCTCAGTGAGAACTGTATTATACTTCAGCTTTTGAAAAAAAGTCATTTAATAGGTTATGGTAGTTTTAGTGTTAAGGTGTGCATACAATCTATCTACTTTTTAATGACCCTCTGTTGGTATAGTGTCATTAATGCCTCTCTGACGGTTTAAATGAATTACTTGGAAGAAAAAGCAAGGAATATACTATCAATTGAAAAGAATATATTTTCATTAAAAAACTCTAAACAAAAACAAATTCAGATCTAATTAAGATGCCTTTGCCCATGCTCAGATATTGAGGAGGGTCTCAAAAACTGTAGACAGATTGTATATACATATATTTATTACGGTCGTAATATTTCCTTACCTAGTGATGTTCAAAAGTGAGAACTATAAAGAAAGAACTTACGGTGTGATTCAGCTGCCACTTTGTAAATTTTCTCAGCTCTTATTTGCTTCCAAGTTAAACAAAAGTAGACTTTCAACCACGATCTTTGATGGTGAATAAAAGCTCCTACGTCTTTGATACATTCCTGAAAAGAAGACCATAAAGTAAATTCTTTAACAAGAGACAACAATTGTTCAGTGTGCAAGGATATTTTTCCTTTGTTCTAGGACATAAGTAGCAAGGTGGAATCCTATTTTATAAAAGAATGAATGACCAAACCGTGTAACATACCGCGAATGAATTTTCTTTGTTTCCGGAGGTACTGGAATTTAATACACGTACGCTATTTTTAACGCTTCACCGTTCACTCTGCACGAAGTAATACATCCATGATATTTTTGATGCGGCATTTTCGTTTCTCAAGCAGCCCAGGATGAGATTCTCTATATAAAACTCTGTTACCACCAGATGCATCAAATATTTTAAGAAAAAACTTCTCCACCTCAGTTAACAACACCGAAGATCACACTGATATCTTACTAAAGAAAAACAATAAATGTTTTGACAAAACTGTTGTTTCTTTCATCTATTTTTGTGATTCTTTCTTCAAGTAAATACATCAAACTCATTTGTTCTGATCAAATAATAGAGATAGTGTGCATGTGTGTGTGTGAAGCATAAATATTATACCCAATGAACTATAAATCCATCAATTAAACTTCATCTTTTTCAGCTGACATATAAAGACATACAAAGATGGTATGTAAGCATTCTGTTCTACAGCTTACCTGCCAAAGAAATCTGATTGCACATCACATTCTGAAAGTAATACATATGATGATTAATCACCAATTTCATTATTCTAAGTTTAACACAGTACAAAATGAGACATACTAAGGTGATATGAAGATATTCTGTTTTACAGTATACCTTCTAAAGAGAGCTGATTGCACGTCAAATTCTGAAAGTAATACATCTAATGATTAATCACCAATTTCATTATTCTAAATTTAACACAGTATAGACATACTAAGATAGTATTAAGACATACTAAGATAGTATGTAGACATTCTGCTCTGCAGCTTACCTGCTTATGAGAGCTGATTGCACATCACATTCTGAAAGTAATACACCTGATGATTAATTATCAACTTCATTATTCTAAGTTTAACACTATGAAACAACATACAAAGATGGTATGTAGAAATTCTGTTCTACAGCTTACTTACCAGTGATAGGTGATTGCCCCTCACATTCTGAAAGTAATACACCTGATTATTAGTCACCAATTTCATTATTCTAAATTTAACACAGTATAAAACAAGACATACTAAGGAGATATGAAGATATTCTGTTTTACAGTTTACCTTCCAATGAGAGCTGATTGCTCGTCAAATTCTGAAAGTAATACAGCTGATAATTAATCACCAATTTCATTATTCTAAATTTAACACAGTAAAGAACAAGACATACTAAGATAGTATGTAGACATTCTGTTCTACAGCTTACCTGCTTACGAGAGCTGATTGCGCATCACATTCTGAAAGTAATACATCTTATGGTTAATCCCCGATTTCCTTACTTTAAATTTAATACAATATATAACAAACCGTACAAAGATGATATGTAGACATTCTGTTCTACAGCACCCCTGCCAACGAAAGCTGATTGGATAGTAAAAACATAAACCAAAATAGAATTTTTTTTTTTTTTTGCACTTTTTCTCAGTTTTTATATCCCCTAGTTGTTATAAGTGTATACGAGACTATTCTATTTTTACATAGGTGAGACCACTGGTATTGTAATTTGGGATTAATTTCAATTGTAAATTTAGTGAATTCTAGCATGCACTGCTATTTAGCCACACCTCAACTTTATTTAGACAGACAGAAGAATGAAGTGGCTAGTTTAGAATTATCCTGTACTTTCCAATTTTGCTGTAATTTTCTTTACGTCGCCAAAATTTGATTAGAATAAGACAGTATCACCATGCCTATAATATTAGAACATATTCTCTGCTATAAAAAATTACATTTTTTTTCCAATTTCTCTGTAGTTTTCTTTACTTTGGCAAAATTTGATTAGAATAAAACAGTATCGTCATGCCTATTATATTAGAACAGATTCTCTTCTATAACAAATTACACTTTTTTCCAATTTCCCTCTAACTTTCTTTACGTCGCCAAAATTTGATTAGAATAAGACAGTATCACCATGCCTATAATATTAGAACAGATTCTCTTCTATAACAAATTACACTTTTTTCCAATTTCTCTGTAGTTTTCTTTACTTTGGCAAAATTTGATTAGAATAAAACAGTATCGTCATATAGATAATATTAGAACAGATTCTCTTCTATAACAAATTACATTTTTTTTCCAATTTCTCTGTAGTTTTCTTTACTTTGGCAAAATTTGATTAGAATAAAACAGTATCGTCATATAGATAATATTAGAACAGATTCTCTTCTATAACAAATTACTCTTTTTTCGAATTTCTCTGTGATATTCTTTGCTCCAGAAAAATTTGAATAGAAGAACTTAGTATCGTCATACTTATAGTAATGGAACAAATTCACTTCTATAACAAATTACACTGTATTTTCCAATCTCTCTGTAATGTTCTTTACGTCGGCAAAAATTAAATAAAACAACACAATGTCACCACACCTTTAATATTAGAACAAACTCTCTTATATAGCAAAAAATTAAAAATGTTTTAAAATCCTACTTCTAAAAACCGACAAATTAAAATCTCTACCCGCTTCTTCGAAAGACCCTGTTTGAACTTGAAAGAAATCCTACTTTTAATCAAGTATAAATTTCAGCCAATTTTTCATCTGCCATTCGTTCTCAGATCGATAATGGCCGAAGTAACGATTGGCTTCATTCGAATTGTCGATAACTCATCCCCTAACTGTGCCATTCTCATATATTTTAAATGTAAGCTTTGTCCGCCAACAGATTAAACTGTATAAATTTATGCATGTATTTGTGAATGTGTATACTTAAATAATCTACTCGCTATTTCGTGGCGTCACCAAACTTTCTACACAAGTTTGGTTTAAAGCCATGAAAAAAAATAAGGTAGATTAAAATATTCTCTCCACGTGATCAGATACTTTAAGTTATATTTCTCTTCGCAATCAATACGAGTGTTACTTCTACATTTAATTTCTCGAGATAAATATGTCAAATATACATATATACATATATATACATACATATATACGCATATATGTACATATAGTATATATACACATATATATGCATATATATGGTATATATATTATAAGTTATATTGCTATTCCCCCTAATTAGCACGAGTGTTACTTCTACAATTAATTCCTCGAGATAAATATGTCAATATATATATATATATATATATATAATATATATATATATATATATATATATATATATATATATATATATATATATATATATATATATATATATATATATATATATATATATATATATATAATATATATATATATATATATATATATATATATATATATATATATATATATATATATATATATATATATATACATATATATATATATATAATATATACATATACACATATATATACATATATATATAAACATACATATGCATATATGTATACATATATATATATATATATATATATATATATATATACATATATATACATACATATATACATATATATACATACATATATACATATATACATATATATATATATATATATATATATACTTAAACAATCTGTCAGGATATTTTAACTAAAATAACCATCTTAATTATAATTACATTCTACAATAAACTTCAGGTCATTCTATACCTAAAATGACAATCTTTGGATAAAGTCTTTATTTCGCATTTAATTCGGGTAGCATTTGGAGACTACCAAATAAAGACCAAGTTAATTTCTGCTACTTATCTTTCTAGATCCATTCTGACTCTATATAAACTCTTACATAACTAGTGTATGTAACTTAGTTTCGGTTGCCAACGCACGTGGCCCTTTAAGAAATACATAGTATTTTTCATTATCTCTGTATTTTTCTTAACTTTGGCAAAATTTGAATAAACTAAGACAATATCGTCATTTTTATAATGTTAGAACAAGGTCTCATCTATAACAAAAATTCAAAAACGTTTTAAACTCCAACCTCTGAAAACCTACAAATTAGAATCTCAACCCACTTCTTCGAAAGCCTCCCTGTCAGAACTTGAAAGAAAACCTACTTTAAAGCGAGTATGAATTTCCACCCACTTTTCTTCCAGTTCCTTCTCAAATCGATAATGGTTTGAGTAACGATTGCCTTCTTTCGAACTGTCGATAATTCATCCCCTAACAGTGTCATTCTCATTTATTTTACGTGTAAGCTTTGCCCTTAGAGTGATAAAACTATATAATATTTGAATACATTTCTAAATGTATATATTTTTATTAATTATTTAAATCCAGCAGATATTTCTCGGCGTCACCAAACTTTCCACATTAGTTCTTGGAAACTATGAGTAAAATAAGATGCATATTAAAATATTCTCTGTTCATTTTCTCACGTTAAAACATAATTTTTCTAATGTTTCTTTTTCTTATCAATACGAGTGTTTCTTTTGCATTTAATCTAATAATAATATGTCATATATATATATATATATATATATATATATATATATATATATATATATATATATATATATATATATATATATATATATATATATATATATATATATATATATATATATATATATATATATATATATATATATATATATATATACATATATATATATATATATACATATATATATATATATATATTATATATATATATATATATATATATATATATATATATATATATATATATATATATATATATATATATATATATATATATATATATATATATATATATATATATATATATATATATATATATATATATATATATATATATATATATGTATATATATATATGTATATATATATATATATATATATATATATATATATATATGTGTGTGTATATATATATATATATATATATATATATATATATATATATATATATATATATATATATATATATATATAATATATATATATATATAGTATTATATATATCTATAAATATTACAGAGCTATATATATATATATCTTATAGGGCCCCTTTGGTTATATGTATGAATATATGGAAATACTTTTCGTTTATATATATATAATATATTATTGCTATATAAACATATATTTGTATATATATATATATAGGCTACTTACTGTATTAAACAATATCCAAAAATTACAGGCTATGGGAGAATCTCCAAAACAGGTCCCCTTTTGTTAAACCGCTCATGAAGTTATGGATATACTTTTCGTTTATTGTTATTTGAATTATTACTGTCAAACAGCATCTATCTCCAAGGTAATCACATATAGGGTATCTACACTATTAGACAATGTTCAAAACTTACAAAGCTAAGGGAGAACCTCCAAAAAAGGACCCCTTTTGTTAAAACTTGCATGAAGGTATGGATATAATTTTCTCTTATTTTTTATAATTTAATTATTATTATCAAACATCATCTGTCCCAAAGTAATCACATATAGGGTATCTACTGTATTAGGCAATATCCAAAAATTACAGAGCTAAGGAAAGTTCTCCAAAAGAGGGCCTCATTTGTTAAAACGTGCATGAATGGATGGATATACATTCCGCTTACTGTTATAATTCGATTACTGTTATCAAACAGCATTTATCCCGATGTAATCTCATATAGGGTACCTAGTGTATTAGACAAAGCCAAAAATTACAGAAAAATTAAACACAATATATTGCGCCTACAACACTCTAAAGGTTTAAAAGTAAATAAAAATTCAAGTTTAAAAATTGCTCTTAATAAAAATGAAAAGTTTTGCTGATTTTTATTTTTGTTAAATTAAAATAACGTTATTTTGTAATTTCGGTCATTTTTGCCATCCCCTATCCACTTAAATATTGGGTAGTCTAACTAATTAGTCTTCTTTAAACAAATTGTTTACCAAAATGCTTGAAAGTAACAAGCCACATTATCCTAGACAAATTTTATACATTAGTACAACTTCAATATAATCCAGAAAAAATCATATAAGAAAATTCACTTTATTAAATAAAGTTAAATAAAACCTGTTTTGATTCCATTATTTGCATGCCATTTTTATCGGATAGATGCTAAGAAAACAGCATCTCGTTCTGAAAATTTAATTAAGTTTGGATGAAAAAGCAATTAAAAAGTAGAAAAACTAAAAGCTTGTTTTAAAAAACTTCTAAAAATTAGCTTTAAAAACTTCTAAAAATTAGCTTTAAAAACTTCTAAAAATTACCTTTAAAAACTTCTAAAAATGAGCTTCTAAATCATCTTCATCCATTAACTGTCACCTAAAGTTATAACCAGAATCTTATCTTAATACCTTATCTAAATTTTTTTGGATTAAAAAAAATTTCAGTCAAAATGTGTCACTTAAGGTTTCTTTATGTCCTAAAAATATTAGACACCGTATCTAATAAGTTTTCCTTATAAGGCGTATATCATATATTGAAGTTATACTAATATATAAAATTTATCCTAAACAAATTTTATATATTAGTATAACTTCAATATAATCCAGAAAAAAATCATGTAAAAATTAACTTTATTAAATAAAGTTAAATAAAATCCGTTTTGATTCCATTATTTACATGTCATTTCCATCGGATAGATGATAAGAAACATCCTTTTCTAGAAATTTAATTAAATTCGGATAAAAAAGCAATTCAAAGGGAGAAAATCTAAAAGCTTGTTTTAAAAGCTTCTAAAAAAATGAGCTTCTAAATCTCCTTCATCCATTAACTGTCACGTAGAGATATAACAGAAAACTTATCTCGATACCTTATCTAATTTTTTCTGTTAAAAAAACATTTTCGGTCAATATCTGTCACTTACGGTTCCTTATGTCCTAAAAATATTAGACACTGTATCTAATAAATTTTCCTTATAAAGCCAACATACCATATATTAAAGTTATACTAATATATAAAATTTATCCTAAACAAATTTTATACATTAGTATAACTTCAATATAATCCAGAAAAAATCATATAAGAAAATTAACTTTATTAAATAAAGTTAAATAAAAACCCGTTTTGATTCCATTATTTGCATGCCATTTTTATCGGATAGATGCTAAAATATCCTCCTATTCTAGAAATTTAATTAAATTCGGATAAAAAAGCAATTCAAAGGAAGAAAATCTAAAATCTTGTTTTAAAGACTTCTAAAAATGAGCTTCTAAATCCCCTTAATCCATTAACTGTCACCTAAAGTTATAACACAAATCTTATCTTAATATGTTATCTAAATTTTTTCGGGTTAAAAAAACATTCTGGTCAAAATCTGTCACTTAAGGTTCCCTTATGACCTACAAATATTAGACATCGTATCTAATAAGTTTCCCTTATAAGGCCTACATACCATATATTGAAGTTATACTAATATATAAAATTTATCCTAAACAAATTTTATATATTAGTATAACTTCAATATAATCCAGAAAAAATTAACTTTATTAAATAAAGTTAAATAAAATCCATTTTAATTCCATTATTTACATGCCATTTCCATCGGATAGATGCTAAGAAACATCCTCCTATTCTAGAAATTTAATTAAATTCGGTGAAAAATCAATTCAAAGGGAGAAAATCTAAAAGCTTCTAAAAATGAGCTTCTAAATCCCCTTCATCCATTAACTGTCAGCTATAGTTATAACAGAAATCATATCTTAATAACTTATCCAAATGTTTTCGGGTTAAAAAGACATTTTCGGTCAAAATCTGTCACTTAAAGTTCCCTTATGACCTAAAAATATTAGACACCATATCTAATAAGTTTTTCTTATAAGGCCTACATACCATATATTTATTGAAGGTATACTAATATATATAATGTATCCTAAAAAAATTTTTATATTAGTATAACTTCAATATAATACAGAAAAATATTATATAAAAATTAACTTTATAAAAAAAGTTAAATTAAATCCGTTTTGATTTCATTATTTACATGCCATTTCCATCAGATAGATGCTAAGAAACATCCTCCAGTTCTGGAAATTTAATTAAATTCGGTGAAAAATCAATTCAAAGGGAGAAAATCTAAAATCTTGTTTTAAAGACTTCTAAAAATGAGCTTCTAAATCCCCTAAATCCATTAACTGTTACCTAAAGTTATAACCAAAATCTTATCTTAATACCTTATCTAAATTTTTTCGGGTTAAAAAAAACATTATTGGTCAAAATCTGTCACTAAAAGTTTCCTTATGTCCTAAAAATATTAGGTACCGTATCTAATAAGTTTTGATTATAAGAAAACGTTGAGAATGAGGTTCCAGATCTACATACCATACTATCATAAACAAACTGATACATTGGTATAATTTCAGCAGTAAAAAGAAACTAGCTTAAAAAAGTTCATTTTTATTTTTAAAAAAATTAAATAAACCCATTTCATCTCCATTGTTTACAGCCCATTGCAATAACAATGATGGTAAGAATAATTGTCATGTTACTCGAATTCAACTAAACTCAGATGAAATAGCAATTAGAAGGGGAAATTCTGAGAGTGAATGTTTTTTAAAAAACAACAACCGTCTAAATCCCCTACCACCGTTTACTGTCGTTTTCAATTTCATCACAAATCTTTTAAGTAAATCCCACCCATTACACTTTTATTATCTTCGCTGCATTTTTATTACTGGATACCTTGCAATAAATTGCCTCTACACTTAACCATTGTGTCGGTAAAAATGAAAACATATATAACTTAAATGTTGTTGCAGCGATTAAACAAGAGTTTGGCTTTAATTTGTCTTTGTAGCTTTATTTTTAATTTCTTGCATCCGTAGTTTATGGAAATTACTGTAATCGTTGAAATATCTGATCTTGAAATTTTGATTGATGTTCACGTTTTGGGCCTCCCTGAATGTGAAAATATTAATTTTGGAATTATGTGCACGCGAGTGTGTGAATACGATAACTCGAGTACGTTTCTTTTAGGAAAGCCAAATCCCTTATATAATAATAGCCTAAGTTTTCGTCTGTCCTCGAATTTATGAAGCGGTTGGATCCGGAATGGATAGAGGCATCCATATTCGATTCTTGACGAGTTAAGGTTAGCAAAATCCAAAGCAAGTAAAGTTTATCGTCTCCTAAACTATCGATCCGATTCTAAAATAAATTGGTATAAATATGCTTCTTATCACAGCAAAAAATACTGTCGTCTTTAAAAAGTTCGAAATCCAACCTTCCTCCCCCTTTCTGAGCGTTGAATGCTATTATTTCAAGCCCTATTTTCCCCAGTTAAGAGAGACGATTAAAATTATCAATTTATCATATAATAAATAGGTGAAAATAACTTTTTTCTATCATTTTGACGTCATTCCTTTAACCATCTCATTTAATTATTTCTTATTTTAAATTATTTAAATATCTTCTGCATTATTTTCATACGTTTTATCACTGAACTTAAATATTGCGTGAATAATTTTATTTTATATTTGGCTTAAATAATAGATTAGGTACATAGGTGATTATTTTAAATTTAATCATCGATTACTTTTTGTTGCAATGAAATTTTTATCACAGGTATTAACAACAAATTATTTTCCTTACGAATGTTATTTGAAACTTCTTACGAATGTTTCTTATATGTCCCCAAATAAAAATGCCTATCGAGACAACACTTATAAATTATTTAGCTGTTTAGCTATTAGCGTAATTAAAAGAAATATTTTACGCTAGTGTTCATATGCTTTGTAAAATTAAGAACAAAAACAGAGATAATGAATATAGTTGTTTTTCTTTTCTGTAAATTTACAAAAAAAATAGAGCCAATACTTCCATTTTTTTACAGGCTTTGTTTTTATTAGCCAATACATCTTCTCCAATTTAAATTCGCTTATCAGAACTATCGTTTCGTAAGGGGATCATAGCAATACTTTAAAAAAACAATTAAAGCGTCAGTTAATTCCTTGTTCCTCTTTCGCCGTCTTTAGATAGATCTCATGACTTAGTCTTGCAACTATAATCGCTGCAAGACTAAGGCATGCTATCTATTTCATTCTTTCTATTTCATTGCTATCTATTTCATTCTTTCAGCATAAAAGTATTAACAGCCTGTTATATCAATTAACTCTACTGTCCTCTAAAGTAATTGGAAACATTAAGACACCAGAAGCGAAATAATATGAGATCTTAAACTCTTTATTCTACAAAACCCATTGAATTTCAAATTTGGTAAAATACTTTTAATAGTTTTGAGAGAAATATTATGAAGTTTTATTTTCATAAATGCGTAAGTTTAGCATACAGGCATAAACTTTTAAATAAGATGGTAACGATAAAATAAAATTCTAACTTTTAGTATACATCAATTTACGGATATATGATAGTTATAAATTAATACTTATTAATAGTTTTGACATTCTGTTGCAATCTACTGGTTTCTTCCACAAAAATGTTATCAATTTCAAAAATAAAATTATCATTCATAAAAAAGAGTACTGTTGCTAAAGATTAACATAACATTATCATTCTGTTGTTAAAGTATTAATTATTTATACTTCTTTTGATTTTTCTTGCATAAAAATTTTAATAAAATTATAAAAATTTTATTCCAACTCTTGTCTTTTAAAGTTTTTTTTCTCCTTAAACATAAAGTACCCTTTGTCGTGTAGTGCTCATTAAATTTAGGTATTTCGAATCTACAGTGGTTATTATTTTGTTAGTCAAAAAAAAGGCTAAATTTTATTTGGGTTGCGTTTTTTAGATTATTTAAGTTTAAATTCAATCACAGGATATGATAGTTATAAATTAATAATAGTTTTGACATTCAGTTGCAATCTACTTGTTTCTTACACAAAAATGTTAACCCTTTGAAAAATAAAATTATCATTCATAAAAAAAGAGTACTGTTGCTAACATAACATTTTCATTCTGTTGTTAAAGTATTAATGAATTATACTTCCTTTGATTTTTCTTGCAAAAAAATTTAATAAAATTATAAAATTTTTTATCCGAACTCTTGTATTTTAAAGTTTTTTCTCCTTAAATATTAGGTACTATTTGTCGTGTACTTCTCATTAAATTTAGGTATTCACCTATAATCGAATCTACAGTGGTTATTATTTTGTTAGTCAAAAAAAAGACTAAATTTTATTTGGGTTGCGTTGTGTAGATTATTTAAGTTTAAATTCAACCGCAGGTTCTGAGAGACTACAGACTTAAATTAAAAAAATAAACTAATCAGCTAAATTAAGAGTTACTAAAATAAAATATTACACACTTAAACAGATACAAGGTTGATAGTTTAAAATAAAAAATAAGCAAATTTATAACTATGCTATTTACATGTCTATGTACAAAATTTGATTCAAACTTCATAAAATTTCCTTTTACTAAACTTTCTACTAGGTGCCACATTATTCAAGATTTAACATTTATAATATTCTACATTTAGGTTAGAAAAAAGAAGAGAAAGGACTTAATTTCAAACTCATATATTTATAATACGTACCTTTCTGGATCTGTTGGGCGTCTCCAGGGCGGTAATCTTGGGAGCTCTCGGTGAAATTATGTAGACACCTTGCGTGTTATCTCGATTGGTGGGATGATAATGTTGACTTTAGTCTCACCGCTGGTCTGGGACCTTCTAAATAAATTGGGGTGATTCTGAAAGACAGATGCACTAGAACACTTCTGGTCGGTGTGCGATGTCGAAGTTTTTCTACGACACAAATCTTCGTTTGGTCCCCGAACTCTGCTTTCGACTCCCGAACTGTGACTGTCGAAAACTACTTCTCAACCCCCGAATTCTCTCTCCTTCTTGACTTTTCTTCATTTTCTAGTATTTTCATCTCTGCCCTTTCTTACTTCTCTTCGTCCAATCAGCATAGCTGTATATTTCCATTAGTCTCCCTTACCCAGCCTTGGTCACTGTCCCTTAGCAATAACCCTACAAAGGTACATTCTTATTTAGTGTCATGTACGGTGAATTGATTCTAATATGGGACTGGGATCAGAACCCCGCACGAGAATCCCGCACATGACGAAATCAGTTGAATAAATTTTTATGGGTCCTCTCTCCTTTACAAAAGGCCTAACGCTGGCCGATTGGTTAGGGCGCTGATCGTAGGTACCGGAGTTCATGGGTTCGAATCCCACTATAGCATGGATGTTCGTAGCCGTTCGGAATCGGCTTTAAGCAGTAGGTCCCGGTGTCATTAGCCCTCGTGTGCAAAACAGTAGACCGTAGCGCTCCAAACCAAACCAAAACCAAACCTTTACAAAAGATGTGATGAGGTCAGATTTAGATCCCAAGCATTTCACTTCAATTATATTAATTATCAGTTATATTAATTATATCAATTATATTAAATATCTAAATCATCTCACCACACCATTTCTAATTATTTTTTTTTAATGTAGAGGACAACACCTAATATCTAGAAATAAAATTTTCATAATTTAAAAATTAGTAAAACTTTAATGGTACACAATAGAAATAATTTAATATATAATTTCATTAAAAGAACTTTAATTAACCCAGATCCATCTGCATTGTTTGTTGTTCATTTCATTCACAAAGATACTAAGAGAAATCATGTAGTTAAGGGGATTCAATTAAATTTAGATGGAACAGCAATTAGAAGAGGAAAATTCTAGAATTTATTTGCTTTAAAAAGTTTTAAAAATAAGCATCTAAATCCCCTACCCCAATTAACTATATTCTCAAATTTCCACACAAGTCTTTTTCTTAAATCTCCAGATTACACCTTTATTGTGTATGCTGCATCTTTATTATTTGATATCTTAAGATAGAGCATCTTTGCACTTAACCATTATTTTGAAGAAAACAAACTTAAATACTGATATAATGATTGAACAAAACGTCTGATTCACTTTGCAATTATGAGATTTATATTTTTTTATATTTAAAAATATATTTAGATTTGGTCATATCATTATGATGTTGATGATTATTTGATATCTTAAGATAGGGTATCTTTGCACTTAACTATTAATCTGAGGAAAAACAAACTTAAATATTGATGTACAATGTTCCCTCGTAACTTCGCGCTTCATGTTTTGCAGCTTCAGTGCTTCGCAGGTTTTTCCAAAATATTCATCAAAAAATTAAAATGAAAAAATACAACCCTGTTGGTAGCCACATTGCGGAAAGGGACGTTGTTTCATGTTGATGCGTGAGAGAATAGGATCCCTGCATGTCAAACAAAGGGATGAGTTGACTCAGAATACCCACCACGGGCTCTTTGTCGTGTAGTCGTCGTTATATATTTGAGTAAAAACCTCTGATCAAAATTTATAGTGGGATTTATTTTTAATTGCGTTGTGTTAAATATTTTTGTACTAAGATTTAACCACAGGTTCTGAGAAACTACAGACATAAATATGAAGAAAAAACTAACCTCTAAAATGATAGCAACCGAGACTAGTTTAACCCACTGAACGGACGCGTCGACGGGGGTTCGACAGCGAATTCCTGTTCGAAAACGGACCTGTCGACCCCTTCACGTTTGCACTCGTATAACTCGTATCGCACACTTTTGAGGGAAAAAAATATTGCAAAGCGATAATAAATGAAAGAAACTAATTTTGAGTAACGGAACTCCTTTACCTTGCAGGGAAAATAATTTAAAAGTAGCCTGATAACTTTTAAACCGGCAACTCTAGTATAGTACGGTAAGTTCCGTCTGGAATTTACTAAAAGGGTGACTGTTTTGAAAGGGAAAAGGGTATGGAGGGTGGCCGGTGGATGGGTTAATATAAAAAAAAGTAAATTTATTATAATATATTTATACATATATTTACAAAACCAAAATTTTGCTAATTTTCATAAGTAAGCTTAGTCAATATATTCAAAATTAGTTCTGACAATTTTTTATACACTTAAGCAAATATTGTAAGTAGAGAGAGGACCTAATCTCGATTTCAAAATGTAATGCAAAATGGGTACCTTTGTGGGTCTAAAATGTTGGGCCCGGAACACTTCTGGTTGAAGGGTATCAATGGCTGATCAGGAGAGGGAATCTATACATCATCCGTTGATCTGTTACAGACATCGTCAGGGGCTTTCTCCTGAGTCTTTGGGGTGCGGCCGTACTACTTTGTGCAGGAACACTTCCTGGCGGACTTGGCTGGACTATCGAGCACCTTCTTTTTGGACCTCCGAACCAATCTCTTCTGGGACCTCCTAATCCATCTCCTCATTTTTTAGATTTTTCATATTTTATTATCTCAAACTTTGTCCCCTCCTCCTTCTTGTCTTCCAATCGGGATAGTTGCCAGAATTTCATTGGTCTGACCAAACCCCGCCCTGAGACCACCAACGTGAACAACCTTATCCCTTCTAATTGGGCACTATCCCTTAGGGACTCATAAATACTCCACAAAGGTACATTCTTATTTAATGTCAAGTACGGAGACGGGATTCTAATCTGGGACTGGAATCAGAACCCCGCCCGAGACAACCGTACAAGACTACAATATCCGTTTTATCGAAATTTATGGTCCTCTATCTACAACGATGTGATGAGGTCAGATTTAGATCCCGAATGTTTTACTTCCTTTATGAATGAATCAATTATAAAACATATCTAAATCGCCTCATCACACTCTTCAGATAATAAATTCTGCAAGTAAGAAAGGAAATGAAGAGGAAGACGAAGAACAGACTAAACAGCGTGACATTACCCTGGAGAATCAGCAACAATTGTACAACATGGCAAGAATTTGCACAAGACATTGACGACAATATGATTCGAGCTGTCGAGTTCAGTAATCACGTTGACAGGGTTATGCCTTTGTATAGGGGAATTTTGAAGTAAATGGAAAGAAACAACTAACCATCATTATGTTTCTCTCCAAGCTAAAGCCCCCTGGCTCTACACTCAGCACCTCCAGCAGAAGAGTCTCCGAGTGAGCCTAAGACGAGTCAAGTGAGAGCCTCTATTCTGCCACCAACACAAGACTCTTCACCTCTCTCAGAAAGCAATGTTGATTAATGTTTATTACTGTATAAGGTTTTGTAATTAACCTTATTAATTAGCACTGGCACGTTTAAGCAAATGAGTTTACTGTTGAAATTTTTGACTTAAATGTGTAAAATATAAATACTGTTTACATATTTAAAACATTCGTGTACCCGCATACACAAAAATTCCTAGGGGCAAATCCTACTCATGGTTTTTCAGCTTTCGGCGAAGGTTCTGGTCAACATTAACCGTGAAAAACGATGGATCACTGTAAAGTTTAAATAAAATGTTTGATCCATGTTACAGTTATGGGTTGATTTTCTAGATTTTCTAGACATCTGAAATTATGATATCTTTGCTCTTAAAAATTATTTTAAAGAAAAACCAACTTATGTACTGAGTTAATAATTAAACAAAACGTCTAATTAAATTTGCAGTTATGGTTTCATTTTTTAGCTTTAAAATATATAATTATATTTTTAAAATATATTTAGATTTCAGTATATTTTTATAGTTGATAATTATTTGACACCTTAAAGTATGATATCTGTGCACTTAATCATAATTTTGAGGAAGAACAAACTTAAATATTGAGGAAGTATTTAAACAAAATGTCTTATTAACGTTGCAGTTATGGGTTCTTTAGATTTGAAAATAGATTTAAATTTTATCATAGTTTTAAATTCTTTTTTCAGACTTCATTATTTCATTAAGTAATTGTAAATTAATTCTTTCAATGGATTTATCCAACAGCGTTATTCGACATAGTAAGCTTTTAGCGCGTATCTACTGAAAGAATAGTGCTTATTATCTTTTAAAATATTCTTGGGAGATTAAGGCATTCATCTATCAAGGAAAGAGGAACAAGCAATTAACTGATTCTTTAATTATTTTTAAGGTAATCCTTTCATCCCTCATGAAACAATAGGGCTAATAAAAGACTTTAAAACGAAGAGAAGCAATTGACTAATATATAAAAGCTATTTTCAATACTTAAAATTGCAGGTATAAGGACAAATTGAAACATGTTTAATCGCTACTTTAGGATTTAAGTCATATTCATTTTTATTTTTGCCGAAACAATGGTGGACAGAAGCAACTTATCGTAAGATATCAACCAATAAAGATGCAGTAAAGGTAATAAAAGTGTAATCAGGGGAGATTTAAGAAAAGTTTTCGTGTGACAACAGTTACCGATGATAAGGGATTTAGATGCTTGTTCATAAGTGTCTTTAAAATAATTATTTCACTCGTAGATTTTTCTTCTTCTAATGAGGAATTTTCATGTGAGGGGGAATCGAACAACTTAGTATTTTTCTGATAATTCCAGACTCTTAGATTCCAAAAATTTTCTCAAAAATGTAAAAACCTGGGGCCATCATTTTAAAAATTAATTTTAAAGTTAAGCGAAAATTATGTGACATCAAAATGCTCCGTGATTGGTTGTGACGTCATAGTTCATTATATCCAATATTTTCTTATTGTTTGTAAGTGCACACTACCGAACGATGGCCACTTGGTTAGGGTGCTGACATTCGGTACCGGAGTTGGTGGGTTCGAATCCCGCAGTGGCATGGATGTTCTTAGCCGTTCGAATCAGCTCTAAGCTGTAGGTCCCGGTCTCATTAGCCCTCGTGTTGCAAAAAGTAGATCGTAGCACTCAAAACCAAACAAGTAAGTACGCACTATTTTCCCATTTTGTTTTTGCAAGTTCTTCAAATTTCCTAGATATCAAAATTTATTTTTATTTAAACCTGAAGGTTTATTTTACCGATCTCTATAGCTTAATTATCTCAATTTATTTTAAATATCTCTTCTGCCTGGATTTACCAAAAGACCAGAGTTTCAGAGTAAACCGATCATTGTAGACCATATTCAAAACATGTTTCAAAAATGGCATTAAATATGAAATAACCTATAAGAATACATACTACAAGAATAACAATTAATAATTATGTATACTGTTTGCTACAATAATGTTTTTTTTACCTATTCATTATGTGACAAATTAATAAATTTAATCGCCTGCTCTTAACTAGGAAAAGTAGGGCTTAAAATAATGGCATTAAAGGCTAGAAAAGGGAGAAGAGGTGGATTTCGAAAGTTGCTAACCCCAACTCATCAAGAATCCAATATGGATGCATCTATCCATTCATTCCAACCGCTTCATAAATTCGAGGACAGACGGACAGATAACTTAGGCTATTATTATATAGGGGATGATTACTTTATTTCAGTAATGGTACTCAAAGTTTGGGTTATTTTTGTGTCTGAAGAGATATTAAGAAACAGTAATTCATGATTGAAATTGCGGTGGCCGATTGGTTAGGGTGCTGGCCTTCGGAACCGGAGATCGTAGGTTCAATTCCACTGAGGCATGGATGTTCATAGCCGTTCTGAACAGGCTTTAAGCTGTAGGTCCCGGTCTCATTAGCAGTCATGTTGCAAAAAGTAGACCGTAGAACTCCAAAAAAAATATGATTGAAATTGAACTACATTAAAATTATTTTAAACTTATAAGTAACACTTTTCCATAAAAACGTAATATACGATAAGATGAAATTTTATTTTTTCATTCTTATAATTTAAAAATATTTTTTCTATTCACTATATACATCTAATCTTTTATAAAAGAATTTATGAATGGATTTCCTAAAAATATAAAAATACTTGAACAAATTTAAAATCCAACTTTTTTAGAAGAAAAAGCATACTTTGTTAAAGCCACCATATATTCAGTAGCTTCTTATGCTTTAACGTTTCTAATGGCTTAACAAAGACATTTATCTGCCTTAGACGAGCAAATATAAAAAAAGGGAAAGAACATGATACTGACTGACGCTTTAATTGTTTCTTAACGTATTGTTTTACTTTCTAGTGAAACGATAGGCCTAAAAAATAGACTTCAAAATTGAGAAGAACATTTGCCTATGAAAAAAAAATTTGAGTAAAAGTGCAAAGTGAAAGAAGTATTTTGTCTAATTATTACTTCAGTGTTTAAGTTTTATTTTCGTTTTTTCTCCGAAATAAATAAGGTTAAGTATAAAGGTAACCTATCATTAGTTAGAAAGTAATTAAAATGTAGTGGAGATAAGAAAAGGTTAATCCGGGAATTTACTGAGGAGATATTTGTTGAAATTCTAGGTGACAGTCAAAGGATAGAAGGAGAATTGAGATTAAGTATCAATTTTAAACATAAATAGCATGGTTTTAAAATGTGTCTTTAAAAAATCAATACTTTATCCTAAAACATATCCTTGTAATACTAAGACATCCGTCTTGAGAATTAAGAGATTAAGTGTAAAATCGGGATTTGGATTAGTTTGGACCAACTAAACTCCTAAACTCCTCGGCGCAACAGCATCGATGGAGCCAGGGCGTACGGTGCCAATCTCCATTTACCTGACCAAGGATCCTGGGGTGCGGAGCATATGTTCCGGTTAGGTGGTCAACTTTATGCGGAATCCCCAGTGTTTAGTTCCCAAGCACGCTTGGTCCTCAGTTCATCTACCCACTGAAGGGATGTAAGGCTGAGTCAACCTTGCCCAGCCCATTGATCGAACCTCGGACCTGTGACGTGGGAGCGCAAAGCGCTACCCCAATTGGACCACTACGGTCTACAGTTTTCCTACAAGAGGGCTAATGAGACCGGGACCTACTGCTTAAAGTCATGTACTACCTGTAACCAGCCACCCACCCGAAGTCGGGTGTAAGGTGTTAAATTGCTGGTTCGGTCTGACCGTCCGGCAACAATGCGTTAAGCAGGGGCCAAGTCAGCATTCCACCCATAAAATTTAAAATAACAAAAAAAGTAGACAATCTAGACAAATAAGTACAACTAATGCAGTTTCCGAAAGTGCGGGGGATACTCCGCAGGAGTCCTGCCCAGGTTCAAAGTCCGGTTGACCCGGTGTACTACATGAAACTTTCTGACATGAGAGCAGGTGTTTGTGAAGGAAGTAATAACTGCACAGCCCAGTCGTGATGATCTTTAATGAAGGGGTACTTTGCCCCTTGCGGTGTGGTTTTAGGTTAAAATCTTCATGGTCGCATGATGGCGCCTTGATTAGCGGTGAACCAGTCAATCAGGCTCCTGGCCTTCCTTATCAGTACCGGGTTTTTGATTAGGCTCTCTGCCCAGAGTTCCTTCGATGTGTCAGAGCGTTTCTTAAGGTGAAAGTCGGGTGTCAGAGGACAGTCGTGCAGATAGTGATTAGAGTCACCGACTGCACCACTGCTTAAAGCCGGTTCCGAACAGCTACGAATACACATGCCGTCTACGGGATTCAAACCTGCAAACTATGGTACCGAAGAGCAGTGCTTTACCTTTCGGCTATCGTTCGGTATTTAAAAAAAGTAAATAAATAAGTTTTAAAAAACGTGAATAGCAAGCAAATAATTGCCATTTTAATTATATTTTAAGAGGATGTTTTATAAACTAGTAAGACAATAGATCTGAAAAAATTTTTAAAACTGTGAAGAACTATTTAGCGTTAAAAAAGAATTTTCAATCCTAAAAAAATGTGCGGATAACTGCAAGTGAAGCAAAATTTTTTTTCATCATTACTTCAGAGTTTGATTTTTTATTTATTTTTTATTTTTCTGTCGGCATGATAGTTAAATTCAAAGATAGCCTATAGTTAATATATCAAGTAATGAATATACAACACGGATAATAAAAGTTTAATCGGGAAATTTACGGAAAATATTTGTGTTGAAATTAGAGACGGTAATTAAATCTGGTAGGAGAGTTAGATAATTTTTTTAGATGTCTTTAAACAATTAAAATATCGAATTTTACCCTCCGAAATTATATTCAGTCTGAATTTAGCTTATTTCCCTTAACGGACATCGGTGGGATTGAAAAGAACTGCAAGCATTGCAAGCGGATCGGAATTTATTCAATTTCTTGCAATGACATTATATTCTTTCAAACGATTTCTATTGGCTACATTTGAAGTTGTACTAATATATAAATTTATTCATGACAGTGTAAATCCTTGGTTATAGAGATAATAATCAACATTTTCTTAAAATAAAGACTAATTAAATAGAAACT
>CM063511.1:39397048-39424548 GCA_032207245.1 Pardosa pseudoannulata | reverse complement strand
CTACATATGACAATTAAGTGCTAACGAGAGAGGGCATGCAATTGTTTTACACTTTAGTTATATTTTATACTACTGTTTTTTATCATTATGTATGCATTACTTTATAAATCTTTAACTTGTGCAAATTTCTTATGTTACAGCGAAACATTTTCAACCAATTTATTTAAGCTCAGGCTGACTGGTGATAAAGTCTTTAATCAGTTGAAATATTTTCGCTATTCCACACGAAATACGCGTATTGTTTAACGGGAAATGTATTTTTAAATTAATTCTGCTGTTTTTTAACATGTACGTGTTGACATGTGATAACTCCTTAATATATGCTATAACTATACTGGATAGACAAAAAGTGAAAGAAAGAAAGAAATCGATAGGTAAAGAAAATTCCAGATAACTGAAAATGTTATTTTTGGAAAATATGTAATTATAATTTCCAAAATATATTTGTGATATTTCGATTTAAAGAGAATGTACGCTTTCTAAACAAACTTCCGTACACATATATCGTAATGCCTAAAACCCAGATACTACATTAAAGAATAAAATTCACGGATAAATGAACATTATTATTTTGTAAAAGAAATCCTTTAATTTCCCTAAATAAAATTACATAAAGCCGGTGTTGCTTTTATCGGACAAAATCTATTCCAATCACAAAGATGCAAAGAAAGATCGTCGTGGGAATTCAATTAAATTCGGATCTAAATACAATTAAAAGGTCAGAATCACAGAGTTTTAAATTTTACGAAGACACTTCAAAGCGGGATACTAAATCCCCTGCATCCCTTAACTGTCGTCTGAAATTTCAATCTTTTTCGAAAATCCACGGATTGCCTTTTTATTATCTCTGCTGAATCTTTATTACTGTATATATTACGAAAGATTGCTTTTACACTAAACATATATTTTGAAAATCGAAAGTAAAAAGAACTTACACTTTACAAAGTAAGTCGATAATTAAACTAAATATCTATTTAAATTGACATATTTTAGTTTCTCAGCACTGAATAGAACATATATATCAGCACTGAATATAATATGTATCACTAGAATATAGCCCGTCATATGACGGCATCAGTAAAATTTTTAATTTTTTAGTATTGTAAAGTACCCTATAAGGCAGGTTTAAAAAATGGTTTGTTTTTTGGCTGCAATAATCTGGTACACGCTCAATAATTTGTTAATCCTAACTAGCCGTATGTTAGTTGACAACTTTAGTTTATCTTGTCATATTACGTGATAGGCTGGAGAGCAGAAGTTTTAATATTGACAGTGATTATTTGGCGGTATATATGAATGATGTCCAAAATTTAGCGAATCGATTGCAAACAGTGTGGTTATATATAAAAAACAAACACACAAACGAACAAACTTCTTAATTTTCAAAGATATGTAACTTAAACGTTAGATATTTATTAGTGCATGAAATAAACTTCTAGACTTTAATGAAAAGAATTTGTTGGTAATACCGATTCAACAATTTATTCTACAGATCTGGAACAGATTCTGGAATTTGACGGTAAATCATGTCCTTTAGGAAATCCCACAATCAAAAGTCGCAAGGGGTGAGATCTGGCGAACAATCATCTTGCGTAAGGCATGTACAGACATTGGACTTCTCCGTACCCACTTCATACGGCGGATTTCTTTTAGTACTGCAACGGATTTCTTCTGGTTATGGTAAAACAGTTTTACCAGAAGTGCTTTTTCTTGCAACGGAGACATGATGTGCAGTCAAGAATCTAATGCTTGACTGAATGAAATTAAATAAATACCATGTGTCTTGCAGCGCCACCTACAAGCTTATTGTTAGCCTAGGTTAGTTTGTTCTCCTCACTTACTCGGTAATATCTAATCTCCGGTTAAATGTGTAACCGAAATCCCGGTCACATTTAACCGTGTTTTAATTTTTCTTCATTTAAGAAGGCGACGTGCGTATGCAAATTGTATACGCACGCCACGTGATTAGTGGGCGTTGCCCATTGGGATATATATTAGCCGCGAGCTATTGCTTTCGACGGCAGTTCGGAACGGCGGCTTGGAGCGGTGTACTCTGACTCGGCAAGGCTATGCCGGTAAACTTAAGAACGTCGAACTTTAATTTCGCCTCCCGGCATATTTATGTTTTTTCAGTTAATTTGTCTGGCTTTAACTTAATTTTTATTTTTTTGTACGACGCCTTTTTTTAATACTGAATAAACAGTATTTATTTTATTTTCGACTTTGCTAGTGCCTGCTTCCATATTTATTCTGTCTAAACCCTCCAGGGCTGACACTTATTTTGTACTAAAAATTGTTATGTAATAAATGTCTAGCACATCATTTGAATTATCTGTAACTCCATTTATATCTCAGTTGGACGAATAGAATGTATTCTAAAATCCTCAGAAGTGGGAAACATATATTGCTAACTCTGTATTTCGATTATCTCAAACAGAGAAGTTGATGAGTGACACGTTAAGATGCAGTATACAGAGGTCACGTAAGGCCAAAAGGTTAGGACCTGTGGTCACCTACAACTTGAAGAGGTTCCCATGGGAAATTAGTAATTCAGTTCTTCCTTCTGCCTTAGCAACACTCCTTAAAAGTCATCACCTGATACGGACACATTTGTGCAAATGTTGCCTCTAAGATCTTTATTACCTAACTTCACTTTTTGGCAAGGTTATTCTGTCTTGATTAACTTATAAATTAAAAAGTAATACTTATAAATTTTAAAAAATGTAATCATATTTTGATATGATATTGGGTTTTAAACTTTTTTCTATATAGCCATTCTGTAACATGAGTTACACTGTTGACCGAGGGACAAGGGTGATGTCAGTGATTCTCCCCCCCCCCTTCGATCCCATTGGACAGGAGGAGTGCATGATGCGGGTCAGTAGTCTTTGGCCTTGGCAACAAGAGTTTTTTCAGATACTTCACTCGGCAAATTTGAACCCCCCTTCAGAGAAGAATAGGAACTTGAGCAGAGGCAGAAAAATTTCAACTCTTGCATCTGAGAAAAGTGTCATCAGCGTTAGTTGCTTTGATAAGTGAATCAGGTTCTTCATCTCCACGAATTTCAAGTTGTAAATGTCTTGGAATTACTCTCTTTATTTTCGGATCTTTGCTAGCTTTTCCAGCCAATTCTAATACCTCAGCAGTTCAATACTCCAAAATTGCAGCACTGTAAACTGTGGCTGTAGCACCAACGTTTTTTTCCCTATTCCATATTAAGATTGCACAGATTTTATGTGCTTCACCAGATTGTGAATAAATAAAGATATAAATAAACAGTCTCAAAAACGGTAAGTCTTATTTGTATCTGGTGTCTTAACTATTTGTATTATATCAACATGGCCTGGTATAAGTCATTGGTACGTAATACATTCTTAATGAAAGATTTAGGACTGACGATTAGTACGAACTAATAAACAGAATAAACAGATTATCAGAAACAAATATTCAAATTTATATAACTTAATTATTATCCAAAAGAAATCGTTTATTTTCATTAAATAAAATAAAATGCTTCATACTCTTCTCTCACTGTTTACAGTAAATTTCAATCACAAAATGCTAATAAAAGCCTATTGTCCTGGGGAATTCAAATTAATTCTTATGGAAAAGGATTTTAAAGGGAAAGATTCAACAGTCTAATTGTTTTAAAGACATTTAAAAACAAGAATCTAATCCCCTTCCACCGCTAAATGTCGAATTTCAGCAGAAATCTTTTCCGTAAATCCTTTGATTACATTTTTATTTTCTCCGCTGCATCTTTATTACTTGATATTATTCGACAGGTTAACTTTACACTTATCCATTTTTTTGTAAAAAGCGAAAAATAAAAGTTGAATACAAAGGTGATGATTGAACAGTTTTTTTTTTCACTGTGTCCTTTTAGCTCCATTTTTCAGAACTAAAATGTATTTTTTACCCAACTGCTCTTCTCTGGAAATGCTTTTTTTTTCAGATCTATCATTTCATGAGAGACTAAAAGGTATACTTTAAAAAATAATTAAAACATGAGTTAATTGGTTGTTCACCATTTTTTTTCATTTTATCATCTTAACGCAGATGAAAGCCTTGCACTTACTAGGATATGTTAAGGATAATAGACTTTTTTTTTAATCAGACACATGTTAAAAAGGTGTTACATGGATAAACGTTGTTGTGGATAAAGTCACTTAAAAAATTAATGTGCCGGAAGTGATTGGAAACATGACTTCTGAAACTAAATGTGTTTATTCTGGCCATTCTCAACTTGTCCGGCCAACTCTTAAGGTAGAGTGTGTTAACACTAAAGACTAAAAGGGGGTGATTAACTATTTGAGTGCGGCGAAGTGCTATCGCGCTTCGCTTGTTATGTGCCAAAAATGCGAAGAAGCACAATAACACTTTTGTTTTTTATCGAAAATGTGGAGATGCTGTTGGTTAGTATAATTTTCGCATCTACTGAGAGCAGTTGAATTCATATCAATCGCAGTTTGTATTCATTTTACTCATTTGTGATTTTTAATAATAGAAGAATTAAAATAAATTACAGTGGTGAGTAGTAATGCACTAGAGCCATGGATTGTGGTGCGGTAGACAAAATGAGCGTGTTTTATTTATTTATTTATTTATTTGTAGTAAAATAAACCTTTTCGTTGTTGTACAGAAATTAGAAACTGTTTTCATTTTCTCAAGAAGTGTTATACTGATCATTATTGATGCTATAGAGGACGAATGGTTAGCAAGCAAAAATGCCTCAGGAAGACTACCAATAAATACAAAGTTTTCTTCAGAAAAATTGCCTGGGCGAAACTTGCGACAATGTGATGTATGCAGTAAAAAATGGTTATGGAATTAGACGATCCACCTTATTGTTTTGAGTTATATATAAAAAAGGAATTCATGGAATTTGTGCAGCAAAACATTCTTGTAATAAGTGAGAATAAAGAATATTTTTGTTAGTAAAAATTACTTGTTATATAATAATTAGTGTTAATTATAACCATTTCTATTGTTCTCCAAAAACAATTAGTACTCATATCCTTCCGCACTATTAGCATATATATAAGAAAACTCTTCAGTACTCAAACGGTTAAAGCATATAAAAAAAAACATTATTAAAAATTTAATTAAATTACTGAAATAAAAGATAAACAAAATACATTTAAGGATAAAAAAAAATAAAACGCATGTTTACACCGGATATAATACACTTACACATAGGATTCTATCTGTACCGTACAATTTTAAATTAAATAATCAGCTGTAACGTTATCTTTACCTTTCTCTTCGGCAGTTCCATCTGTTAGTTTCATTCTTCCCAGTTTTGTCACTAATCCTTTGTTTTTTAAGAGAACAGGAGCTCAAAACTTAACAATGCTTTACTTTCCGTGTGAGGCCTTAACGACGGTTGTAAATCGCAAATACCAAAGTTCGCGTGAGATAATCCTTTCTTCCTTACACCATTGACTTCTATTTTCTTCCTTTTCCAATTAACAACAATAGTGGGTGACACCTGTACTATTGATTTATCGTATCATTCCGTTACTTTACTCTCGCATTCATTGTTCTTTGCGTAATGTTCTGTCTTGTTTTCTGTTATAAAAAATGAAAAAAATGCTAAATAAAACTTTTAAAATTTTTAAAAGTTTTACAAATATCAGTAAATTTACATATGATTAGTATTTTGTAAAGTTAGTGGCTGCTATTCACAGGGACTCTAAACGATCAGAATAGTCTATTCTTTTAGACTGGCTACGTTATTATGACGAAAATCCCCTCCAGATTAGCAAAAGCTCCCATCTTTGACATAACCCAAAGTGCCGAAATGCACTTCTCGTGACGTCATTAGATAATCTAGTGGTGTTGATAATCGCCGTGAGAAGTAGTCTTTGTAGCCTCAAATTACTCTAAACTCATTATTATTGTATGTATTATTTTTGCATGAGAGGAAGACTGCGAAAGGCTAGCTTACTCTATAAAAAGTCTTTGGATTTTAAATTAGTCTGATTTGTGTGTATGAAAAACTAATTCATTAAAGTTTTTGGAGTCTTTATACAAGTGAATTAATCAGTGAGTTCATTTACATTTTAAAAGAGTTAAAATTCTTGACTTCTTATGTTTGTATGTTTGTGTTCGTTTGTATGTGTGCTTAATATCAATAACAATACGTAATTTAATCTAGAATATATAGATATAACAAATCTGAATCACTAATCACAACAGTACAAGTGAATTTTTTTCCATTCCTTTATAGTAGTTTTTCTTGCAATGCTGTTCGAGATCACGTCTTTTGCTTGCATTTTTATATTATTAGTGCAACGCCTTCTCTTCTTCCTCTGTCTGTATTCTTTGATAGAAGTTCAAGCGGCATCGTAGCACAATTTGCAGTACATTTTTTTAAAGCACTTCCAAACAAGGCAAAATCACTGAGAGAAGTATGTTGAGGACCAAAGGTCCAGTTTTAAATAACTTTACTTGTTTGTATAGGTACCATAAATAAATCTTTTCATGAGTTTGGTTTCATTATGTTTTAGTACATCTTGATAATGTTTGATGTAACGACTGTAGCCGTCACATCATCTATCCCTCGGAATGTAGTCTTGTCCATTGGGAGTCAACTATGAAGCAGGCAGAAGAGGCACCAACAGCTTCGATTAACTTCGTTTATTCCTGGTTCACATGATTACATTGAAAACAGACATCAAAGATCAACGAACAACTCGAACCACGAACAACAACCAGAATCACGAACAATGAACAAACCTTCGAACCTTGATGCTCGCCTATTTAAAACCTTTTAAATCCGAAATCGACTTCATGATTAACGTCAAGAGACAGCTAATCAAGCCGCATAGAAAGTTCTCGCGAATTTTAAAAACCATCCCATTGACAGAGTGCCGTGTGCAAATCCCAAAACCAGAAAAACGCCGCCATTTTATAAGAATTGACATATAGAATTTTGAAACCAAAACCGAAATATTTTAAGCAACGCGTCCCATTATTACATATAGGTGTTCCTATTGTCCACAAAAAATTTTTGGAGTTCTATATTAGTGAATTAAATAAGAAGATAATTTCAATTTTTCCAACTTCTCTATTTTCACTCACACTGTTATTTTCTTTTCACACTGTTAATAACACATCTTTCAAGCTTTCTAGCGTTTCTGGTTATCAGTACCAAATTCGATCGAAATCAAATGTATAAGGAACAGGAAATCCGATAGGGGAATATAGATTTTTCTCTGGTATCGTTAGAGGATACCATTTATCACTCAGATACTGAGTAAAAATTCCTTTTAATATATTGCATTTGCAGTAAAAAGGGATAAAAGCTTTAAAATTCCTTCTCAAACAGATACTGCAGTAAACGAAATTGTTTTAGAGTTAGGACAGAAAATCAAGTACTTGTTAATCTAATATTATATTTTATTTCATTTTAACACGCCAAATGTCATTTACAAAAATATATCGATTTCATTTGAATTTTTTTGAATACTCTTAATCTTAATATGCATTCCATTTATATATAACATGATAATTTGCCCTATGTTAAATATTTAACTGATATGAACGTAACCATCCGCCTAATTAAAATTAGTGACATCACATACTATTTTGGAAACACTTTTGTGCAATATATCAATTTCAAATAGATTATGACTATAAAAGGGCAATAACTGACGATTTATTCTTGTCCTGTCCTAAAAAAAATTACCCTTTCTTGTACAGTGTAGTCACATTAAATTCCGTGGACACTTTTCATAAAACGAAATTAAAAACGTAACCTATGTCAGTGTTAACGAAGAAACGATAAAACATTTCCAAAATAATGGCACCAAAATTTGGCAATTATTGCGAAGAACTTAGCTTTCCAAATAGATTTACACTTACACAGATAGTTTGGTTCATTTATCACTATCGGCCATTTCCTAGTTACGAGTGTGACATACTGAACTACTTTTTATCACTTTTTCTATAAAGAGCAACCGCTTGTAAAAACTTTAAGAAGTGGGATCACGGGTCAGATTTAGGTCTGTCGTCTCATAAAATCCTATAGCTCCCAATCAGGCCAAGTTGGATGAATACGTACTACAACGACATTTCAACCTGTGAACTATTACTCCTGGAATGAATAGTTTCTAGAAACCCAATAGAGGTCCTAAGATGTCTTTTTTTATCGCTTTGAATCATGAGGAATTCCACAGGATTTATTTGTAATCGCTTGTAATAACTTTGTGCAACGTGGAGAATAAGTTTGGAATTTTATAGCTATCATTTAAGCCAAATCAGATTAATAAGCGCCACATATACAATGGTATGAACTCTTATAGTTGGTAGAGATAGTTGTAGAAACTCAATGGAGTTTCTGTCGGTTATGGGCACATCGAATCACAGGTATCCCGTAAGGTGAAAGTGTGACAGCCTGTAATGGTTAAATAGGTGGCCATCTCATTACATCCTGTTGTTCGCATTTAGACCAAGTTGGATGAATCTAGTTTATCGGTGCTAAGATCAGTATTTATTTCAAATTACTACACAAAGTAATTTTCAGGCCCGTAAGGCTCCAGCCACCACTGCTAATTCTGCCACTGAGGACACGACGTCTGCACAAGCATCCACCATTGTTTTCAAACTCTGGATGCTACTATTCTGCAGTTCACCGGGGTACTTAGTAAGGATAGCTGCTGAGTCGTATTATTCCATACACATAATACATACTGTCCTGAATAAGTGTATGAATTGATTAATAGTATGAACGGTAACGCAGGAAATGAAAATATTTTATGGAGGTACTAGACGACCCGACAGACGTCCTTTTTTAACGCTGTAAATCTAAAATTTGCAAAATGTTTTTATATGTTAGAAATTGGACCGTTTTGATGGAAAAGTAAGGGAAAAAATATTTTAAAAACACTTGAAGCCACTGAGCGTATAGTCATCACAAACATATTTAGGTTAAATTAAAATTTCCATATCACCTGTACAGAGATTCGATCCTGGAACTTCTTGTGCTAAAGTCCGTTGCGTTGACCTTTGCGCTACAGATACGTTAGCAGAGAAGGGTTTCAAGCGGCATTATCTGAAACAACGCAATTCTCGATTTTTATTACAAAAAGGATTTTCTATCGGATCAGATTGTGAATCTAAACCATTCTCGAATCATCTTAATTATATTCAAAAAATTTCATCAAAATCATTCCAGCGTTTAGTTGTTCTATTACAAACACACGAACAAAAGTATTTTATATATAAAGATGACTTATACCACTTGAGCCAATAAATATATATTGCTTTTAAAGGCCGGACAATTTCAACGTATTTACTACTCTACACTTTGTTTTCATTGATGTATCCTAATATCCTCATCTCAAAATTTTACATTCCTTCCCCTTTTCCACCGGAATAAAGACAAATAAATTCTATAAAAAAATTTGACTACAGCAAAAGAGCTCCAAATAAGGTCTCTTAAAAAGTTTTTAAAATTCCTGCAGACAGAAAAAGGTTTATGTAATATTTGCTTTCAGTGTTGACATGTCTCGGTCATGTTTGTACAATGGAAGGTTAAATTTCCCCCTTTTTATGTTGGTTGCCAGTGAAAATAATATTGAAACTCTCTGAGATTTCGTATCAGATTTTCAGAGTCTTCTTTGGTTTCAGCAAACTGAAGCCTTAAGCATATTTGAATATTTCCTTTTAAAAACACTGTTATATCTGATATATGAAAGTACCTTTATTTTGATAGCATCTTTCAAAATATGCGTTGGTTCGACAAAACCAGTTTTTATTAATTTTAGTTATTTATTGTTTAGGCCAATATTTTATGATTGGATAACTAAATATTTTTTAAATCATCTCTTATTATGTGAGTGTAAAATTAATCATTACTTACAAATATTCATATGATTATTATGTTATATTTATTTGTATATGTAATACATTTACTACATAATCACCCTAAAATTTTGTTTGTTTTTTCTCAAATTACAAAGATTAATTACACTAAAATTAAAGAATTTATTTTTAGAAATATTTTTAACAGAATGTTTGTTCTATTGGGAATTACTTAAACGTCCAGAATGTTTAAAGGATATACTTGATGAGATATCTAGTGAAAATGCGTACTGCTAGAGTTATAATGTTATCAATGTTTTAAAAAATTGTGCATTACTTAAGGCACATCTATCCAAAAGATCTACACAAGGTTTGCAGCAGTCTTTTTGCAGAGTCTGCGGTCTCAAAATCTTATTCATCTCAATGAAACTCATACGTCATATTAAAAGGGTTATTTGATTCCAATATATTTTTTCAGTGGACTGATTTACGTTTGTTTTGCAATTATCGCTATAAATGTTGTTACTGTGGATCTCATGTGCCACTTGGTCAAATAAAGCACGATTGAGCCATCGCTACTTGTATTAAGGCAAAGGGAAGCGCCTTTCGTTTTAACGAGCACCTCAAGTGGGGAAAGTGCGACTTCTTGCTCAAGTGGATCCTCGTAATTTAGAAGCAGGGACCAAGCAGAAGACCCATAGGCTTGGCCTGACAGCCCAGAGGTATTGATTGAGAACTTGGAGGACATTGTCACCACGAACATATTACATGTACCTTTAATGAACAGGGTGTATCTTAGGCCAGCTCTGGCTCCGAATCATCACCCCTCCAGTTACGAGAGCTTTCCCTCTACCGACTGATCTACAGCGGCTCATTAGCTATAAGTAGTACTTGTTAGTCGTCAAGAGTTACATAAATGGGAGCTATTGAATTTGATAAGTAATATTAATGAAAATTAAGCAAATGTCCCAATTGTCTATTACCAAATACCCTGTTACTAAATATGGTTACTAAAGATATGTTACTACAGCAGGGTTTGAGAAATGTTAGGTTTGTTTTTTGCTTCAAATTGTTTCAGCACGAGAGTACATTAAATCTACTGTTTAATGCAGATTCAAACACATATGCCGTAAGTGTTATTTAAAGTTCCATAATCAAACGCAGCAACAGGTTTTGCTCCTATATAGGGTAAAATGTGCGATCAGTTTAAAACGACAGTTGCAAGACACTGTTTGGTTAAGGTAAATGTTTCTACAAAGCACTGTGCAGGGCGGAAACGAACTATCCCATCTTCTGAATGAAATTAGACCAAAAGCTAATTTGGAGCATCTGTAAAAGCTGTCGACTAAACAAGAATTATGTACTGCGTATTATACACTAATTCAAGATTGGCTCAAATCCCACCACGGCTCTCAGTTATTCTCTTTAAAGCTCACATTGAAACAGCACGTTACGACGGCAAGCAAATACTTTGACAATGACATAATTAAAAAAGGTGTGCTATAACCAGTTAAGGAGAGAACAAAATACCTCATAATGAGTTGAAAATTTCTCTATTAAATTTTAACTCTTTTATCAACTCGCATTTTACACCTGTTTTGGTCTAAATCTCGTAACCATTTATTCGCTGACTTGTCGATCTGCAATTGGTCTGACGTTTTGCATCCTAATGTATCTTCTGTATCAATACGTGATTTAATCATAAACATTTAAAATGAATTTACATAACTATGCATGAATCAGTCAAAAAATTGTATCATCATATGAGTTAATTAATTTTAATAAACCGTTGTTATCTGTTTTACTACTTTACATAAATGCTCGCAGCTTGATGATAAAATACTTGACTTTCACGCTGGTAGCTACGGTTCCAAACAGTGCCATCTTTATTTTTTAAAATAAATGAAGACTAGATAAGTAAATTAAATTACATTATTTCAAAAGAAAGAGAAATATCATGCTGGAAAAGTTGAATCCAAGCCTCTTTTCAGAGATAGGAACGTTTGGATAGTATGACACTCTTTGGTTTTGAACTTGAATCTTTGCAGGGTGCAGTCTAGCTTATTGCATTTAAGTATTTCAATTGCTACCTTGGGGAAGTCCACTTTGCGTTTGTGTAAACAAAATGAAAGAGAAGGTTGCGTTTCCCAGCAACTGTAATGTTATGTGTGTTTTGTTAACTTTTGTTACACAATTTTTACAATAAAGGTTACAAGGAGGTCATCTCTCCCTTGGGACCTTGGGTCTATACCATTTAGTTCTGATGTCAGAAAAAGAGAATCTAAACATGAGGGGGCCAAACTTTTGGATACCAAATGAGTGAATGTATTTTAAAGACAGGTTTAAGTGCACCTTACAACTCTAGTATATTTCACCTTCTTACACTCATGGTTGAAAAGGAAAATTGGGATAAGGATAAGGGTAGAACTTTCTGCATCTAGAGTAAGAAAAAAGTAACCCAATCCCACAATTAAACTTATTAATTTACACCAACTCGAAAACCTTCTTGGAATATCCATCTCCAGTAAACAGAAATGATCTCTCGGACGACGAGGTGGACACTGTCGTGGACCTCGCTTATGGTAGTACAGCTGACGGAATGTTTAGTTTGGTGTGGATAAATTTGGACATTTCTTGAATGTTATAGGGGAAAGCTCTAAGCTAAATTAAATACTTAGAGAGAGATCAGCTTGTACTTAGAGAGATAACTCATACTATCTCTCTATTTCAAATATAAACAAGAACACACTGTTAAGTACCGTACAATAGTAAACTGTCGAAAAAAGGACGACTTGAGGAGTAAGAAGATGGTATGAATTGAAAGGAGGACCCTGATACTAAAAATATGAAAATTGATTCAGTTATGACGTCTATCTGAAGAAAATTGTTATGCATAAGTATGCAACTCTCCACTTGATGCTTTGGATTCCCCTGTTCTAGAGTTTCTATCTGTAAAATGGTTTGGGAAGACAAGCAATAATTTGGCATATTTACATTTACATGTACAGTTTTACACATATTTCAGGATTGGAAAGTAATGTCTCTTTTCTACATTAATTTCAAATAGATAAGTTTTACCAAGATTTTGTTTTTCATACCCTAGTTATAAACAACATTTTGCCCTCTAGTGTCCAAATTTTCAATTTTGGATCAATAAATAAAATTTTAAAAAATCTTGATATGGTATTTTAGACATTATCCGAATTTTCAGGTTTTTGTCACTTTTAAAAGGTTGCATCGATTAGAATAAGTGGATATTCGATGGCACAGTAAAGGGAGAGTATGGTGGGGGGCAACACATCCCCTCCCAATTCACCATTTTGTTTTTCAAGGTTCGTCTTGCGCAGCACGGTCTTGCATTATCGTGATGTGAAATAACACCTTTTCGGTAGACAATTACTGGGCATTTTTCAATTAAAGGCTGATTTACTCCATCCAACCGTTCCCAGTTAAGGTCTGTCTTCACATTTTGTTCAGGTTTCCACGAGTTATCCACTAAATCGCCTTTTTGGGGCGTAAACCTGGCTTGGATGTACTTCATAGTTATTCATTCGGAGAGAATCATTGCCTTTTTGCGTTTTGTATTATCATAGAAGACTCATTTATCAGCTCCAGTTATCAAGTCATCAAAAAACGCTTCTGTCTTGTGCCGCTGAAGTAGTAAGTTCCATGCGGTGGGTCATTGGCTTTGTTTTCTTCGGACAGATTATGAAGGACACAAACACCTCATCTTCCTGATTTACCAATCTGCTTCAAATGTTCTTAGATGGTTGACCGAGGTTGGTTAAAAGTGTTTGACCATTCCTTAATTGTCTGACACAGATTTACTTCCACTTCCATCCTTAGCATTGTCATTGTCATTGTCGTTGGCCTAGCTGGTTGGCACGAGTCGAAAAAATCGAAATTACTGGATTTGAGCTTAAAAGCCTTTGGCATTTACGAACGTCTGATGGGTTTAGGTAAACATTGCAAACGTTTTTAGTAGCAACTGTTGTGTTACTACGCCTACATAGGCATACAACACTGGATTTGTACCTCTTCTGGTAATTCTGGAAATTTCATCATAAATTTAAAAAAAAAATATTATTTACTAGTAAACAAATCATTCTAACCTTAAATGTGTGCGGCACGCCTTTGAAGTACATAGTGAATAAATAAATGACTAACCAATATTGACATGCGTAGAAACATCATTACTTTTCGGAATCCTTTATAATAAATTGCACACAATAAATCATAACTGACACACAATGATTTAAACACTATGGCCCAATAACTCATGAAAAAATATCATAAACATTGATACAAGGACTTATAAATCAACAAAATGATACTAACTATTGAAATTATGGTAAATCTCATAAAACTAGTTATACATTACAAAGAAAGGCTAGATAATCCTACATAATCCACGTTAAACTGAAGATTTTTATTAATTTTCTCAGATTTGTAACCATACTCCAGCACAAATACTTTCATGCGTAGAGAAATACTCCTTAAAACTTCGAAATCATTTTCTCACCCGTTAAAAATTAACTAAACTGACATCTCCCCCGCCTCCTTTTGAAAACAGCGCTAAGTTGAAATACCAACTTAAAATTAAACCGTTTCACCCTGTCACGTCCCGAGAAAAATTAATTTTCGTCTTGTAACAAACACGGAGTCATCACGTCACACTGTCACGGAGCTGTTATTTTATTTCTTTTTTTTTTCTCTTAACGAATCTAATGTCACAGCGGAAAGACCCCGTAAAATTACGGAAGCATGAGGAAGTGCAGTTCATGGGAACTTGGAGTCATTGAAATCGCAGTCGCAGATGTAAATTAAAATCCTAGAAGCTGTCATAGAAGAGGCGAATAGCAAGATACCCCCACATCTTTCTCAGTATTTCGAAAGAGAAGGCATTTCAAAAGGAAAACTACATATGAGTGGCTTAATAATGCTTTGAAAGTATGGATTCTTGATTTTATGAGTCAAAGCATGTCAAACATCTAGTTAAAAATTATAAAATTACTAATGGCGTGATCCCCAGCCTTCGTTCTGTGGAATTAAAATCTGCAAATGAGGGTTGCATTTACTAGCGTGGGTGTCTGGTAGGTTCAGATTATTTTTTTATAAATTATTAACAGTCAAAGCATTGTATGTCTTCACCGAACTATGGATCAGTGGTTACGATGCTGATCTTCGCTACCGGAATTCGTGTGTTCGAATCTCACTAGCATGGATGTTCGTAGCCGTTTGGAATTGGCTTTCCAAATGATACACACATATAGATGTATGTGTATATTTATACACATGTATCTTGTATAAAATATTAAACACCAGACAATGCTGATTCAAACAATGAAAGAATATTTATTGTATATATGTGTTACATACATATATATATATATATAGAGATAGATAGAGATAGAGATATATGTATGTGTATATCTATACATTTATCTTGCAAAAAAAATATCAGATACTAGGCGATCCTGATGCCAACGAAGAGAGAAATTTATTGTGTACATGTATTATATATATATATATATATGTCGATAGAGAGAGATAAATAGATAGATAGATTTATATATTTATACACATGTATCTTGCATAAAATATCAAATACCAGACGATCTTGATGTCAACGATGAGAGAACATATATTGTGTATATGTGTTATATATATATATATATATATTTATATATATATATATATATATATATATATATATATATATATATATAGATAGAGATAGAGATAGAAATAGAGATAGAGTTAGAGATATATGTATGTGTATATTTATACACATTTATCTTGCATAAAATATCGAATACCAGGAGATCCTGATGCCAATGATGAGAGAAATTTATTGTGTACATGTGTTATTTTTATATATATATATATATATATATTATATATATATATATATATATATATACATATATATATAGATAGAGAGAGAGAGAGAGAGAAGGAGAGAGAGATAAATAGATAGATAGATGTGTATATTTATACACATGTATCTTGAATAAAATATCAAATACCAGATAATACTGATGCCAACGTTGAGAGAAAATTTATTGATTCCAACTCAACACCGGAAACGAAGGCAAAATATAAAGTTTATATTTCTCTAGGTTTTTCTTCAATATCTAATAAATAGCTATTTCGTCAATTTGTTCAACAAGATTCTATATGTTCTCTTTCTATTTAATACTACGCGACTTTAACTTTCACCAGAAGAGAATGGAATAAAATTTTTAGCAAATAATTTTTCTACAATTAAAGAAAAATAAAATAAAACGGAGTAAAATAAATTCTAGAGTAAAATAAATAAAAGGTTATTTTAAAGTCCAGTTGAAGACTATGACGACACAGTGGCAAGGAAATAAATCGCGCAATCACGTGAAGTCATCATCTTTATTCAATACTACTCTATTAGTACAACAGATGTTAACGTTTCATAAAATACAGCTGTTTACTTCTTAAAGAATAATGTTTTTAAAAAAAGACTTACATTAATTACATGGAAAGAAATCTTTCGTTATTTTCTGACATGGAAAATATTTTCAAAGAACATATATGATGGTTTACAATTTTGATTGTGAGTTATGATTAAAATGTGAAATGAATTAAATTAATTACTAGAACGTAAAGGCCAAAGATATTTTAAAAATATAAATATTCAAGGCATGTCAATAAAACATATTTCATATTTTTATTTTCAAAATTTGTTCTGTTTAAACTTAAGGTATAATTTGGCAGAAATATACTGAATATGTGTTGTTATAATTTAACAATCCTGCCATTTAGAATAAATTGAGATCCTGGATTCGCTAGGGCTGCAAAATGAGACACTTCAATGTCTGATATGACTCTGCACTTAATAGTCCGGTTCTTTGAGAACAAGATCGCCTAAATGTCCCTCTAGTAAATGATTGGTATTTATAATATCGACACGGTAGACCAAGGAAGACTTGGACATTGGAGACCAAGAAAGAGAGCAGCCTTGCATTTCAAGATAAGAACAAAATTAGGGATCACTTGAATATAACCGGTACATGATTGGTACTCGTGAAACTGACCTGGTAGTGTGCTACTTTTGTGGTACTTTTGTGGTTTTTTGTAACTGGTAGTGTGCCAGAAAAGACAGAAATCTTGTATTTCATTAAACAGGGTTCCAATAACAGGAACCAAATAAGGAATATCTTGAACGTTCTTCAGTACATAACTGATACCTATGAAACTAACCTGTTGGTGTTCTACCTTTTCTAGACCAGGGAAGACAGCAAATTTGCATTTCAAGAAAAGAAGTACAAAATTAGAGATCACTTGAATGTATCTAAGCTAAATGGCTGCATACTCATGAAACTCACCTGGTACTGTTCTACATTTTGGAGGCGAGAAAAGGCAGCAGTTCTTCGTTTCAAGAGAAAAACAAAATTATGGATCACTTAAATATCCCTCCGGTACATGACTGATACTCTCGAAACCGACCTGGTAGTGTACTACTTTTGTGGTACTTTTGTACCTGGTAGTGTGCTAGAGAAGACAGAAATCTTGTATTTCAATAAAAAGAGTTCCAATAACAGGAACAAAATTGGGAATCTCTTGAATGTTACTCAGTACATAACTGATACCTATGAAACTAACCTGTTGGTGTTCTACCTTTTCTAGACCAGGGAAGACAGCAAATTTGCATTTCAAGAAAAGAAGTACAAAATTAGAGATCACTTGAATGTATCTAAGCTAAATGGCTGCATACTCATGAAACTCACCTGGTACTGCTCTACAGTTTGGAGGCGAGAAAAGGCAAAAGTCTGGCATTTCAAGAGAAGAACAAAATTAGCGATCACTTAAATATCCCTCCGGTACATGACTGGTACTCGTGAAACCGACCTGGTAGTGTACTACTTTTGTGGTACTTTTGTGGTATGCTACTTTCGTGGTTTTTTGTACCTGGTAGTGTGCCAGAGAGACAGCAATCTTGCATTTCAATAAACAGATTTCTAATAACAGGAACAAAATTAGGAATCCCTTGAATGTTCCTCAGTACATAACTGGTACCTATGAAGAAACTAACCTGTTGATGTTCTACCTTTTCTAGACCAGAGAAGATAGCAGACTTGTTTTTTCAAGAAAAAAAGTACAAAATTAGGGATCACTTAAATGTATCTCTGCTAAATGATTGCATACTCTTGAAACCGACCTATTACTGCTCTACATTTTGGAATCGAGAAAAGGCAGCAGCCTTTCATTTCAATGGAACAAAATTAAGGATCACTTGAATATCATTTCGGTATATGACTGGTACTCGTGAAACCGACCTGGTAGTGTACTACTTTTGTGGTATGCTACTTTCGTGGTTTTTTGTACCTGGTAGTGTGCCAGAGAGACAGCAATCTTGCATTTCAATAAACAGATTTCTAATAACAGGAACAAAATTAGGAATCCCTTGAATGTTCCTCAGTACATAACTGGTACCTATGAAGAAACTAACCTGTTGATGTTCTACCTTTTCTAGACCAGAGAAGACAGCAGACTTGCATTTCGAGAAAAGAAATACAGACTTAGGAATCACTTGAATGTATCTCCACTAAATGACTGATATTACTCATGAAAACGACCTGGTACTGTTCTACATTTTGAAGGCGAGAGAAGGCAGAAATCTTGCATTTCAAGAGAAGAACAAAATTAGGGATCACTTGAATATCCCTCCTGGTACATGACTGGTACTCGTTGAAATCGAACTGGTAGTGTACTACTTTTGTAGTACTTTTGTGGTATGCCACTTTTGTGGTTATTTTTACCTGGTAGTGTGGAAAGCAATCTTGTATTTCAATAAACAGAGATCCAATAACAGGAACAAAATTAAGAATCTCTTGAATGTTTTTCAGTATAACTGATACCTATGAAACTAACCTGTTGGTGTTCTACCTTTTCTAGACCAGGGAAAACAGCAGACTTGCATTTCAAGAAAAACAGTACAAAATTAGGGATCACTGGAATGTATTTCCGGTAAATGACTGCATACTCATGAAACCGACCTGGTACTGTTCTACATTTTGGAGGCGAGAAAAGGCAGCAGTTCTTCGTTTCAAGAGAAAAACAAAATTATGGATCACTTAAATATCCCTCCGGTACATGACTGATACTCGTGAAACCGACCTGGTAGTGTACTACTTTTGTGGTACGTTTTTGGTTTTTTGTACCTGGTAGAGTGTCAGAGAAAGCAACAATCTTGCATTTCAATAAACAGATTTCTAATAACAGGAACAAAATTAGGAATCCCTTGAATGTTCCTCAGTACATAACTGGTACCTATGAAGAAACTAACCTGTTGATGTTCTACCTTTTCTAGACCAGAGAAGACAGCAGACTTGCATTTCAAGTTTTGAAAGTGGACAATTATGCAATCCAATCTACGAAGAAGAGAGATAAGATTTTAAGGCCTGCATAAAGTGTATGACTACTCAGCGTCACATTTTAAAATGTCTGTATTTATTTTTATATGAGGTTATTTCTTAACAACTTCTCATTTAAGACTAAAACAGATCAATGGGACAAAAATATTACTTATATTTGATCAGGCATTGACAATTTGAGGGTTTCTTGTCTAATAGTATGAAACGATGTCCAGAATTTTTAAGTGCACGAAGCACATTTAATGTCCTCAATACTATAAAATAATCAAACTGTAAAATAAAACGTAGATGGTAAAACAACTGTGTGCAACAAAAATGTTTTTGATTTAAATGAAAGAATTATCGAATTGCAAAAGTTCAATTTGTTTATAAAAGTGGTACCTTGACATTTTCAAGTAAAAAAAAAAAATATTTTTACTAAAAATCTGCCATTTTAAGTCTTTTGTTCCCTTAAAATACTGTGTTCATATACATCCCTAAAGAAACAAAAATAGAAAAAGAAGTAAAACAGAATTGTGTAGACAAAGAGACAATCCAATTTCCAGGATTTAGTTAAAACTCCTCACATCGTCGGAGTTAAGTAAAATCCAATTCTGTTTTCTTCCTTCCGAATCTAAAACAAAAGACCATTTCAAAACAGTTTCCTTTACTTAGCAAAATCAACTTTCCGCAGTAATAAAATATTTAAAACGAGGTTCCACTGCATTTTGAAAAATACAAACTCGTCGTAAAGCTTTAAAATTAAACAACAATCTCGCTTGTCAAGTACAGCGAAGATTTGAAATTTTTCCCCCAAAACGAAAGTCTGTTGATTATTAATTGTTTCATTTTCCGTTTCTTTGCTTCTCATACCAAATCTGGATATCTTTATAGAAGAAGTTGAGATGTATCTTATTCAAAATAAACCCAAGACTTTTCCCAAGTGATCTAAATTAAAATTCCGCTTGGTATATTCGCTCCAAGTATTTGACTATAAAAAAAGAAATGTTTAATAATAAAGCACGTCTCTTAGTGTGTGTCTTGATACACAGTTAGATGTCACTAGGAAAAATAATTATCGCTTTATTCGGGTGTTTTGAAATTTGTTTAGAAGCAGTTTCTAGTATATTGTTTCCTGCATTAGTTACTCACTTACTAAAGTGAATTTCTTTAATTACAAGAGTAACAGTGAATTACCACCATTACATACAGAAAATTTAAGGAATTAGGTAAAACGAATTTCCATTGAAAAGTAATTAAGAAAGTTTTAATTACATTTACGTCTAGAAAATCAGATTTAATAAACAGATTTTGAATAAAAAATATTATGTGCATATATAATGCTTAGAAAAAAGGTATCATTAACTTGTTTATACTAGAGGTTTAAAATTTTGTAGTAATAAAATGAAATTTATTGATTTCAAATAGAAAAATATTAAAAACTATTTATTTGCGAGTTATTTGACAGTTCAAAATTAGATAAACAGATATGCCACCATTGCTGTATTATACATAATTTACAAAATAACAAGCACTAGCTTTCTCATGGTACTTTCATATGCATTAATATTAGTTATATATATTCTATATATTATATTTTTTTCTTTTCCAGTATAACTCTAGCTGAACAATGTCCAAATGGGTACGGTGCTGATCTTTGGTACAGAAGTTCATGTGTTCGAATCCAACGGTGACAAGGTATCAAATGCAGCCATTTGAAATCGTATTTAAGTAGTAGGCCCTGGTATAGTTAGCCCTCGTATAACAAAAAATGGACCTATCACCCCCAAACGAAAAGATGTAAAATTAATCAAATCCTTCACAATGCTAGCAATGTTACAGGTGAATATACATCAATCTATTTTTACACTTCCTGCATATTATAATCATATTTTAATTCTACGATACTTCATGCACCATGAGGCCAGTGTTAAGCTTCAAAAGGTATAAACATTTACAGAATAGGAGTACCAAAATGTGGCTAAAATTACGCAGGAGATTTGAAGCAATTTTTATTATATGTATTAATAATATATTTTAAATAATATATTAAATAATATATTAAATAATATATATATGCAATTATATATATATATATATGTGTGTGTGTGTGTGTGTGTGTATAGAAAAGGGGTAGTTGGAAATTACGTGAGTTAAAAACGATTTAAAAAAGGGAACTCTTTTATAATAATAAAATAAATGAAAAAGACCCACGCTCGCGTAAGCTTTTAGGATAATCCAGCCAGGCGGAAGCATTTTGAAACAATTTGATGAGCTTGCAAACAGATAAGTTTTCAGTGAGCGAGTGGACATGCAGCTGTCAACAACACTCTACGCGTGTCTTCGACGAAAAAGTGAAAATGGAGCAAGTGGATTTCAAGTGGAACGATGATTTAATAAACTTATTATTATCAAGAAGGCTGTTTTCCATTCGCGTTAACTCTGGATCACAATATGTCATATATATATATATATATATATATATATATATATGTGTGTGTGTGTGTGTGTGTGTGTGTGTGTGTGTGTGTGTGTGTGTGTGTGTGTGTGCGTGTGTATTATTTAATGCAGGATTGTTTTACTCAAATTTATGCACATATTAATGCAAAAGGCATTTAAAATACACTGTGAGCAATTTTACTCTAATATTTCTACTATACGTCGAAACAAAAATTCAGATTCATTTATCTGAAGAGGAATTGTTTAATATTTCGTAACATATTATAAAGGAAAAATAAGACCAAATCATGTCCAAAATTTCACTATCAAAATATATGACCTAAATCCCGATTAATAAAGTTTTATAAGAAAACTATTCTTTTTTTTAATACTGCTTACATTTTAATTATTAATGTTCTATATCTAATATGAATTGTTTAATGTATGAAATATACTAGTGTTGATAAAACGTGAACAAGTAATATATTAAAAATATTTTAAAAGTCAATTCTTACTTAGGTCAACAAAGAAAAATTTTATTTAGTTACTTTTTATTAAATAATTACAATAAATATGTATATGTATATACATATGACAGAATCACAATATCTTGTATAAGAGAAATTTTTTTCTCATACAAAACTAAAATTAATTAATCAAATCTAATTATGAATTAATACTTGAAAATATTTTATTAACAACAAGTCTCTACAAGTTTAAAAAAAATATTTTTGAACTTGAGTGGATAAATAAAAGTGTTTTACTAACTATTGAAATTTTGAACAAGATATATAAATATATACAGGGAGGGTGTGAACTAATTATAGGATTTGAAAAATAATTGAATTTATTAATCAGAAATCCTATTATAGAGCAATTTGTCGCAGCGTCACGAACTACTATAATGCCCTTCCCATTCATTTTCATGTTTACAACAGCCAACTGAAAAACAATAAAACTGCCCTTCCGTTTGAAACTAACGCCAGAAAATTGCCAGAATTTGAGAATTTGCCCTACTGCGTGAAATCGCATTATTGAGTTTGTTTCGTACAATGTTAGATCACTATCAGTTAAAAATTAAATCAATGACATTCAGTATAGGAGCTAATAATAATTAAGAGTACTCCAGAATAAAATTTTAAATTATCATCCTAAGAGGGTCTGTTAAATATTTCTTTAGATAATATAAATGCGGAATAGTGCTCAGTTCACTGTGCTTGCTGGAAATCTTGGTGATTTTATATATGCTAAATGTATTAAAAAATATATAGGAAATCTTCTCTGCACTGTATCTACAGACTTTATTTTTAAAAATTTATATCACCTGACGATTAAAGTCCTTTGTCCGAATAAGTTGGTGCTTTAATAATCATCATACCACCACCATCTAATTTTGTTTCTTTTTTCTAGCCATTATAGCTTTACGTAATTATAAGCAAACAATACCTACCCTACTTGTAAAAGGAGCACTTAACGTTCTCATTGTACAATCATTCCCGTCATTTACAATCATTCCCTGCTTTTTCTCCTTTTTTCTACGGTAATTAAGAAAATTTTCATCAATTAAAGAAAGACCGAAAACTAATTTTGTTGTTCAATGTATTCGGCTGGTATTGTTTACAGAAACTAGAAAGGAAATGGCATTCGTAATATATGGAATATGGAACTTCATTACCACCCATTTTGCTTTCTGTATTATCTTATCTCCGATTCCGACTGACCTGTGTGTTCCTGGAAAGACAATTTGCTTCGCGTTCAGGAAAAGCAAAAATGAATACCTTTCCTTCATTATAGGGGTTAAAATGAATATCTTCTATTTTGATTTTGACGAGCATTTCTATTGTTTATCCACAATTGCATATAAGTCGGGGATAAAGCTCCCGTTTGTTTGGGAACACAATTTTTTTGTTGTCTTATGTTTAAATTTTCTCAGAAATAGTGCAAACAGGAGGGTTTCTTTGTAAAGGCGAGTTCCCATTTAGTAATATGTTTTTTTATGATGACGCATATGTAAATATCCTTAAGTTTCTACTTAAATTCAGATTATTTTGTTTAAAGAATTAGTTATAGATTAATCATCTACTTCGTAACACTTATTAAGATTATTAAAGAAATTCAGTAAAATAAAACTTTCAACTTCTATTATTTGTTTTCCTGCAACTACGGAAAGAATAATTAAATTTTAATGTCCTAATCATTTCTGCCGAATACATATCGATGCATATATTAAATCTAAGTTGATATGGACGACACAAAGTAAAATAAATAAGAAGTTTAATTGACTTTCAGTACTACAGTAGTCACGTTAGTAATCAGCTATCTTTTTAAACATCACAGGATGCTATTTATCTAAAGGAAAAACTTCGGGAAAAAATTATTTAGTATTGCATATAAAATAAGTTTTTTAAAATGCAGTATTATAATAGATAATGCAGTTTGACATGATATCTTCTATGAACCTACAGAAAAAGTAAATTTAAATGCATTGTTCGAAATATTATAAAATGTCGCTCAAAATGAAAAATTTCTAAATAATAGAAATTACTTGAAAACTTTGCAGATTGTTTATAAGATTGTCCTCTACTTACTCTCAAAATAACAACCTAAGGAAACAAAAAATCTACAAGTTGCCGTATCTAAATTTTTAGCCGTATCTAAAAAGATACGCACAACCATTAAAGGATTAAGTCGTACCCTGAAATACTCACTCATTGGTTGTTTCATCTCATTTTTTTCTTACATAATACTTACTCCTCATCCCTTAAAATAACAATGTAGAAACTTCTAACTTACTTTACCCTTTATATCCTGATAATTTACCATCAACTTTCTTACTGCATTTTTGCATCATTAGATAATTTTTAATGAAGAATAATCATAGAAAAATGAAAATTATTTTTTACTGTATTTTAGTAGTTAATTTTGCAGCTGGGCTCCCATAATAAAATAGGCAACAAAAGAAACAGAAGATTGTATGGGAATGTAATAAAGACAATTGTCCTGCAAAAAAAACAATTACTGCTTGTACACATGTTCTCTAATGAAAGATCACAAAGAAGACTTAAAGTAGAAGAACGGGAGTTTCGAAGAGGATTAGGAATCGGTTCGAACTTTTATCGGATCGCTTCCATTCCTATTTGAAGGGGTGAAACCGAGTATAACATATATTTTTCATCTTTTCTCTAACGTGAGCAGTACAAGGGTAATTTTTTGGCTGATAACTGGTAGAATTGCTTGAGAATGCGCAGTATCCATGGCAATTCTTTCTGCATCGGAAGGGTATTTTGTATAACCCACTATCTCTGAACTGCGTTCTTTTTTAACAGGGATTCCAAAAAATATAAGATAATAATGTTTTACATATTGCTACAGAATTGTCCTTTCTTCGGATTTCAGTCAAGCAAGTGTTACTTACATAAGTGTTGCCCATTATATATAACTTTTGATATTTTACAACTTGGCCAGCAAAAATTGTGATACCCTTCAAAATCCTACACCGACGTGTCATTTACAGAAGGGTTTGTAGCGAGCGAGTACTTCGCTATCCTTCCACCGCCGCCGCGCCGAGGTAAGTTCGCCTCTAGCGCGCAGCTAATTAACGCAGTTCAATGCGCACGTACTCTGGGCACTCTCTCTCCCAGCTAGGAGAGAAGGTAGTAGATAAGAAGCTGGTAGGGAAAGCGTAGTCGTTCTATCTCTCCCCTGCCGTTCGAGCTGAGCAAGGCTCAACTGTTGTTACTTCGTACAAATATATATATAAATGGAATTTTACAAAAACCTTCTGATGAGTGAGTGATTTCACCATACCAGTACACCACAGGTTATACATTATATATACGTTTGTATATTTTTCAACTTGTGGTTTCAACTTGTAACGTGAGAGACAAATTTCGTCGTGCCTAGCGAAATAGGATATACATGTATCTTTTTTGTGTGTGTATGTCTGTTTCTTTGTAAAAATTATTGTGCTTCTTTATTAATTTTTTTCAACTTCATTCTTTGAAAAAAATAACATTATTAAATTGGTCAAATAGGGAATATTTACTTCCATAAATACTTTTTTAAAATTATTGCAGTGTTCCTTCAATACTTCGCTCTTCATGTTTTGAGGCTTTAGCACTTCGCGGGTTTTTCCGAAATATTCAACAAAAAATAAAAATGAAAAAATACAACCATATCGGCAGCCACATTGTGGAAAGGAGTGTTGTTTCATGTTGATGAGCGAGAGAGAAGTATCCCTGCATGTCAAACAAAGAGATGAGTTGACTCAGAGTAGATACCACGGGCTCTTGAGATGACAAAGTCTGCAAGTGAGGAAGAAAGTTAAGAGGAAGACGAAGAACAATTGAAAACCGTGGCCTTACCCTGGAGAATGTATAACAATTGTGCAACATAGTAAGAATTCGAACAAGACATTGAAGACAATATGGTTCGAGCGTGGAGTTCAGCAATCGCGTTGGTGGGATTACGTTCCTGTACAGGGGAATTTTGAAGGAAAGGGAAAAACAAAAACAACAACTACCCTTACTTAATTATTCGTAATCATATATTCCCTATATAATAATAGCCGAAATTATCTGTCCGTCTGTCCTCGAATTTATGGAGCGGTTGGAACTGGAATGGATAGAGGCATCCATATTGGATTCGTGATGGGTTAGCAACGTTCCAATTCTACTCTTTGCTCCATTTCTAGCATTTAATCCCATTAATTCAAGCCCTATTTTCCCCCATTTAAGAGCAGGCAAAAAATTTATCAATTTGTCACATAATTAGGTAAAAATAACATTTTGTATCCTGACGTCATTTCTTTTAACCATCTCATTTAATCTTTTCTTATTTTAAATTATTTAAATATCGTCTTCATTATTTTCATACGTTTCATCACAGACCTTAGATATGACGTAAATAATTTTCTTTTATATTTCGCTTAAATAATAGATTAGGTACATATGTGATAATTTTAAATTGAATCATCGATTATTTTTTGTTGCAATGAAAATTTTATCACCGGTATTAACAACAAATTCTATCTACCTCCAGTGTAGTAGAAATGATAGTTTCATTCCTTTACTTTCATTAATTCTGTAATGAAAATTTTTTCATGTCCCTTCATTACATATTTCCCATGTGGGGAATACATATTTTAACCTACATTTTGCGCCTTTTTTTTAGCATATTGTTCCTTGCAGGTGGAGCTCTAGCTGTGTTCTCACGATTGCAGCCTCTCTTTTCAAACATAGCCGCCCTCGATCTGGGATTAAGTTTCGGACCGAGCGTCCAATTCTGGCCACCTGCGCCCTTAAACCTTTCGACCATAATTTGCGCACATCGGCTCATCTTCTGACAGTTTTGAAAGTCATAAGTTTCGCTTTGAGGTGACAGCAGCTCTTTTGCAAAGTGCCACGTTGCGAGGTGTTGCCAAGCTCCGCTCCGCATCGTTTTTGGCGAATTTTCACCACCGGGGTTGCGCCTCACTACGATTGGGTTTGTTCTTCGCTCTCCTTGTCTCGACGTTTCATTGGTCAGAGCCGCGAGAACCCTACGTCTTCTTGAGAGCGAGGGGTTTTCTTGGCTCCTGGCAAACCCTCTTGCTGGCTGTGCTTTTGGCGTGAGCGCAGCCTAGAAGTTTTTGATAATTTTGAGAGAGAGAGATTTCTTTAAGAACTTTTTGGTCCGGACACATTTCCTGTTGGAGCCCACCTTTTCGTCCCGATACTGCGACGATCCTGTAGTTATCTTTTCCATCTGCACATTAATTGTCGTAATATTTTTAAAAACAACGCAACAAAATAAACCTCCAATAACCACTATAGGATCAGGGCAGAAGTGGACTATATTATTTGCAATTTAGAATAATAAAAA
>CM063511.1:39344548-39392048 GCA_032207245.1 Pardosa pseudoannulata | reverse complement strand
CAATGAGATTTTTTTCTTCTCGGCAACAAAGCAATTGTGTAAGTTCACATAATTTTGAGGGTAACACATTTTAAATTTTACTCCCAAAGGGAGAAATAGCCTAGACTGTTTCAGGTTTGGTTTGGTTTTGAGCACTGCGTTCTACTGTTTTGCTAAATGATGGCTGATAAGACCGGATGGCAGTACTTAACTCCAATTTTGAACATCGAAGAATATCTTTCCAACAGTGGGATTCGAAGCATCAATCCCCGGTACCAAAGAGCATCGCGCATTTAGTTTATAAGAAACGGGTTCCACAAGGAGAGCTGTATACAAATATAAATTAAAATATACACATTGTTTGGACACAGCGAAATCATTAAAAATGTTAGGCACCATGCTCATAGCTTTATCGCCAAGTTGGCAGGGTAACCTTGTTCTTCAGTCAAGCCTTTTAACTTTCAGTTGAGAAAAATGTAGTTTCAGCCGTTTTATTATTTGGCTATCAACAAAAATCGCTAAATTATGGACCGGCCTGATAGGTGCATCGTTTTCAATATTTTTAACATTCAACAGCTCCTTGTATAACATAAATTTGAAATAAAATAACTTTTGCCAACATTTTTCTAAAGAATTTAAAATCATCAGAACATCAGAAAATATTACATATAATGGACCATTAAAGATCCACTATGGCTCATTTTTAATAATTTGGAGTATTGGCTTTGTTAAGGAATTAATTGCCCATAAATCTAAATGCCCGATTTCTTACTAAGAACTACTTACTAAGGTCTACTTAAGAATTGGGTTCACCTTGGCAAATTTGGTGAAACTATTTGCGATATTTACTAAAACACAAAGGCAATCCATCTAAACATTGTATTTCTTGCTTTTTCTGGCATCTTTAATTAATGCACAGTGCGCCATCGTAATAGAATTATATACCCTTACTTAATTAAAGAAAACGACTTGAAAACCGGGCATTTATATTTATGAGAAATTAATCCATTACAGTTTACAAACGTAACAGTTCGAAATTATCAGCCATAGTGAACCATTAATGGTTTGTTATATCTAATTTTTTTAAGCATTACGCATTTTTAATATATAAGAAAAGAGTTACACAAGAAGAGTTGGATGCAAATATGTAAATTATAATATAGATACAGATTGCTTGGACACGGTGAGATCAAGAGAAAATGTTAGGCGACCATACTTAAAACATTATCGCCAATTTGGTGGGGGAACCCAATTCTTAAGTCAACCCGTTTTCGTTATTTAAAAAATGTATATAATTCTATTACAATGACGCAATCTACATCAACTAAGGTTGCCCAAATAGCAAGGGATACAAAGTTTTTTTAATGAAGTACCTTTGTGTTTTAGTAAACATCGCCAATAATTTCACTAAATTTGAGAAGGAGCACCGTATTCTTCAGTAGTACCTTAATTTCACAATTAAAAATGATGAATCCAAAAAGCAACAGTCTTTTATGTATTTAAAATTAAATTTATTACAAACAATATCTATAGACCGCTGTACATGAAGTATAAAAGTTCTCCAGCGAATTTTGTCAGAAAGATATGGTAGTTATCGGGTAAACAACAGTTCAGCTATTTAAAATTTTTCCTTCCTCCTGATTCAGCTGGAAGTTCTCATTCTTTTTTACCTCGTCCTGTTGTAGTAACTTAATCTTCCCAGAAACTCTGAATTTCTTTCCGGTTTTCAAATTTCTTTTCTGGACTCCAGTTTTCGTCTTTTTCTGCTTGACGTTTTGCTTTCCCTTTTTCAGTGCATCAAGTTTCTTAATTTTGAAACGCCCGTCTGGCCCCACCCCACTAACATGTTCCAGAATGCCCTTCTGGACTCCCGTCTTGAGGAATCTCTTGATGGAGGACTTAATGTAATTCGCCCTAACTTCGTAATGTCCTTCGATGTACTCTCGGATGGCCTCCGGTGGAGCACCTTTGCGCATCTTCAGGGATTTTATGGATTCCAGCACCATGTCGGAGATCGGGGGATGATTCTTTTTCTTGTTGTTCTTCTTCGAATCTGCTTGTGGTGTTGTGGAATCCTGTTTGGCATTTCGTTTTGCTGGGTTCTCCGCTGCCTTTGTTTCTGTAGAAATCTCATCTTGCTTGGGATTACTGACAGTACCGTCTTCACCAACATCTTGTTCAGAATCTTTCATGCTGGGTTGCGCTGCGTCCATCATATATTTACTCGTTATTTAGGAACCAAAAAATATGGAAACCTATTTAGTTATTATATCTTGTAAAGGCAAAAAAATTATGTCGTAATCAGTTGTGTTTATTATAGAGATCAGTAGTTATTGAAAACATTGAACCAAGTAAGATGGAATAAGGTTTTAAATATTTGATTTTATCCTAATGCCAAATTTGTATAAATAAAAACTCAAACTCGTGATTTATTTCTTGCATTTAAAGTTTATCTGTCGATATTGAAATTTAGGCCCCAATTCTCTTATTTAAAATATCGACAAAATTAATAAAAAGGAATGATGAATCTAATACAAAAATTACATTTTCTCCAAGGACTAAGCCTGTAGAGGAACAGGCTCATGAGTAGTAACTTCTCAAAGTAGATTTTCAATTACAAATGGGGTCAAAGAGGAACAATAAAATTGGTTGCAACCATATTGCAGTTTAGATGTATCACAGGCGACTTCTGCGTCATAAAGACGTCAGAAGTCGTCATAATGATGTCCGAAGTCGCCAAAGAGTGGCATCTATGGTAACAAAATGCCATCTCTGGCATTTCCTGACGTCATTATGATGCAAAAGTCGCCTGTGACATATCTCGACTGTAATGTGGTAGCACCCTAGGTTTAAATTTTTTCTTGGTCCTAACTGTAAATTTACACAATCCGCAATGTGGATTGCAAATTTTTTAAAGAAAATAAAATATTTTAGATCACTGAAGAGAGTATTGAAACTTTACAAATTGGTTGACTTTTCAACTGGACTTTATTTTGATTCTTTGTTTATCAAGTGTCTTAATGTTACTCGGGTTTTAATAGAAGAGAGCCGGAAACACTGAAAGATAATTTATAGGTTAAATCATTGAAGTGGTATACAAGGCACAACAGTGATCATTGCCACGCAATGGCATTTTACTATATAATGATCACATAACCCAATAGAAAGCGACATTTGGAAAAAATCGTTATACCTCCATCTTTATCTTTATTTCGGATAATGGGTCAGATATCACCACAATCGCAGTTTCTACTGCTATTGGTTCGTTTTGTTTGGTTTAGAGAGCTTACATTCTACTGTTTTACTTCACGAAGGCTAATGAGACCCTATCTGCCGCTTAAAGCCAATTTCGTACCTCTACCAACACCCATGTCAATTGCGGGAGTCGAACATATGAACTCCAGTACCGAAGTGCAGTGCCCCATCCTCTAGCCATCGTTTAGAGAACTAATTTTGAACTATGACATCTCTTTTCATTTGACACGAACTATAAAGCAACAATGGTTTTACATTTTATTTTCAAATCCAAACCAACAAATTTCGTTGCAAATCTTCCTTTTCGACAGGTATTCTCTGGAGTACGCTAATTGTCTGAAATGCATTCAGTCATAAACAAATATTTTTTTATTATTGAATTGAGAAAACTAATTTTTTAATTTTATATTTTTTATATTGAACTTTTTGTCTAAAGATAGGCATATTCAATGCATAGGTATCACCCCTTTTTTACTTTTGGAGTTGTAGATTTTAACTGTTGTACTACTATTTTAATAGTATGAAAGCAATTGATTTTTCACAAGAATTTATTCTTATCCTAGGCTTACCCCATCATAGATAGCTATGCTCGATTTATTTTTTGTATTAGGATCGAAGGTAAGGTTTTTATTAGTCCAACTAGGAACTTTCAAAACAAACTGACTTTTGCATTACCTAGATTACCCGAGCCTTGACCCAGGCTATTTATACATTCTTTGTTGACTTTGTATAGATGAGGTGTAATTTCAATAAATTTTGAATTGGGACATGGGATATGTTGATATTAGTCGAAAGGTCTTGACTATATTTAATTATTCCTCTTTCTTCTCTTCTTCCCTGTTCTCTAGCCGACTTTGATTGATGTCATTGATTACACTGTAGAAAATTGTTTTTATTCACTTTTACCTAACATATTTTCATTATATTGTTTAAAGGTCTAGGCAAAACCAACTGGTTTGACAGAATACCTGCAAAGTGAAAAATTACGACAACCAATCTTCTGAATAAAAAAAGATCTAAAACATAATTTAATGCAAATATAATGAATGACAAAAAAATTTGGGATGAAATAAAATTCTCAAGTTTTCATTGGGACTACAAAAATTTACGAAGGGATACGTTCCTTATCAAAGTCGAGAAAACACAAATGAAATGCATTTAAATTTTGACATACAAGTAAAACAGACTTAAAATAAAGCTAAATAACCAGGAAAAAACATTTCTTTTACACAGATAAAAATGATTAATTGCTATCGTTTTGGCTAGCAATTGCAACAAAATTTGCAAATGCAGAGTGAAAAATTATAATATCAAAAGAGATTAGCTAAAAACAAGCAAAAGGCAAAATCCTATTTAAATTGGAGAAAAGAAAATCATTGCGATTTCTTATTTAAATTTACTTTTTATATTTAATTTTTTTCTGGTTCCAAATTTCAAGATATTGGCAAGCAAAAATACCTGCAGCCCCGTTAGGCCTACATTTCTATAGCAGTTCTGTGGTATCTCTCAAAGATCGTTTAGTTTGGTTTGGTGTTTGGAGCACTACGGTCTACTGTTTTGCTGACGAGGGCTAACTCACAAAAATGGTAGGATATTGACTAGTTGGCGGTGTTTTTAGTGAATAATTTTTGTCGTCAAATTTGTCGCTAATTTGGCAATGGTCTGAGCGTCTTTGGGGTACTTGTATATTCTAGAGTGTTTCATACCTGAAAAGGAGCTATAACTTTCTTCTGCCCTATTAAAGGGATATCCGGGATGGTTAATTAATTCATTCAGTGGGTAGATTTTTTCTTCAACAGCTACCGTACTATTATTTTAGAAGTAAGAAAGCAGCTGTTTTTATCCTAGAATTTAATTCTACCCTATGTTAACCCTTTTTGCTTTACTCTATTGATTATGTTCGAAATTAAAGCACTAGTTCATCCCTTACTTTAAGAATCCCCTAATCCAAAACTTGTCTTTGACTTAGGTTAGTTAGTTAGTTGTAATCAGAGTATGCAGAAAAGAGTGTGTAAGAACCAGTCTAGTCAAAAATATGACAGTAGGCCATGCTTGTTGAATCTATTATACTGCTCTTTTTTATAATAGACCAAGGAATATTTCCTGATCAGTATTACTGACCTGTACTGCTGTTTAATATAAAAATTTTTAATAAATTTCAGTTATGTTTTGCATCTGTAAGTCTATTTAGTCCTTGAATTCCGTAAGTTCCTAATATACTGTATTTTACTGTATTTTATTTACATCCTGTATTTTCAATTATATTGTTTAAGTGTATCCTAACTATATTCCTCCAATTCCTTGTTTAATTGACTCTTATCAGTTAAACAAGGATTTTAATGACTCTTGTCAGCATACAAAAATATTTTGTTTTCTTCTTATGGCAAATTTCAGAATATTACTTGTTAAAATGTGTCTATATAGAATCACAGGTTCCTACAAACCCAAGCAAATTTCAAGAAAAACATTCCAAAATTATTTTAGGCCTTTTATTTTCCGTGAACATTTCCGGTGAAATTCGAAGCCACGCCATTAAGATAGCATATTCTCTTTTCCTCCCAGATTTTCCTTTTTTTTTAAGATGTTCTTTTAACTTTCGAAATATATTTGATCATGCAGTATCCAGTTCTTACAGGTGTTGGAGTTCTCAAATATTCGCTCTATTTTTAAGGTTTTAGAAATATGAGAAATATTTCCTACTAAAACTTGGGAGGATTTCAGAAAAGAAATTTTTACATTTGGAACATTTAACAGTTGTAAACATACAGCAGTCATATTTCGTTTAGAAGTATATTTGTAATATTCTATGTATATATATATATATATATATATATATATATATATATATATATATATATATATATATATATATATATATATATATATATATATATATATATATATATATATATATATATATATATATATATATATATATATATATATATATATATATATATATATATATATATATATATATATATATATATATATATATATATAATATATATATATATATATATATATATATATATATATATATATATATATATGTATATATATATATGTGTGTATATATATATATATACATATACATATATATATATGTGTGTATATATATATATATATATGTATGTATATATATATATATATATGTATATGTATATATATATATATGAATGTATATATATATGTATGTATTGTTACGAACTTCCTAAAACTAAAACTGCTGGGTTCAGGGATTGAATGGACTTTAAACAAGCAAGCAAGACTGCAGCACAAAGACAAATACTTTATTGGAAGAAATACAACGTCAAAATCTCCGCGGAACAATTTTGAGCCCAATGCCGTCGGCTCACGCAAGACTTTCCGCATCAAGCACAACACACCGTGCGTACTTCTCTTAGACCGAGATATTCTCTCAACGACTCTTCTCTGCATGGGACTCCGTCTGCCTTATATAGGCTCACAGAAACTGCCAGAACACTCCAGAAGCCGGAACCGGAAGTGGCCACGTGACGCTACACTTGGCGACATTTGGCGACACTTGGCGACGAACTTGGCGATGAACTTGGCGACAAAAATAGGTTGCCAAATCCATCGCCAACGAGCCTATATCTCGCCAATTTGGCGAGATACCCATAGAGTCCCATGCTAAACTCAAGCAATTTTCGCAAATTCGTAACATTGCTCCCTCCTCAAAGACTGCACGTCTCGGGCAGTGCACTTGAGCAGAAAGCAACTTACGATACTCACAAATACAATACTTACAAAACATAAATGGAATAATAAATTTAAATTACAATAAATCAATAACAGAATAAATAACAGAAACTAAACAACTATTTACAGAACTATTTACAAATAAAAAATAAATAAAAGTTGAAGGTCACGAAACCATAGTCCCAATTATTAATAAAACTAAGTAATGTTACCATAGTATGGTGCTAGACGATCATAATGAACAATCCTAGGCTTAGCATTCGTTGATTTACGGATTCGAACCACGACGTCGTTCAGTCTTTTTAAAACTGTATAAGGTCCTTCCCACGAAGTTTGAAGCTTTGGAGAAAGTCCTTTACGTCTGTGTGGGTTCCAAAACCAAACCTTGTCACCTTCGTTGAATTCATGTCTTGTAGCTCTTGCGTCGTATCTGGTCTTCATTTTGTCCGTCGCGATATTGATCCGACCTCGGGCAAACTGATGAATGTCTTCTAACCGCGCCTGCAGATTTTCAACATAAGCTTCAGGCGCGAAGAAGGCGCATCCGATGGACGTCCGAAAACAAGATCACAGGGGAGACGGAGCTCACGACCGAAGAGCATCTGTAAAGGTGTAAAGCCGGTGGTTTCATGGACGGCACTCCTGTAGGCCAGCAAAAATAACGGTAGTTTCTGATCCCAGTCTTGTTGATTCTTCGAAACGAGGTGAGAAAGACTATTTAGGATTGTTCGATTGAATCTCTCCACCATGCCATCCGATTGCGGATGTAGAGGGGTTGTTCGTGTTTTATCGATTCCCAGGATTTTACAAAGTTCTTGGCAGACAGCAGAAATGAAATTCCTCCCTTGATCTGAATGAAGTTGAAGGGGCGACCCGAACCTAGAAATCCAATTTGCCACTAAAACTTCTGCAACAGTTGTCGCTTCCTGATCGGGAATCGGGTATGCCTCAGGCCACTTCGTGAAATAATCCATGACAGACAAAATGTATCGGTTATTGTCCGCCGTCCGTGGAAGAGGTCCCAAGATGTCGAATGCTATTCTTTCGAATGGTGCCCCTACATTATACAGATGTAACTTTCCTCGACTGCGTCTAGTGGGTCCTTTACGCGCTCCACAGGCATCGCAGGATTTGCACCATTTTTCGACATCAGTTCTTATGTTGTTCCAATAAAACCTCTCTCGAACTCTCTGGATGGTTTTCATAACTCTGAAATGTCCACTTGTTGAACTATTGTGTAAGTCCTTTAGCACGTCTGGTATTCGCGATCGTGGGAGTACTAACTGCGACCTCGATGTTTTGCCGTCGTCGGATTCCCATTTTCTATACAGGACGCCGTTTCGAAATTGAAGAGAATCCCAGAGAGCCCAATAACGTTTGACACCAGGACTTAAACTAGAGATATCTTGCCAATTGGGTCTTGTACTAGACAACTCCATGAATTCAATAATGGGTTTTATTTCAGGGTCCTTCATTTGTGCTTCACGAATTTCTTCATCCCTCCAAGAGTCTAATCGTGATGTAGATGACGCTGTGAGGTGGCGCACAACCGGCTCTATTGTCCCATATTTTACCTCAGCTGCAGAACAAAAGCGACAATTACCTGTACAAGGTCTCCTGGACAAGGCGTCTGCATTTCCATGTGAGGATCCTCTGCGATGTTGGATATCGAAGTCGTACTCTTGCAGCTTCTGTATCCACCTAGCTATCTGTCCCTCTGGGTTCTTGAAATTCAAAAGCTATGTGAGAGATGCATGGTCTGTTCGCAGCAGGAATTTTCGTCCGTAAACATAACTGTGAAAATTCTCTATAGCTTTAACAATGGCGAGCAATTCTTTTCTGGTGACACAGTAATTTCGCTCGGTCTTCGACAGGCACTTACTCCAATAAGCGATTACACGTTCATGACCATCGATTTCTTGAGATAGCACTGCTCCCAGACTGGTATGGCTGGCATCTGTATCTAAGATAAACTGTTTGTCAGGATCCGGATAAGACAATATAGGTGCGGATGTTAAAGCCTCTTTTAAGCTGTCAAATGCTACCTGGCATTCCTCAGACCATTTAAATGGTTGTTTGTTCTCGGTCAACCTATGAAGTGGTCTTGCGATTAACGAAAAGCCTTTTAAAAACCTTCTATAATAAGTGCAGAGACCTAAGAAGCTTCTCAACTCGTGCACATTCTGAGGTTGCCTCCATTCTTTAACTGCTGCCACTTTTCGGGGGTCAGTTCTTACTCCCTCAGCGGAAATTATATGACCAAGGTAGCTTACTTCGCTGCAAAACAAATAACATTTGGCTGGATTTAACTTCAAATTGGCTTCTTTCAATTTTTCTAGCACCCTTCTCAGGTTTTTAAGATGTTCTTCAAAACTTCGCCCCACGATTATTATGTCATCTAAGTAAACAAGACAGGCTTCGGGAGAAAGTCCTCTCAACACCGTCTCCATTAGGCGCTCGAAAGTAGCAGGTGCGTTGCATAGGCCAAAAGGCATAACTTTAAATTGCCAAAGTCCTTGGCTTACCAGTCGTGAATGCTGTCTTTTCACGATCTACGGGATCCATCTCTACTTGCCAATAGCCACTCTTTAAATCAAGTGTAGAGAACCACACATTTCCCGATAATGTGTCCAAGGTGTCGTCGATTCGGGGAAGAGGGTAACTGTCTTTCTTGGTGATGTTATTTAGGCGACAGTAGTCCACGCAGAATCTCGTTGAACCGTCCTTTTTCTTGACCAAGACGATAGGAGAGGCCCAAGGACTAGTAGAAGGTTCGATGACGCCCTTCTCCTGCATATCATTTAAAAGATCTTTCACTTCTTCTACTTTGGAGAATGGTAATCTTCGAGGATGTTGTTTAATAGGAGCATGATTTCCTGTGTCGATTCGGTGTTTTGTTAACTTTGTTCTTCCCAAATCGTCGGATGACTTCGAAAATAGTTCACTAAATTCACCAAGCATTTTCTCTACAGAGCTTTTCTGTTTCTTACTTAATTCTGTTTTTGTTAGCAAGTCCTTCGTTAAATCTTCAGAGGACACGTTTGATGTTTGGAAAGAACTTCGCTCCACACAAGTCACTGGGGTACATGTGGCTAACACCTCACCTTTCTTAATAATCTTCGGTTTATCACTTATGTTGGCAATTCTCACCGGTATGGCTTCTTTTGAGAAATCTATGAGTGTTGAAGCTACTAAAACCCCTTTTGGAAAATTCCCGAAGTTAGGAAATTCGAGGAGTCCAAGTCGAAAATTCTTCTCTTCGTCAGAATAGCCCTCCAATATTAATTCTTTCCTGGCTGGTATGATGAAATCCAATGGAGCAATTATTCGATAGCAGGATTTGATTTCACTAACTTCTTTCCGGAACAGTGTTACATCTTCTGACGTAGAGTGTAGAGAATTATCTTTAAAGTCTAATATAAAATTGTATTTCTTTAGAAAGTGCAGTCTGAGGATAAAACTGTCCGTAATTTTTGCCACATACACAGTATGAAGGTACGAGTTGTTTCCAAATGTTATTTTAATATTCATCTTGCCAATAATCGGAATTTTGTCACCGGTAACAGTCTGGAGAGTAACGCATGGCAGCGTCCAGATAATCTTCTCATTAAGTTGTTGAGCAACATCTTCATTCATGATGGTAACATTGGCCCCTGTGTCGATGATCATCTGGCTGGGTAAATTATTTACATAGGCTTCAATAAAGAATCCATTTCCGTCACCACTTTCTGAAGAAATTTGGAAAACCTCAAAATGGGGCTCTCTATTAACTGGCAATCTCCGCCCCACGAGACAGCCATGTTCTAGTTTTCCTGTTTCTTGGTTCTACTTACATTATCAGCCCATTTCTTAGATCATTAGGGTCAATTTGAGTCTAACTCTTTTAAAAATTAGTAATTTTAAAAACTGGTCTAAAAATTAGTTTTGTTAGATCAAACAGTATTTTTCCTTAAAAAGTCGAAAATTCATTTACCAATGGAAAAAAGAATGACAACCCCCCAAAAATTTGTTTTTTGAAATTATAAATTATAAACGCATTTTTTATATCAAATAAAAACTAGTTTTTTTTTATTGTGGGAACTTATATTAATTAATACGAGAGATAGATTTTACTTTTTATAGCATGAGAAAAGGTTTTTTAAACTTCAAATTTGTTGTCAGGTTTTAAATATTTTTAAATTTTAAAATGTAAGATGTCTACCTTTAAAACTTTAGCTTTACAGAATGATAAAAATATTTATCTTTTATCTGATGAAAAAAAGTTAGTTTCTGTTACATTTATTTCAAAATTTATTTTGAGAATAGTTGAATTTTAATTTTTTTTTATGCAGTGTATATTTTTTATATTAGATTAAAAAAAGTACAACAAACACACACATGTATGGTTGTTTATATATATATATATATATATATATACATGTATATATATATATATATATATATGTGTGTGTGTGTGTGTGTGTGTGTGTGTATATACGTGTGCATGTGTGTGTGTGTGTGTGTGTGTGTGATATACATAAATATATGCATGTATATACATATATATATGTGTGTGTGTGATATACATAAATATATTCATATATAAATATATATATATATATATATATATATATATATATATATGTGTGTGTGTGTGTATGACATACATAAATATATGACTCAAAGATTAAATTCGAATATTCTTAATTCCTTTAAAACAATCTCTCAAATTATACTTTATGATCTTGTGTTACTATAGCTAACGAAAGTAAATCAAAAATTAAATAAAAATTGCTTTGTCTTTTTTCGTACACGTATTTCTCTACGTGCAACTTAAATGAGATATGTATAAAAGTAGAAGAAATTTTCTTTCAGAAGTAACATGCGAACTCTGCATAAAAATTTTTATTGGCTTTCTTTGCGAATACTAAACTTTTACAATCAAAACTTTGAAGCCACTCTTGAATCAACAGAATTTAGTGACTATCGTAAAGAAAAGTGCGTGCGTCAGATGTATTTTTCAGAATTTGAAAAAAACTGTACCAGAGTTTTAAATTCACCGATACACTTTTACAAAATTTTTAAAACAGTGCTAAAGTTTATATATAACTGAGTTATATATAACACCTTAGTTCTGGTTGATTTATGTAGCTAAATGAAGTTTATATTTTAAAATTGTTGTTATATTATATACAAAGGGAACTGAAGCATCACAAAATATAAAAATATTTGTTTTATAAAATTGTTAATATTTTTAACAAAAAATTTGCACTGAATAAACCTGCAAAGCTATTTTCTTATATTAAAGCACGAATTTGTTCATTAGTTCTGTTTTTAAACTAAGTACTAGCTACTTTGCACCCAACTTTGGGTCTGGTTAATTTATGTTTTAAAACTGTTGTTATATAAGAAGGGAACTGAAGTATCACAAAATATGAAAATATTTATTTTATAAAATTGTTAATATATTTAACTAAAAATTACCCTGTAGAAACCTACATAGATTTTTTTTATGTTAAATCACACATTTCTTCATTAGTTCTATTTTAAAACTAAGTACTAGCTATTTTGCACTCAAATATCGGTCTGGGTAATTCAAGTGCCCAAATGAAGTTTACATTTTAAAATTTTTGTTTTATTTTATACGCAGGGAACTGAAGCATCACAAAATATAAAAATATTTGTTTTATAAAATTGTTAATATTTTTAACAAAAAATTTGCACTGAATAAACCTGCAAAGCTATTTTCTTATATTAAAGCACGAATTTGTTCATTAGTTCTGTTTTTAAACTAAGTACTAGCTACTTTGCACCCAACTTTGGGTCTGGTTAATTTATGTTTTAAAACTGTTGTTATATAAGAAGGGAACTGAAGTATCACAAAATATGAAAATATTTATTTTATAAAATTGTTAATATATTTAACTAAAAATTACCCTGTAGAAACCTACATAGATTTTTTTTATGTTAAATCACATATTTCTTCATTAGTTCTATTTTAAAACTAAGTACTAGCTACTTTGCACACAAATATCGGTCTGGGTAATTCAAGTGCCCAAATGAAGTTTATATTTTAAAATTTTTGTTATATTTTATTCGAAGGGAACTGAAGCATCATAAAATATAAAAATATTTGTTTTATAAAATTGTTAATATTTTTAACAAAAAATTTGCACTGAATAAACCTGCAAAGATATTTTCTTATATTAAAGCACGAATTTGTTCATTAGTTCTGTTTTTAAACTAAGTACTAGCTACTTTGCACCCAACTTTGGGTCTGGTTAATTTATGTTTTAAAACTGTTGTTATATAAGAAGGGAACTGAAGTATCACAAAATATGAAAATATTTATTTTATAAAATTGTTAATATATTTAACTAAAAAATTACCCTGTAGAAACCTACATAGATTTTTTTATGATAAATCACATATTTCTTCATTAGTTCTATTTTAAAACTAAGTACTAGCTACTTTGCACACAAATATCGGTCTGGGTAATTCAAGTGCCCAAATGAAGCTTATATTTTAAAATTTTTGTTATATTTTATACGAAGGGAACTGAAGCATCATAAAATATAAAAATATTTGTTTTATAAAATTGTTAATATTTTTAACAAAAAATTTGCACTGAAGAAACCTGCAAAGATATTTTCTTATATTAAAGCACGAATTTGTTCATTAGTTCTGTTTTTGAACTAAATACTACCTACTTTGCACCCAATTTTTGGTCTAGTTAATTTATGTACCCAAAATAAAGTTTATGATTTTAAATTGTTGTTATATAAGAAGGGAACTGAAGCGTCACAAAATATAAAAATATTTATTTTATAAAATTGTTAATATTTTTAACTAAAAAATTGCACTAAATAAACTACATATATATTTTCTTATATTAAACACGAATTTTTTAAGTTCTGTTTTCAAACTAAATACTAGCTACTTTGCACCGAACTTTCGGTCTGGATAATTCAGGAAGCCAAATTATGTGTATATTTTAAAATTTTTATATTTTATATTAAGAGAACTGGATCATATTTGACTTAAAAACATGAAAATATTTATTTTATAATAGTGTTAATATTATTATCTAAATGATTGCCTTAATGAAAACTACAGGGATATCCTTTTGTATTAAACTACTAACTTCGTCCTTATTTCTATTTTTAAACTATATGCAAGCTACATTCGGTCTGGGTAATTCATATACCCAAATGAAGTTTATAGCTTAAAATTGTTGTTATATTTTATACGGAGGGAACTGAAACATAACAAAATATAAAAATATTTATTTTATGAAATTGTTAATATTTTTATCTAAAACTTTGCACTGAAGAAACCTGCATAGATATTTTCTTGTATTAAAGCACTGACTTCTTCATTTTTTCTATTTTTAAACTAAATGCTAACTAATTTGCACCCAACTTTCGGTATGGGTAAATCATGTACCGAAATGAAGATTATATTTTGAAATTGTTGTTATATTTTATACGAATTGAACTGAAGCATCTTAAAATATAAAAATATTTATTTATAGAATTGTTAATATTTTTAACTATAAATTTGCACTGAAGAAACATACATAAATATTTTCTTATATTAAAGCACGAATTTCTTCATTAGTTCTATTTTTAAACTACTTTGCAAACCAACTTTCGGTCTGGGTAATTCAGATACCCAAATGAAGTTTATATTTTAAAATTTTTATATTTTATATTAAGGGAACCGGATCATATTTTACTTCCAAATAGGAAAATATTTATTTTATAATATTGTTAATATTATTATCTACATGATTCCATTAAAGAAAACAGCATGAATATTATCTTGTATTAAAGTACTAACTTCTTCATTATTTCTATTTTTAAACTAAATGCTAACTACATTGCACCCAACTATCGGTATGGGTAATTCATGTACCCAAATGAAGTTTATGTTTTAAAATTGTTTATATTTTAAAATTGTTCCCTTCGTATAAAATATAATATATTTTATACGAAGGGAACTGAAGCACCATAAAAATATGAAAATATTTATTTTATAAAATTGTTAATGTTTTTAACTAAAAATTGCATTGAAGAAACCTACATAGATTTTTTTTTATATTAAAACACAAATTTCTTCATTAATTCAATTTTAAAACTAAATGCAAGCTACTTTGCACTTAACATTCGGTCTGGGTAATTCAGGAACCCAAATGAAATTTATATTTTGTTAAATTATAATTGTTGTTATATGTTATAATAAATGGACTGAAGCATCACAAAATATAAAAATATTTATTTTACAAGATTGTTAATATTTCAACTTTCACAGAAGAAACCTGCACTGATACTTTCTTATATTAAACACGAATTTTTTCATTAGTTCTGTTTTTAATGGGTTTGGTTTGGAGAACTACGGTATACTTTTTGCAACTCGAGGACTAAAGAGACCAAGTCCTCCGAACGGCTATGAACATCCACGCCACTGTGGGATTCGAGATCACGAACTCCGGCTCCGAATGCCAACACCCTAACCATTCGGCCATCGTTCTGCCTGACTCTGAATGGAGTCAGAAAGTACCAAACAGCATTACTGAATTGAAACAAAAATGGGTTACTAGGAGACGATGATACCTTTTCAATCGCTTTTAATTAATTTGTGTGTCAGTTGATATTTTGATATAAGTTTTTAACTACCTTCCTAAGTGGATAGAGACCTGAAATTTAGTACAGAGGTTCATTTCTTGTGACAAAAGAATAATCAGTCATAAAGATCAAATTGAATAAAAAATAAAATCAGTTTGGTATATGCAAAAGCTATTCAGAGTATTTCGTCATCTATTTGAAAGCGGCATGTATATTCACACAATGATATATACATATATATTTATAATTATTAAATATAATAAATATAATATATTATGTATAATGTATGTAATTAAACTAGAATACCTATACTATAACTATTCACAACGTTATATATATATATATATATATATATATATATATGTGTATAAACACACACACACATATATACATACATATATATATATATATATATATATATATATATATATATATATATATATATATATATATATATATATATATATATATATATATATATATATATATATATATATGTATGTATATATATATGTGGAGATATATATATAATATATATATATATATATATATATAAATTACTAAATGATATAACTATGCTATATTAAAATAACTATAATTTACTAGTATGTATTTAAAACATATTTATTCCAGAATATGTATACTATAACTGTACTGAAGGTTCTAGAAATACACACACACACACATATATATATATAGATAGATATGTGTGTATGTATATATATATATATATGTATATATATATATATATATATATGTAATATATAATTCATTAATAAACTTCATATGCACACACACACATATATATAACCGAGAGTGCACACACACGCATATATATATATATATATATATATATATATATATATATATATATATATATATATATATATATATATATATATATATATATATATATATATATATATATATATATACTGTATTCACAAAGACAAATACTTAACCATAAATTATAATGAATCCTATTATTAATGTATTATTATTTTCTAATAATCTGGTTATAACAGTAGAATATAAAAATCAACTGTATAACATTATACATATGTATATATGTGAATGTGTGTGTCTATGTATATATGCATGTGTATGTGTATATATATATATATATATATATGTGTGTGTGTGTGTGTGTGTGTGTGTGTGTGTGTGTAGGTACATATGTAGATGTATGTATATATATAGTATATACACCAGTCGACAAGTTTTGAAGACTAGTAGGATGATTCCAAGTACTATTTAAGCCTTTAATTTTTTTTTTCGTACCTTTTTATTTTTCCAAGTTTTTATTAAGAAACGAGGATAAAGCCCAGTATGTATTCTCGTCCAAATGTCCATGTGGAACATTTTGACAATAACAATACTTTATGTATACGAATCATTAAAAAAGAAACTTAGGAGTAACTGTTGGAACTTGCAGATTGTAAACATAACTTATGCCTCGTAAAAACTTCCAAGTTTTCAAACAATTTTTTTTTTCCAACGTGAAAGGTAATTCTTAAAATAAAACATTCAACCTTTTTTTGGATTTTTTGACCGTTGCAATTTGAGAGTCTTAAACGGCAAATTTATTGCACAGCCAAAGGAATGGGGAGAGAAGTCGCTGTGTTAACAACGACTGAGTAACGAATTTCTTTTATAGCAGTCTAAGAGTTTGTCTTGCAAAGTTTATCTTTATGGCCTGAATTTGTAACCCATTCGTTGCGTGACTTGTCTCATGCATATACTTGATGCAGGAAATATTTGTAAATTTGTGGGGTTGTTAACGTACATTAGCAACGTACAGTTTTTTTTTTCTGGTTCGAGATCTGACAGTAATTATTTAAATATTTAGGTCGCGATATAATTTGGAGCAGGAATTATAAAAAATGGGAGTTTTTTCCACTGGGACTTGTCTTTTTTATTCCCACGTAGCTTCATAATTTATATCATGAAAGTAAGTTTTGACAATACTATATTGAAATAACTACAATGGACTAGCATGTAGTTAAATCATAGTTATTCTAAAATATCTATACAATAACTATACTAAATATTTTAGAAATATATATATATATATATATATATATATATATACATATTTGTGTATGTATATATATATATATATATATATATATATATATATATACAGCTGGATGTTATAACTATACTATCCTAGTGTCTAGTTATAGTTATACTAGAATACCTGTACTAATACTATACTGAACGATATACTGATGATTATATATATATATATATATATATATATATACTGAAAGATACATAGATACTATGTATATATAATTCATTAATAAACTTATATATGCACACATATGTACACATATGCACACACACACACATATATATATATATATATATATATATATATATAGTATTGACAAATACAAATTTAACCATATATTTTAACAAATCCTATATTAATATGTTATTACTTTCTAATAATCTGGTTATAGCAGTAGAATATACAAATCAGCTGTTTAACATTATAATAAGTATATATATATATATGTTTGTGTGTCTAGGTACATATGTAGATGTATGTATATATCTATAGTATATACACCAGTGGACAAGTTTTGAAGACTAGTAGGAAGATTCTAGGTACTGTAGTGTTTAAGCCTTTTTAAATTTTTTTTGCATACCTCTTTATTTTTCCTAGTTTTTATTGAGAATGTTTATGAGAAATGTTGATGGAACGTCCATTTGGAACGTTTTGACGATAACAATACTTTATGTATTCGAATTAGTAAAAAAGAAACTTAGGAGTAAACTTTGGAATTTGCAGATTGTAAACATAATTTATGCCTCATAAAAATTTCCAAGTTTTCAAACAACTTTTTTTGTTTTAAACGTGAAAGGTAATTCTTAAAATAAAACATTCAAACTTTTTTTGGATTTTGTGACCGTTGCAATTTGCGACTCGTAAACGGCAAATTTATTGCAAAGCCAGAGGAATTGGGAGAAATGTCGCTGTGTTAACAACAACAGAGTAACGAATTTCTTTTATAGCAGTCTAAGAGTTCGTCGTGCAAAGTTTATCTTTATGGCCAGAATTTGTAACCCATTCGTTGCGTGACTTGTCTCGTGCATATACTTGATGGAGGAAATATTTGTAAATTTATTGGGTTGTTAAAGTACAGAGGACGGAATTTGTTTTATTTCAGGTTCGAGATCTGACAGTAATTATTTAAATATTTAGGTCGCGATAAAATTTGGAACAGGGAATATAAAAAATGGGAGTGTTTTCCACTACGATTTGTTTTTTTTTATTCCCACGCAGCTTCATAATTTATATCATGAAAGTAAGTTTTGATAGCACTATATTGAAATATAATATATATATATATACATATATATATACATATATAATATATATATACATATATATATACATATATATACATACATATATTACTAAATTGTATAACTATGCTACATTAAAATAACTATAAACTACCAGTATATAATTAAACCATATTTGTTCTAGAATGTGTATACTAGAACTATACTGAACGTTCTAGAAATACAAACACACACACACACATATATGAATATATATATATATATATATATATATATATATATGTGTGTGTGTGTGTGTGTGTGTGTGTATATATATAGTTATTCTAAAATACCTGTAGTATTACTATATTGAACGATGTATATATACTATGTATATATAATTCATTAACAAACTTATACATGCACACATATGTATATATATATACATATACTGAACGATGCTCAGATACTATGTATGTATAATTCATTAATAAACTTATACACTCATGTCCATAAATTAAGGATAATGAAGTTCAGGCACTGAAAGAGACAAAAGCAAAATAAATTTGACTTATTTGTAAAGTCTATTTATTAAACAAAAGGTAAAGAGCAAAAAAGATGCTATATGTTTGACATAATTAATAAAAATTGCGATTTTTTACTCCCTGGAGCAAATTTAAAAAAAGAACCTATTTACAGAAAACAGTATAACATGGTGAGTATGATGGTTAATACGGAGTATATATATATATATATATATATATATATATATATATATATATATATATATATATATATATATATATATATATATATATATATATATATATATATATATATATATATATATATATATATATATATATATATATATATATATATATATATATATATATATATATATATATATATATATATATATATATATATGTATATATGTATAATTCATTAATAAACTTATATATGAACACATATGTATATATATATATATATATATATATATAATTATATATATATATATATATATATATATAAATTATTTATATAAAAAATTATATATATATAATTTTATTTCAGGTTCCAGATCTGACAGTAGTTATTTAAATATTTAGGTCACGATAAAATTTGAAGCAGGGAGAGTAAAATACGTGAGTTTTTTCCAGTAAGATTTTTTTTTTCATTCCCACGTAGCTTCATAATTTATATCCTGAAAGCAAGTTTTGACAGTACTATAATATTATAAGTAATTATTTGACGGTAGTAAGTATAGACGTAATTATTTTATATATATATTATATTCTATACTGTCAAATAATTGTATAATTTACATAATCATTTGACAGTAATAACTATTCGACAGTAATAATTATTTGACAGTACTATAATTTTATATGTCATTGTGATTATTACAAATACTATTAGGGAAAGTAGTTGTATCTGAAACCAGATCAAAATTGCACTTAACAACAGTTAACCCTTTGACATTTTCATTTTTTTCCAGAATTCGGTCAAAAAAAGTCACATTTTTTTATTGCATTTTTTTGTTCATTTTACATTTTTAAGTAAAGATATGTTATTAAAATTAACATTTCTAATATTTTTAAGCATTTTTTGCAACTTTTTTTTCTTTCTATGAAAGCATCATAGAACTGAAGTTTACCTTTAGTTTCATCGATATCCAAGTTAATTTTTGGAATTCCAGTGAAAGCAAATCTAGGAGGCGGATCCGAAGGATTATCACAAATAATTTAAAAAAATTGTCTTGCTTGACTGATCCTATCTGTACTACTATCAGAGTCACTACTATCCTGGTCATCTAGTAAACTTTTGCTACAATCATTTACAGATAATTCAGTTTCTGATTCCGAGTCACAGCTCGAATCACAAGAAATTAGCTCCATACGCTCTGAATTATCCATTATTTAAAAGTAAAAATATATTATTCAACTCTTACATCAATAAAATTATCAGGCAGTTAGTAAAATATAGCCAGAAAGATAACAATTTGTCTTCTGATACAAAACATGCGAAAAAACCCGCTCTTTTGAACCAGAGTACAAAATACAATAAACTGCAAACTATCATTTACTAGATATCTATACGAATAATTTGTTACTAAAATTGGAAAAAATACGGCCGAAACAGTGCAAGCGAAATAAAAATCAGATTGCCCGTAAGCCGTACGAGCAAATCAGTGAAGGATCGAAAGCTGTGCCCGTACGGCGTACGGGCAAAACAGTTAAGGGGTTAAACGCCGATTAAGTAATCAGCAGGGACATTTATTCTAGAAAGGTGGAATGCCGGGTTATTTTTATTTTGTGTTCTTTCCATCTTAATGTGCATTCCAATGATTATTTGGCCAGGAAAATGTAGCAGCTTGAAATAATGTGTTCATGAATTTTTTGTGAGTTTCATTGCCATGTAAAAAACATGTGTTAATTGAAGAAGTAAGCAGTAGAATGTTTGCATACTGATGATTTGAGAGAGATAGGAGGTGTTGCTGACAGCAGTACATGATAACTTGTAACACTACAAATGAAGTGTGCTAAATGTGTTATAATGTTGAACAACAGATGACGCTGCAGTCTCGAAAAATCTAAACTAGGATATTTTCCAGATATTCACCATGTGCAGTAATAATATGGCGTATTCTCGGAACGAAATTATCAGAAACCCAAGTAAACGTCTCAAGCGGGATGGCTTCACATGCAAAACAGATGTACTATTCCAGTTATTCAACTGTTTCAGGAAAGTGACGGTACACCTGGTCTTTTAAGAGTTCCCACAGATAAAAGTAGTAGTTTACATTTTTCCAGATTTCAGCGCCATCTGTTGTGGAATATTGTAACTAATTTTAAAGTCTGCCTGAAAATTTACTATTGTCCCAAGCGTATTGCAATAAACTGTGAATTTCTATCACAGTCCGTTTCGTTTTTATTGATTTTTCATATATACCAGTCATTTTTAAACACCCTGTATTAACCAGTGATCAAACCAAATTTTATTAAAATATGTCCAATATCTCTGGTTAACCAAAAACAAAAACTCTCTTAATTTTAAACACCACTGAATTACCCATCTAATCTAGTCGCCAGAAAAAAATTAAGTGATTCTAATTTCAATTCGGTTATAATTTAGTACTCTAATTACCGTTCTCATATTTTTTCCAGAAACTCAAGCTGTAATTATGGTTATTCGTCAGACTTTCTGGGAAAGAGAATAACTGCTCATTTCAAAAGTTTTCGTGATTTAATTGAGATGGATTAAGTGAACCCAAAACTAATTATATAAAATAATCTTTTTCTTTCTCCAGAATGTACGTTGATATTGCAGCATTAACAATTAAGAAAAAATATTTCTTCTTCTTATTTATAGCATGCTTTTTTGCTTTTTACCCAACAAATACTACTCAATCATATTCTAAATTTTAAAAAAAGATGTTTGTTAAGATGTCAAGGAAATGCCTTATTTTAAAAATAGTTTTCGACAAGTAATATTAAGCTTCAGTTATAAATACTAGATTTCAAAAAACTTGAAAAGCAATTATTTCATTTGAAAACATATTCTGATTAGTAAAAGAATTACTAATCGGATGGATTGTTTTGCAAATAGAGAAATGTTTCAAAAGTTCATTTTGAAATAAAAACTTTTGAAAGTATAGCTGATTTTACAGACATTTTTATAGAAAATATACATACCTGTACATTTAAATGCAATAAATCAAAATTTTGAAACTCTTTAAAAAAATTTATTTTTGAGCTTTAAGTTTTCGACAAGTAATATTAAGCTTCAGTTATAAATACTAGATTTCAAAAAACTTGAAAAGCAATCATTTGATTTGAAAACATATTCTGATTAGTAAAAGAATTACTAATCGGATGGATTGTTTTGCAAATAGAGAAATGTTTCAAAAGTTCATTTTGAAATAAAAACTTTTGAAAGTATAGCTGATTTTACAGATATTTTTATAGAAAATATACATACCTGTATATTTAAATGCAATAAATCAAAATTTTGAAAAACTCTTTAAAAAAATTTATTTTTGAGCTTTAAGGCCTCATATCTATGTTATTGTTTACCTTTGTCATGTGCTTGAATAGCATCAAAAAGGTGTACACAGAATTTGTGTGATAAATGGCAATTTAAATGCTCAAAAATACATAAGCGAAATACTTGAGCCGTGTAACGTATCCGATCCCTGTTTAAGGTGACACAATAAAGAAGCAGGTGTTTCTTAATTAAATGATTTATTTACACCTTGCAGCTATATACACATTTCTATATACACACAATTTAATTACAGTTCACAAGTATGTGATACAATAGACGTAGGCCTGAGTAGAGACGTACACGTAAGGTCACTGCCGAAAGGTTTGGTAACCGACGGAAGAAAACAATTCGGTAGCTTCGAGTAATATTTCTAGGAAATAATTATGTAGACAGTACACATAATTAGACAAGAGTGTTTGAAGTAGCAATTGGTATCTTCGAAGAAGATAAAAATGAAGTCAGAATTCCTAGAAGGAATATACGGTCAATCCTGAAGAGGATCGAACTAAAAGAAAACCCAAGGCACAGGGTATAGTTATCAATCTCAGAAAGAGATATATCACAAGTTAGGATTTTCTCTAAGATAACTCTCCGATGGAGTGACTGGTCAAGACGACCTACGAATTAGCTGGTTGCTAGCTAACTCTCAAAAGAAGTTATCCCAAAGTGGGGTTATCGCTAAGATAACTCTCCGATGGAGTGACTGGTCAAGACGACCTACGAATTAGCTGGTTGCTAGCTAACTACTTCTTAAAAATCTCCTCTCGTCTCTTTTTTAGGGAACGGGCTTCTAAGAGAGGGAGTCTCACCCACGATTTCCTCATTGGATCATCTGGCGATGATCTCACCTTCAACTAACTGGATTGGTCTCAGCTAGACAATCACCGACCGCAAACCAGGGAGTCTCCGGAATTTCGTGTCGGAAGATCCAACGTTTCGGCATTCCCTTTGAGGACTTATGGTTTCGACGACCATCTTTCTGGCTGTCAGTCTGGGCGCCGGGCTGTCTGCTCTGTTGTTTCGCTACTGTAAGACACAAAAGTCTAGACATCGTGGTGCTGGGAAAACAACACCTTTGTTTCCACATTTGAGAACATTTCTCAAACTTTTTTGAGAAGCAAAGTCTTTGAGGTAGTAGGCACGCCGTTACAGCCCAAACTGAAGATCCAAATAGTTTTCCAAGACAATCAACAAAATTCAGTGGAATACCTTGTAGCTATTGTGGATAAAAGGTTATATTAAGATAAGCATATTCTTCTACTGAATGGCCTGCAATAAGCCTAGATCAGCTTTTCCCAACCATTCTTGGCTGATGTATCACTTGGTTGAACATCATGCTACATGACTATTTTGTAAAAATAATTGTATTTTGAGAACAATTCGTTATTACGAGTTTGTGTATTTATTTTCATTATACTTTTTATATTGTGACCATGTATACACATCATATTATGAGACAAATTACATTGAAATAAGCCTAAACGTGATTATACCCGATTATAAACTTACTGTAATATATATATATATATATATATATATATATATATATATATATATATATATATATATATATATATATATATATATATATATATATATATATATATATATATATATATATATATATATATATATATATATATATATATGTATATATAATATATATATATATAGGGTGCCCCAAAACGACGGCATAAACTCTGTACAACTTGATTCCTCTTTGGGAGTACATAAAAACTGCCCAAAAGAGCGTTTTGTACGATCTATAGTATAAAAGAAAAATACGAAAAACAAAGTATAAAGTCACTACTTGTGCAAGTAAAAAACAAACAATTGCTGTTAATATTAAAACTTCTGCTGTCCATCCTATCACGTAATATGAGAAGATAAATTAAAGTTGGCAACTAACATGCGGTCAGGAAATATAAAAAAATTATTCAGTCCAAAAACAAACCATTTTTTACCTGCCTTACAGTGTACTTTACAATACTAGAAAATTAAAAATTTTGCTGATGCCGTCATATGACGGGCTCTACGCTAGTTTTGAAATAAAAACTTTTGAAATTGTAGCTGATTTTACAGACATTCTTATAGATAATTTACATACCTGTACATTTGAATGCAGTAAATTAAAATTTTGAAAACTCTTTAAAAAAATTATTTTTGACCTTTAAGGCCTCATATCTATATTATTGTTTACCGTTGTCATACACTTGAATAGCATCAAAAAGTTATATGCAGAGTTTGTGTGATAAATGGTAATATAAATGCTCAAAAATACATAAGGAAAATAGTTGAGCCCATGCTGAAGCTCCAAACAGGATGTTTTCCATGGGTTATATATGCTAGAGTAATAATATTCCGCGATAGTGGGTGAATTCACCATTAGGTAAATCACGTACAAATTTTTGAGTTTCCATAATAGTGTTGTAAAGAACTACAACTTTTCTTTCTCGGATTAAAAAGAACTACACGTTCGGCTTCGCACGGAGAAGATTTATCGTTGAAGATTGGGTTTGTGAAAAGTGTAGTTGCTCCGATTTAAGATGAGTAAGTGTGAAGTTATATATTTGTGATTAATTCAAGTGTTTTAAAATTGTATAGTGGTGTGATATGTTCAAGATACCTGTGTTTTGCTGATCAACAAATAAATAAGAATTGTAAATTCATGATAGTGTACTTCCCTTGATTAAAATATTCAAAAAGATATGAAGATTCTACATACAGTTTTACTTAAATGTCATTATACAAGGATATTCGGCGTTAGTCGATAAAAATCGCCGTTCGGTTAACAAAATATCACGTACACCTTTACAACATAATGCCTTCCAAGCAGATATACAATTGAAATATTCAAAACAAATTCTCTCTCGTATAGAGATTTTTTTCTTTATGTTACAACCACCCAAAACTTTCCAGCTCTATTTACTTACTCATACAATCCAATGTAAAAAAAAAATTCATTCTTTTATACCAACAGGCAAAGGAAATATTCATGAACATCATTCGCAATATTTTTCACTCGAAAAAAGATTTCATTTGTTGAAAAACTAAAAAAAAACCTGTATCAATAGTAAAAAAGGGTAGTATAGACTGTATACTACATAAAGACAAAATCTTTTCAAAGTTTTGTTGAAACATATCTTTGGTAGGTGATACGTTTGAGACTAGAAATAGAGCATATTCTTTACCACACACGTACACAAGTTGTCACAATAAATATCAATGCACAAGCGTGCTTTTTTCAGGAAAAGAAATATCGGACGAAAGACAAAAATATAATTTCCATGCGAAAAATAAAAGGTTAAAGGAAGCTAATAAAATATTTTTTATTTCTGCAGTATGAAATATAACACTTATGACAACTTATTTTTAATGGAATAACACACGACTGATTTTAAGGCTTCGGTGAAAGTTTGAAGTGACAAAGTATGATTATTCTCTCTATATAAATTTAATTTTAAATAAAAAATATTAGGAGTTTTCCCTAATTTAACAGTTCTGTTACACAAAATATACAAATATGCAGACTAACAAGTGTGTGGATATTGTAAAAATAATGTTATGTTGCTTTAGTGTTTGAGAAAGAAGAAATTAAAACACATTAAGAAACACATGGACAAATATGTCTTGATTAAACGATTTTATACAATTAAATAAATGCCTAAGGTATACAACTGGAATCAACTTATCATTAGTAGATATTGAAGACTGCCATCGAGTCGGCGTCGACCCTAAAAAACAATATGGCGAAGATTTTTCTCAAAAGGTTTTTTCGCAAATCGCGGATGTCAGCCATTTACCTTCTACTCTTCTTGGTAACAACCTTGTCTGCTCAAAAAATCCGGGTCCACTCAAAAAAAGGGGTCCACTCAAAAACGGCGGGGAGTCAAAATCCCCCAAACCAACGAACACTTCTATTGGTTTGGAGAAGTCCGAAGTTTTTGTCTAGTTCAAACCGGTCCTGTTCTGGTATGTCTTTGACGATGACTAACGGGAAGAAGTACAAAGAACCGAATGTAACTTATTGTTACAGGTATGTATATATATATATATATATATATATATATATGTGTGTGTGTGTGTGTGTGTGTGTGTGTGTGTGTATAATGAAGTAAATTTCAAAAATTCCAAAAACCACTATATATGTACTTACTAGCTGCTTCGCACCCAGCCTTCGGTCTGGGTAATTAATGTTTTCCAATAATATTTTGGAACCACTATAGATACATTCATAAAAAAATCAATCTCGTGTGATGCAGAATGTTAACGAATATGATAGTTTATTAGCAACTGAAAGTCTAGTACATGTACTGTCTTGCCCATGATCGGCTGAATAATAATTCCAAATGCCATGACTTACCTTACTGTAGGAGTCGAATTTTAATATATTGTGAATAGTAATATATATGAACTGTTTTAATGTGATAATTCATTTCACAAATTCTATTTATTAGTAAAAATTTGTGTAAACATTTTTAAAAGGATTATAAATTGCAAGCAAATGTAATTTATTACGTTCCTTTTTTTACACGTCCTTTTTTTCAGTGCATAGAATAAAAGTGAATTTTACGATATGCTAAATCATTAAAATGCTCAAAAATTATTAGTTTTTCAAGTCATTTTAAATAATTCAATGTATTTTATCTATCCTATAGGCTTAAATTAAGTAAAACATGAAAAAACTTTAAAAGATAGATAATATCTATTTACTTTAGCTCTGTAGATGAAGTGTAGGTCTACATTTGCAGGTTCTGAAAGTTTTTGAATTTTTTCTCAATTGAAAATTTTTTTAAATTAGTTTTTTACATTCATATATTTTTTCTTATTTTTATAATATTTTCCCGTTATTTTGCAAACATTTTGGTTACAAACGGCAAAAGAGTTGACCTGTAATATTGAATACAGAGTACATATGTCTAATTGAAATCTTAGCATGATTGTAATCACGGTATTTTAATGGTGGAAATAGTTTAAGTATTCGGTGAATTGTGCGAAGTAATACTCACATCCAAATCCACCAATGTTTATAAATGAAATAATTTACACTTAACTGTAATAGTATATAGATACATATATTATAAAGATATATATTAAAAACAAAGTATTGAAAAATTTTTTAAGAATGTAATAAATCACAGTACTACTAAAAATGCCCCTTGGCAAATTTCGTGAAATTGTTGCCTATGTTTACTAAAACAGAAATGTATTTCATTCGAACAACATTGAATCCCTTGCTATTTGGGCGACTTTTAATTGATGTAGATTGTGCCATTGTAATAGAATTATTTACATTTTCTTAATTAACCAAAACCACTGAGAAAGCAGACATTTAGATTTATGGGCAATTAATCCCTCAACTACAAAGCCAACGGCTCTAAATTATTAAAAATTAGCCATAGTGAACCGTTAATGTTTCATTATATCTAATATTTTTAAGCATTACGTGCATTTAATAAATAAGAAATGGGTTTCACAATAAGAGCTGGATGTATGTATGTATATATATGTATGTATGTATATATGTAATATATGTATGTATGTATGTATATATTTATTTATTTATATATATATATTTATTTATATATATATATACATACATGTAAACATTAAGTAAGTATTATGTATATATACATATGGATATAGATATAGATATATTCTATTTCTAAATATTAACTCTCTATACAAAATTCTCTGGTCCATGTGTTTGTGATAAAATTCCTCCTAAACGGTGAATTGTTTTTGATGAAATTTTGCGTATGTAATTGAATTGATTCGAGAATGGTTTAGATTCACAATTTGAAGTTGTGTATTGCGATATTGCCTTATCTATATGATGCCACAGTAATTAAAAGGGGAACAAATCAAAACATTGTTCAGTAAAATAACTAATTAAAGGCAAGTACCCGAATTTGAGCAAAAAACTTCTACTTACAAAGTACAGGGACTAATATAATCACGATAACTTTCCAAGCTCAAATTTCAACAAAACTATTTATTTATACCATTATAAGCGTAAACCGCTGTAGCTCAGTCGGCAAAGGCAACGATCTTGTAACTGAGAAATAGAGGGTTTGGAACCAGAGCCGGCCAAGCATCCACCGTGTTCATTATAGGTGACTGGGACAAATTAAAGGTGACTGGAGCTAAAATACAGACAAAAATATACAAAAAATACATGTATAAGAAAGAAGATGTCTACGAGATATATATAAATATATTATAGAGGATAGATAGATATATAGATAGATATGGATAGATATATATAGACAGATAGATTATAGATGATATATATATTATAATATAGATATATAAATATATTATAGATGTATAAAAAATTCATAGCAAAAAATAGATGTACAAGAAAGAAGATGTATACTAGAGATAAATAAATATATTATAGAGGATAGAAAATGTATAGATAGATAGATATATATAAACATATAGATTATATATATTATAATATAGATATATAAATATATTATAGATGTATAAAAAATTCATAGCAAAAAATAGATGTACAAGAAAGAAGATGTATACTAGAGATAAATAAATATATTATAGAGGATAGAAAATGTATAGATAGATATGGATAGATATATATAAACAGATAGTTTATATGTATTATAATATAGATATATAAATATATTATAGATGTCATGACAAAAGTCATGTCAAAAAAATAGATGTATAAGAAAGATATATAGATATAAATTAGAGTATAGATAGAGAGATAAAGAGATAGATTAGAGATATATAGATATATATATATGGATATATATATATATATATAGAGAGAGAGAGAGATAGACATGGATAGATAGATTATATATATATATATATATATATATATATATATATAGATAGATAGATAGATATACATAGAGATAGATATATATGGGTAGATGTACATAGACAGATAGATGATGTATATTATATTATAGATATATAAATATATTATAGATGCATAAGATAGTCACAAGAATTTCAGACAAATTTAGACAAAAATATTTAATCAGGAATATTTATGTCACCAATGAAATATAAAAAAATTATTTTCATTTTAAAAAAAAAAAGGACTACTGCAGAAAAGTTTTAATGAAATAAAATATTTATTGAATTGCAAAAATTTATCATGAATATAAAACTACATATGGCTTACATTTCTTGGTACTTTTTTTTCAATACCGTCATACTGAATGTTTTTCTTGTGAAAGAGAAACAGGTATAAAAACAATGATGTAACACCTAACTTTACTCCTCGCGCAAATCATATAATATTCAAAACTCGGGAAATGTATCCCACACTTTCGCAAAGCCGAAAATTTCTTAGCACCGCTGTTACATAAAATATCACGTACATATTTATAACAAAGTGCCATGTATGTGGAGAGATATTTCAAATATTCAAAAACTCCCTCCAGTGTAGTGTGTTTTTATCTCTACGTTCCATATTCATGCACCATTCACAATCAGAAATGGCAAAGGAAAATGATAAACTAGTTGCGGCTCGGAAATATTTATGAATTTTATTCGCGTTGTTCGGCAGCAGAAAAAAAATCTGAAATTTAAATCAAATCTAACGTAACTTTATAAATTTTAAAGGAGTTATAAATGTTAAAACTTTTATTTGTTATACATTGAAGTACCAAAACCATGTGATCACCACTTGAAAATTTTATTTTAGTTATTGATGAAATGTACCACATTTTTATTCGCAATTTTATAGAGTGATTGTCTGAAATACTGCTCAATATAACGGGGATATCTTTTTAAAATTTCATAATACACAAAATAGATGTATAAGAATGATATATAAATATATTAGAGAGGATAGTTAGGTACATAGATAAATAGATTATAGATATAGATAGATAGGTAGATAGATAGATTGATATAGATATGTATAGATATATATGGATATAGATAGATAGATAGATAGATATAGATAGATATGAATGGATAGATATATAAAAACAGATAAATATAGATATATATATAGATATATATGTATAGATGTATTTAGAGAGATAGATAATAGATTATATATATTATATTATAGATATATAAATATATTACAGATATTATAGATGCATAAGAAAGTCATAAGAATTTCAGACAAATTTAAACAAAAATATTTAATCAGGAAAAATGAAGTATAAAAAAATTATTTTCATTTTTTTCATACTTTTTTAAAAATTTATTTTAAATAATCCTCAATATACCTTGCATATCTTCTTATAATTTCATAATACACAAAATGCATGTATAATATATATATATATATATATATATATATATATATATATTAAAGAGGATAGATAGGTACATAGATAGATAGATTATAGATATAGATAGATAGATATAGATATGTATAGATATATATGGATATAAATACATAGATAGCTATACAGATATATATAGATAGATATCTATGGATAGATATATATAAATAGATAAATATACATATATATAGATATGTATAGATGTATATAGACAGACAGATAATAGATGATATGTATTATATTATAGATATATAAATATATAATAGATATTATAGATGCATAAGAAAGTCATAAGAATTTCAGACAAATTTAGACAAAAATATTTAATCCGGAAAAACAAAGTCACCAACGAAGTATAAAAAATTATTTTCATTTTTTTCTAAGAAAAAAGGACTACGGCAAAAAAGGCATGTTTTAATGAAATAAAATATTTATTGAATTGCAAAAAAAGATATATAAATATATTATAGAAGATAGATAGGTACATAGATAGGTAGACAGATAGATAGATATGTATAGATAGATAGGTAGACAGATAGATAGATATGTATAGATAGATAGGTAGACAGATAGATAGATATGTATAGATATGTATGGATATATATAGAGAGATAGATAGACATAGATAGATATGGATAGATATATATATAGATAGATATATATTTTCCTTCTGATTATGATAACCTTTGGCAAAACCAAAATTAATTCCCCCTTAGCTTAATTATTCTTACATACCTTATTTATGCAGCTTAGTTTCTATTCTTACGCATCATCGTATGATTAATATTAACACTTCCATTGGCTGGCTTCCTAGTGCCCCACACCACTATAAAAACCCATGTAACACGTTTAGGTGACATGTCTCCAGACTTCCCACCAGCCCTTACGATTTCCCCTTACCCACTTTTTAATGACCGGCATCTAAATTACTCCTTTCTAAATTCATAATTTAATTTTTACTTGACTGATTCTACTTCGATTATTTCTTACCTTTAGACCGGGGATAAGGCCTTTTGGCTAAGGAGCCCCATAGCCGTCCTTTATTACAGGAGGAGGTAGGTGACAGGTAAAATTGTTTGGAGGTCAAAGGCGTACGGAACTATAACTCTTTTAATCTAAGAGCGCTACCATATTGTAGTCCAGATATATCACAGGTGACATACGTATCATAATGATGTCACAAGTCGTCATTATGACGCGACAGGGAGGGATATTTATGATACCAAATTCCTATATCCGGCGTTAATCCGTTTTGACGTTATTCTGATGCTGAAGTACCCAGTGACATATTTCGACCACAATATGATAGCACCTTAAATAGCTATTGGAGACTATATTTTGCCGCAACTGATATATTTCCTTTAAATTACTTGCTAAAAAATTAAAATTTTTAAGTTTCTTAATAGACGTTTAAAACGTGCTTTGTCAGATAATATGCCTTTTATCTGTAAGCCGCAGTACTTCAGTCTACAATGTCAATGCTCTTGTACGAGAGGGTCGTGAGTTCGGAGCCCGAGCCTGTCTAAGATCCGCCGTATTCGTTAAAGGTGACTGGGGCACGTAAAATAGGTTCTTGGTCACACTGTCCTCCAAGTTCTCAATCAATACCTGTGGGCGTGGCAGGCTAAGCCTACGAGTCTCCTACTTGGTCCCTGGTTTTAAATTACGAGGACTCACTTCAGCAAAAGTCTTTCTTTCATCCTAGCAATGCTCATTAAAACGAAAGGCACACCCCTTTGCCTTAATACGAGTAGTGTATGGCTCAGTCGTGCTTGGTTTGTCCAAGTGGCATCAGAAACAACAAATAAACTTTTACTGTGAGACTTTTAACTATCCCTTTTAACCAAAACTGAATGAGTTATCACAGATTTCAATACAATACCCATACGTACGTATGTAAGAATATCCCCTATATAATAATATCCTAAGTTATCTGCCCGTCTGTCCTCGAACTTATGAAGTGGTTGAACCTGGAATTGATATAGGTATCCATATTGGGTTCTTGATGAGTTAGGGTTAGCAAAATTCAAAGCGAGTTCGAAAACGTTCGAAATCCACCCCTTTCTCCCTTTTCGATCATTTAATGCCATTATTTAAAGCCTTATTTTTCCCGGTTAGGCGAAGGTGATTAAATTCATCAATTTATCCCATTATAAGTAGATGAAAATAACACTTTTTTCTAGCATTATGACGTCATTTCTTTAACCATCTCATTTAATCATTTCTTATTTTAAATTATTTAAATATCGTCTGCATTATTTTCATACGTTTTATCGCTGAATTTAGATATTACTTACATTATTTTCTTTTATATTTGGCTTAAATAACAGATTAGGTACATATGTGATAATTTTAAATTTAATCATGGGTTAGTTTTTGTTGGAATGAAAATTTTATCACACCGTGTTCATTAAAGGTGACTGGAGCACGTAAAATATGTTTGTGGTCACAATGTCCTCTAAGTTCTCAATCAATAACCTCTGGGGGTGGCAGGCCAAGCCTACGAGTCTTCTGCTTGGTTCCTCTTTAAAATTACGAGGACTCACTTCAGCAAAAGTCGTACTTTCACCCTAGCGGTGCTCATTAAAACGAAAGGGGCACCCCATTGTCTTAAAATGAGTAGTGTATGGCTCAGTTATGCTTGGTTTGACCAAGTGGTATCAGATAAAACAACGTTTTTTTTTGTTTTTGTTTTTGTTTTTTTTTCCTTTTAGACCATATTTATTTTTTCATTTTGTCAATTTTAATTTAGTATATTTCTTTCATTTTCATGCATTATATATAGTGTAGCTTAATCCCATACGGCAAAATCATACTTCATGGATACAATTCAATACGTCAAAAAAATAATATTCTATTTACAATGGCATGCACAAATATTTATGAATTTCACTCGCAATATTTTTCGTGGAAAAAAAACAGTTTTTGTTTCATAGAAAAACTAAAAAGACGACCACAATAGCAAAAAAATTTATACTTTTACATTTTCAATTTAAACATATCTCCCCTATATGTTATAAAACAGTACAACAAAAAGTGAAATTCTTCAAGTCATATCTACCATGGCAACAAAATATTTCCTTTGCAACAGATGCATATAAATTCCTTCGATAAATACAAACATATTCTTAAGCTTCGCTTGAGATTTAACAGGGGTTGAAAACATTGATGTAGATTTCAATATTATAAACTCTAAAATGGAAATAAAAATCGGAAAAATATGAATAAAATATACTTTGTAGTTCTTTCAGTCAGAACAGTATGGTTCATAACTCCTCAACTGTATATTTTTTGCAAATTTATTAAAGTTTGCATGAACTTGTAAATTAGATATATATATATATAAATATATATATATATATATATATATATATATATATATATATATATATATATATATATATATATTGTTTCAGCATCGTAAAAATATTTTGTATAACCCGTTATCTCCGAGATCCATACTTTTTAACAGATAATCTAAAAGGTTTTTAGGAATAATAATTTACAACTTAAATGGTTAGAATTGTGTGATAAAAAGTCTACACTCTTCGCCATTGGTGCATCCTTGAAATCGAAGTATTTGGGCTTGGTTTGGAGTGCTACGGTCTACCTTTTTGCAAAAAGAGGGCTAATGAGACCGGGACCTACTTCTTAAAGCCGTGTGGTGTACTGGTATGGTGAAATCACTCACTCGTCAGAAGGTTATTGTAAAATTCCATTTATATATATATATATATATATATATATATATATATATATATATATATATATATATATATATATATATATATATATATGTACATTAAGCAACAACAGTTGAGCCTTGCTCAGCTCGAACGGCAGGGGAGAGATAGAACGACTACGCTTTCCCTACCAGCTTCTTATCTACTACCTTCTCTCCTAGCTGGGAGAGGGAGTTCGTGGGTTCGAATCCCACTATGGCATGGATGTTCGTAGCCTTTTGGAATCGGCTTTAAGCAGTAGGTCCCGGTCTCATTAGCCCTCGTGTTGCAAAAAGTAGACCGTAGCGCTCCAAAAACCAAACCAAAACCAAACCTAGCTGGGACAGAGAGTGCCCAGAGTACGTGCGCATTGAACTGCGTTAATTAGCTGTGCGCTAGAGGTGAACTTCCCTCGGCGCGGCGGCGGTGGAAGGATAACGAAGTACTCGCTCGCTACAGCCGATTCCAAATGGCTGCGAACATCCATACCACTGTAGGATTTGAACTTACGAGCACCGGTACCAACACTCTAAATATTAGGCCAGCGCTGGGTCGAAGTATTTGGGAGTTTACCTTGAATTTGCTACACGACGTACGTATAATCTGCAATAGTGTGACACATTATATTTGTTGTTGCTGGCAATGCCATTTGGAACTAGTTAAGCTTTGTCAAGCTAGTCAACCTAGTCAACATGCTTGACTGGTCAAGCATGTTGGCCAGAGGCCATATGAATTAAAGCGAAGGGTGCGCTTTTAACTTGAGGAACTCCAAATGGTGAAAGAACGTATTGGCTCAAGTGGTTCCTCGTAATTTAGAAGCAGGGAACAAGCAGAAAACCCCAACCCAGGCATGGACTGTCACCTCCAGAGGTATCGTTTAAGAAATTGGAGGATATTGAACACGAATATATTTCACATGCCCCAACCACCACTAACTTACACGGCGTATCTCAAACTTGTTCGAGCCTTGAACCCGCAATTCTCCAGTTACGAGATTTGCGGCTCTATGTTATCTTTAAGTTAGGTGTTTCTGTGTACAAATTACTGAGCTGATAAATTAATTTATTTTCAGCTGTATCTTTCCCTGAATATATATAGTGATATTGTGGAGGACCATCACCCCTGTTTAATACTGTGGACTTTTGGTAAAGAAATATCCGCAGGAAATTTGTAAAAAAAGAAACGAACTTCGTTGATTACAACTATCATAAAATTAAAGAAAGCAATCTTCTACCTACAACTTTGTACATGAAAAAGTTAGTTGAACCTATCCAGATATACAGTCAAAGATAATCCGTTGGTATAGGACGGACATCAGAATAGGCAGCCAGTAGCACAGATGAAAACATTCCTTCCAGCTGAACAGGAACTCCAACAAAACTCTACGCTGGTCTGACTTAGTTTGAAATTTCCCATGGTTTTACATTCCGTGGTAATATACATTCAAAAGCCAAAACATTATGACTACCTGTCAATAACGAGTTAGCCCACCTTTGGCACTCAACACAGCTTCAATCCATTTTGACATGGATGGCACAAGTCCTTGGTAGATGGCCAGAGACAGATTGTACCAGATGTTTAAAAGCAACGGTTACGCAAATCCGAGATATTGTGGATTGGTGGTCTTTGAACTCTGAGCTGGCTTCTCATGACATCCCAAATGTGTTCTATCGGATTGAGATCCGGTGAGTTAGGCGGCTAGGACATTAAATGGAATTCAGCATCATGTTCCTGGAAACACTCCAACACAATTTTAGCCTTGTGTCACGGGGTTTGTCCTCTTGGAACATTCCATTTCCAGCTGGAAAAACAGGTGATGTAAGGGTACAACTGGTCCACAATGATGTTTGGATACCCTGTAGCATTCATGGTCTGCCCCAACCACGGGTCCCAGAGACATCCACAAGAACGTTCCTCAAAGCATAATACCGCCACCACCGGCCTGTGTATGGCCTACTGTACTTTGAGGGAGCAATTGTTCGCCTGGAAGACGGCGTATCCTGATACGGCCATCGGCATGTTCAATGACAAACCGTGATTCATCTGACCAGACAACTCTCTCCCACTGATCCATGGACCAGTCGCGATGTTCCCGGGCCCAGCGTAGGCGCAGTTGGCGATGACGCTTGGTCAGCAAAGGCACACGAATGGGACGTTTGCTGCATAGCCCCATATCCAACAGTGTCCGCTGAACAGTGTGATCCGATACTATTCTACTTGGCCCTGCATTGTATTGGGTTGTCAGCTGCGCCACTGTCTGGCTCCGGTTTTGCTTCACTATGCGAAACAGTCTCCGATGACCTTTTCCTTTGATAGCGTGTGGACGTCCAACACCATGTCGTCTACTGCTAGTTTTACCGTCATTCATCCACTTTGCATAAGTGCTAACAACTGTAGATCGCGAACAACGCACGAGTCGTGCAGTTTCAGAAATACTTGTTCCTAGCCTTCGAGCCATTACAATCTGCCCTCTATCAAAATCGATTAGATCCGCAGCCTTTCCCATCACACACAGTAAGTGAAAGAATGATTCTTCAGACTCTCCAGCAGCAGTTAAATACACACTTCCACCTGATCACGTGCCTACCACGTCATCCAGGCGAGTTCATTGCAAAATGTAGGGGTAGTCATAATGTTTTGGCTCTTGAGTGTAATTCCGTCGCCATAATATAAATGATCCTATCTTTAAATTTAATTTACTTAGAATTCTTCTGGAAGGGTTACGTTTTTATCAATTATTGGTATTTTCTTGTCTTCTGATATTATGGTGAAGCAACTATTTTATGAAATCCTACACTCACCACCAATTTTTACAAAAGGCGAAAACATTATTTATCAATTTTTGTAGCAGTATTAATCATAAGACGGAAAGAACGTATAAAATTGGTTTGCTTTCTTTTATTTTGTTTAAACTTATCCCTACGAAATGTTACGTGCATGAAGCATATTAGAGCATCAAATTCCTCAAACCATAAGCACAGGCGTCGAAATATTTCTTTCGGTAGAAAAGCGTGTAAATTATTTGAATAACCGTAAATATTTCATTCCTTACGCATAAGGTATATGTTGAATAATAGAAAATATGCAAACGGAAGATGATATTGCACAAAATGTAAATAGAGGAGTTGTTTACAATTGCCGACAAAAAATATTTGTGAATTTCACTCGCAATAATATCCGTGAATAGAAGTTTTCGCCAATAACAAAAAAAAATATGTATATCCTTTTTGATTTCAGTTTTTTAGTTTAAATGTATTTCTCCAATTCAAAATGTAATAACTGAATACGGCATGCTTTAGATCATATGCACTGGTGATAAACTATTTTTTTCGCGAGTAAATTCTTAAAATGCGTGTAAATTCCCCCTGCTTCATGAAGGGTATTTGTTTGTTTTAATTAGAAGCGCTAGGGCCTACTGTTTTGCAACATAAGGGATAATAATATTGGTATCTACTGCTTAAAGCCGATTCATAACGGCCTGGAAATTCCATGCCTTTACCGAGGGTTTAAACCGCAAACTTTGGTACCAAAGAACTTTGCCTTACCAATTCGGCTTTTTTTCGGCATTACATGAGTTGTAACTTAAACAATTTCTTTCTCGTCAGGTGCCATCTCAAATATAAACGAAATAAGAATGCTGTCCCGAAATATCCAGCGATAATCTGCTTGTGAAATTCTTAAACTGTAAAGATAAATGTTTAATTTAAATAGAAAAGTATTGTAATTTCCGGGTGAAACGCATTATGAGCGTAAACACCGCCATAAGTCAAATTGCCCGTGACATCACTGTAAACATCACAGTCATAAAATCTTCACCTAATCAGACTTTACTGAGGTATTTCAAATTTGTTTAGCAATGAAAGTAAAGTTAAACATAATAAAATCAAAATAACAAAAGAAAGAAAAGTGGTCTCCTTATGTTTTTCTTTTCATAGTTTCAACATATTCCACCAAATGTTAAGACCAAAAATAACAGATTATGAAATTCTTCAAATCATATTCACGGGTGATGAAGTATTTCCTTTGGCACAGATGCTTGTGAATTCTTTGAATAAATTTAAATGTGCGCTGTCAAATGAAGTACACAGTGATGAAAATGATCGAAGTGGAAGACAAAATTTTAGATTACAGAAAAAGAAAAATGATGAGGAGTTTACAGTGGATGACTAAAATACTTCTGGAATTCATTCTCAATATATCCGTAAGATACACAAAGTTTTCATATATACCAAAAGAAAGGAAACGTGTTCTCCTTCTGTTTTTCTTTCCTAGTTTCAAGATATTACGCCAAATATTACGACGAATAGCAAAATGTGAAAGGCTTTAAGTCATATTTACAGGCAATAAAGTATTTCCTTTGGCACAGATGCTTGTGAATTATTTCATTAACAATGAAAGTACTCCCGTTCTACGCATGGGGCACACGGAGACAAATGGGATATATGAAAAAAGGAGGATAACAGTACAGGAAAAGAAAAACGATGAGGTGTTTACAGTGGATGACTAAAATACTTCTGGAATTCATTCTCAAAATACTTCTTGGGATAAACAAAGTTTTCATCTACATCAAAAGAAAGAAAATGTGTTATTTTTATGTGCTTCTTTTTCATAGTTTCAACATTTTCCACCAAATGTTACGAATAAGAATAAGAGAATATGAAATGCTTCAAGCCATATTCACAGGCAATAAAGTATTTCCTTTGGCACAGATGCGTGTGTATTCTTTCATTAACCATGAATGTACCTCCTTTCTACACATGGGGAGCGCAGAGACAAATGGGAAAGATGGAAAAGGAAAATAACATTACAGAAAAACAAAAATGATGCGGTGTTTACAGTGGAGGACTAAAATACTTCTGCCACTCATTCTCAATATATCCGTGAGATAACAAAGCTTTCTCCTATATCAAAACAAAGAAAAGGTGTTCTCCTTCCGTTTTTCTTTTCATAGTTCCAACATATTCCACCAAATGTTACAACCAAGAATAAGAGAATATGAAATGTTTCAAGTCATATTCACAGGTGATAAAGTATTTCCTTTGGCACAGATGCGTGTGTATTCTTTCATTAACCATGAACGTACCTCCTTTCTACGCATGGGGCTCACAGAAACAAATGGTAAATATGGAAAAGGAAGATAACAGTACAGAAAAAGAAAAAAGATGTGGTATGTACAGTGGATGCCTAAAATACTTCTGAAACTCATTCTCAATATATCCATAAGATAAACAAAGTTTTCATCTACATCAAAAGAAAGAAAATGTGTTCTCCTTCTGTTTTTCTTTTCATAGTTTAATCATATTCCAACAAAATTTTACGACCAAGAATAAAAGAATATGAATTGATTCAAGTCATATTCACAGGCGATAAAGTATTTCCTTTGGCACAGATGCGTGTGAATTCTTTCATTAACCATAAAAAAGTACGTGTGTATGTGTATGTATAATGTTTAGTTATACCTCCTTTCTACACATGGGGTGCACAGAGGCAAATGGGAAATATGGAAAAGGAAAATAACATTACAGAAAAACAAAAATGATGCAGTGTTTACAGAGCAGGACTAAAATACTTCTGCCACTCATCCTCAATATATCCGTAAGATAACAAAGTTTTCTTCTGTATCAAAAGAAAGAAAACGTCTTCTCCTTCTGTTTTTCTTTTCATAATTTCAACATATTCCATCAAATGTTACGACCAAGAATAAAAGAATATGAAATGCTTCAAGCCATACTCACAGGCGATAAAGTATTTCCTTAGGCACAGATGCGTGTGTATTCTTTCATTAACCATGAAAGTACCTCCTTTCTACGCATGGGGCTGAAGAGACAAATGGTAAATATGGAAAAGGAAGATAACAGTACAGAAACAGAAATAAGATGTGGTTTTTACAGTGGAATACAAAAATACTTCTGCAACCCATTCACAATATTGTAAGATAAACAAAGTTTTCATTTACATCAAAAGAAAGAAAACGTGTTCTCCTTCTGTTTTTCTTTCATAGTTTGAACATATTCCACCAAATGTTACGACCAAGAATAAAAGAATATGAAATTCTTTAAGTCATATTCACAGCCAATAAAGTATTTCCTTTCGCATAGATGCGTGTGAATTCTTTCATTAACCATATAAGTACCTCCTTTCTACACATCAGGTGCACAGAGACAAATGGTAAATATGGAAAAGGAAGATAACAGTACAGAAAAAGAAAAAAGATGCGGTGTTTACAGTGGATGCCTAAAATACTTCTGCAACCCATTCTCAATATTGTAAGATAAACAAAGTTTTCATCTACATCAAAAGAAAAAAATTCTTTTTATGTTTTCTTTTCATAGATTGAACATATTCCACCAAATGTTACGACCAAGAATAAGAGAATATGAAATGCTTCAAGCCATATTCACAGGCAATAAAGTATTTCCTTTGGCACAGATGCGTGTGTATTCTTTCATTAACCATGAAAGTACCTCCTTTCTACGCATGGGGCTCACAGATACAAATGGTAAATATGGAAAAAGAAGATAACAGTACAGAAAAAGAAAAAAGATGAGGTGTTTACGGTGGAGGACTAAAATACTTCTGCCACTCATTCTCAATATTGTAAGATAAACAATGTTTTCCTCTACATCAAAAGAAAGAAAACGTGTTCTTCTTCTGTTTTTCTTTTCATAGATTCAACATATTCCATCAAATGTTACGACCAAGAATAAGAGAATATGAAATGCTTCAAGCCATATTCACAGGTGATAAAGTATTTCATTTGGCACAGATGCGTGTGTGTTCTTTCATTAACCATGAAAGTACCTCCTTTCTACGCATGGGACTTACAGAGATAAATAGTAAATATGAAAAAGGAAAGTAACAGTGCAGAAAAAGAAAAATGATGCGGTGTTTACAGTGGAGGACTAAAATACTTCTGCAACTCGTTCTCAATATACTTCGTGGGATAAACAAAGTTTTCATCTACATCAAAAGAAAGAAGATGTGTTATTTTTATGTTTTTTCTTTTCATAGTTTGAACATATTCCACCAAATGTTACGACGAAGAATAACAGAATGGGAAATGCTTCAAGTCATATTCACAAGCGATAGAGTATTTCCTTTGCCACAAATGCGTGTGAATTCTTTCATTAACCATGAAAGTACCTCCTTTCTACGGATATGGCTCACAGAGATAAATGGGAAATATGGAAAAGGAATATAACAGTACAGAAAAAGAAAAATAATGCGTTGTTTACAGCGGAGGACTAAAATACTTCTGCAACCCATTCTCAATATTGTAAGATAAACAAAGTTTTCATCTATATCAAAAGAAAGAAAACGTGTTGTCCTTCTGTTTTTCTTTTCATAGTGTGAACATATTCCACCAAATGTTACGACCAAGAATAAAAGAATATAAAAGACTTCAAGTCATCTTCACAGGTGATAAAATATTTCCTTTGGCACAGATGCTTGTGTATACTTTCATTAACCATGAAAGTACCTCCTTTCTACACATGGGAAGCATAGAGACAAATGGTAAATATGGAAAAGGAAGCTAACAGTACAGAAAAAGAAAAACGATGAGGTTTCTACAGTGAATGATTAAAATACTTCTGCATCCCATTCTTAATATTTTAAGATAAACAAAGTTTTCATTTATATCAAAATAAAGAAAACATGTTCTCCTTCTGTTTTTCTTTTCATAGTTTCAACATATTCCACCAAATGTTACGACCAATAATAAAAGAAAATGAAATGCTTCAAGTCATATTCACAGGAGATAAAACATTTCCTTTGGAACAGATGCGTGCGAATTCTTTCAATAAATATAAATGTGTCCTGTCAAATGAAGTATACGATGATGAAAAAGATCAATAAAGAAGACAATATTCTATGTTCCGAAAGTATTATAAAATCTGAAGGAAATAAACTCTTTAGCCTATTGCTTGTTCTGTATAGTACATATATACATCTCTAATTCTTTATTGTATATCACAAATAATACGCATATAACTATATTCTAAGCGGAAAATAATTTGGTGTAGCCCTTAAATTTAGTTATATTTTTTAGTAAGACGTATGAAATTTAAAGCTTTATATCTAGGTACGAGATATGAGCCGTTTTCTTTGAAATCGGGTATAATATGAATGATAAAAATGAATACAATTTACTATAAACTTTATATAAAAATAAATTTTATATAAAATTACTAGTTCTATATAAAAAATAAAAGTAGTGTAATATCATATATCCATATTTTTCAAATTCTTCGAGTGCAAAACCTTAAATATCTCCAATAAAATAAAATACACTTACACCACTTTCAAAGAAAACGGCTCATATACGTACGTATATGTGTGAGTGTATGTGTGTATAATGTTTATTTTGTCCCATTACAAAGGGAATAGTATCCATGCTGTATACAGTGCTGTTCTGGCTTAAAACGTAATTCAAATTCGAAAACAAAAGACTCTGGTATTAAAAGGGGCGGAGTTTACTTAGACATCTTTTCTCATGGACTTCTGCAAAACCCGTACATCTCAATTTATAGTTGTATGAGTTAACCAATCAGGATTCTTAATAGACAGTTACAAGAAGATGCCTGTGACGTAGTTCAAGCGTCACTAGTTATGTAAAGCATAAATGTAAGACGAGCTTTGTTGTTTTCGAGATCGCCAATTTGATAAGAAAGGTCAAAGATAGTCGCCAAGTTTGCCAGAAAGAGATGCCAAAAAAAGGAAAGAATCGCTTGAAAATAATTTTAAGATAGGCATAATTAAGTTAGTTAATTTTTAGGGTAAAAATGTCATTACATATATGTGTATTTGTGTGTGAGAGCAATGATGAATAGCAAAGCTCCAGACGTTCTAATTCTAAATGGAGAAAAAAAGAGTGTTTTACTTGTAGCAGTAGTAAAGAAATGTTTTCTTTTTTTTTTTGTCTTACTTTAAACTTATTCCAATCAAATATTGGGAGTCAAAATAACTGAACATAAAATGCCTCAACCCATATGCACCGGCATTAAAATACTTACTTTAAACTTATTTTAATCAAATGTTGGTAGTCAAAATAATAGAACATAAAATGTCTCAATCCATATGCATCAGTATTAAGATACTTACTTTAAACTTATTCCAATAAAATGTTGGGAGCCAAAATAATAGAACATAAAATGTCTCAACCCATATGCATCAGTATTAAGATACTTACTTTAAACTTATTCCAATAAAATGTTGGGAGCCAAAATAACAGACCATAAAATGCCGCAACCCATATGCACCGGCATTAAAATACTTCTCTACAGATGCGTGTAATTTCTTTCGATAACTATAAAAATACTCTTCTACTCATGAGGTAAATAGCAAGAAATATAAAATGGGCAAGCAAAAGATAATACTACATAGAAAGTAAAATGATGCGTTGTTTACAATGCACAACTAAAATATTTCTGTAACTTATTCGCAAAATTGTCCGTTGGATAAACAAAGTTTTCATCTATATCAAAAGAAAGAAGCCATGTTCCTTTTTCTCTTTTCCTTTTAATATATTCCGCCAAATGTTAAGATCAAGAATAAAAGAATATGAAACGCTTGAAGTCATACTCACAGGCAATAAAATATATCTTTTGTCACAGATGTGTGTGAATTCTTTCAATAAATATAAATGTGCCCCAAATGAAGTGTGCAGTGATGAACAGATAAAAGTATAAGAAAATATTCTGGGCTCCGAAAGTAAAATAAAATCTGAATGAAATAAACTATTTAACCCTTTGCTTGTCCTGTACATCATATATATACACTTCTAATGAAATTATTCGCTTGTATTCACAGGTAAAACACAAAAAAAACTATATTTTAAAAGGGAAACAATTTTGTGCAGCCCTGAAATTTAGTTATATTTTTCAGGTAGAAGCATAAAGTTAAAACCTTTATATATAAGTCCGAGATATAATTATTATCTCCTATGAAATAACCAAAGGGTTACGGGTACAAGAATCCTTCAAAATGACAGAATTTGACCAAAAATATGGTTTGGTAGAAGATTTACGATCTCCTGCATTGCTACATAATGGCTAATGAAATGACAGAAATGACAGAATGACAGAAATGACCTTCAAAATGACAGAATTTGATCAAAAATATGGTTTGGTAGAAGCTCTACGATCTCCTGCATTGCTACATAATGACTAACGAAATGATAGAAATCACCTACAAAATGGCAGAATTTGATCAAAAATATGGTTTAGTAGAAGCTCTACAATCTCCTGCATTGATACATAATGGCTAATGAAATGACAGAAATGACAGAATGACAGAAATGACCTTCAAAATGACAGAATTTGACCAAAAATATGGTTTGGTAGAAGCTATACAATCTCCTGCATTGCTACATAATGGCTAATGAAATGACAGAAATGACAGAATGACAGAAATGACCTTCAAAATGACAGAATTTGACCAAAAATATGGTTTGGTAGAAGATTTACGATCTCCTGCATTGCTACATAATGGCTAATGAAATGACAGAAATGACCTTCAAAATGACAGAATTTGATCAAAAATATGGTTTGGTAGAAGCTCTACGATCTCCTGCATTGCTACATAATGACTAACGAAATGATAGAAATCACCTACAAAATGGCAGAATTTGATCAAAAATATGGTTTAGTAGAAGCTCTACAATCTCCTGCATTGATACATAATGGCTAATGAAATGACAGAAATGACAGAATGACAGAAATGACCTTCAAAATGACAGAATTTGACCAAAAATATGGTTTGGTAGAAGTTCTACAATCTCCTGCATTGCTACATAATGGCTAATGAAATGACAGAAATGACAGAATGACAGAAAGGAATTTCAAAATGACAGAATTTGACCAAAAATATGGTTTGGCAGAAGCTCTACGGTCTGATGTATTGCTGCACAATGGATAATGAAAATAGGACCGACTTTTTAGAACCAATTCCGAACGAATACTCATAACAAGCCATCTATACCATGGTAGTAATCGAATCCGAAGAGCAGCGCCCCTCCTTGGTTATCATTCGGCCGATCAAAGATATGAAATGATTTTTTATTCTGATAAAATCAAATTAAGTATACTTTTCATTGTGAAAACACATTTTTAATAATATGGGTATTTTACAGCTCTAAAACCTGTTTTTTGTACTAAACCCTTATTATTAACCTTAACATAATATTAACCTTATTATGACCTTAAACTTAAAAAAAACTTCAGTTTGGTAGTTTTTTTACTTAATAAGTTTTTTCAAACTCTATAAAGTAAATTGCTCTTATGTAGAGTTAGGGGATCAATACCATGAAATGGCAAAAACTGTTATTAAAATATTGTATGATTTGTAGTAATTACGTAATATAAATAATACTTAGGGTGAGTCAAATTTTATCCTCAGTTGTGTTTCTACAAAATTCATAGACGCTTGTGTGTGTGTTTCTGTTTGCACTATCACGTATGAAGGTTCCGGGCGTTCTACTATTAAATGAAGGAAAATAGCAACAGTAAAGAATTATGTTCTTTCTTTCTCCTGACTTTCAACTTACTCCAGTCAAATATTGGAAGTCAAAATAGCAATAGGAAATGCCTCCAGCTACAAGCACTGGCATCATAATATTACGTACGGTACAGATGGGAGTAATATCTTCCAATAACTATGAATGTGCCCTTCTCCGCATGAGGTGTACAGCGAGAAATAGATAATATGGAAAAGGAAGATAACATTACAGAATGAGCAAAATGAGGCGGTGTTTACAGTGGAACACTAAAATATTTCTGCAACTATTTCTCAATACTGTCAGTACGATAAACAAAGTTTTCATCTACATCAAAAGAAAGAAACCATGTTCTATTTCTCCTTTTTATAGTTTCAATATATTCCGCCATATGTTGCGACCGAGAATAAAAGACTATGAAATGCCTGAAATCATCCTTTACAGGCCATAAAATATTTCTTTTGGCACAGATGTGTGTGAATTCTTCCAATAAATATAAATGTGCCCTGACAAATGAAGTACACAGGGATGAAAAGATCGTAATGTAAGAAAATATTCTGATCTCCGAAAGTAAAAGAAAATATAAATGAAATAAACTCTTTAACCCTTTGCTTGTCCTGTACAGCATATATTACACTTCTAATGCATTATACGCTTGTATTCACAGCTAAAACACAAAGATACTATATTTTATACGGGAAACAATTTGGTGTATCCCTTAAATTTAATTATATTTTTCAGTTAGACGCATGAAATTTAAAGCTTTATTTCTATGTACATGATATAATTATTTTCTCCTATAGAATATCCAAAGGGTTAAAGGGACAAAGAATCTCCAAAATGACAGAATTTGACCATAAATAGGGCTTGGTTGAAGCTCTGAGATATGCTGTATTGCTACACGATGGCTAATGAAACCAGGGATGACTTTTTAAAGCCGATTTCGAACGTCGGCTACGAATATTCATACCTAACATAAAATATTTGTACCATCGTAGTATTCAATATTACATAGGGTACAGAGGGGAGAAATATTTTCCAATAACTATGAAAGTGCCCTTCTTCATGATATGTACAGCTAGAAATAGA
>CM063511.1:39209548-39332048 GCA_032207245.1 Pardosa pseudoannulata | reverse complement strand
ATAATGTTAAAATTGCTGATCACGATGCAGAAAATGCTTTACATTAAGAAAAACTTTTTTATTGGTGGGGAAATGGGCTTTATGCATGTTTTAAATTCTCTCGTTGTAGAATATATTTCTTTATAATACTTTGCAAAATGTCTGGAAGGATTTTCCACAAGTATCCATTAGTTTACATCTTTTTATAACTTTTCACAGACTATTATGTTTAAGTTTTAATGGCAAGAAAATGGTCAAAATATGTTTTCCTTAAATAAATGATACTTTGAAAATATTGTCTCCTAAAACCCTTCTGTCTCAAAGCCTTCCTGCTTATGAAGTAATGGGTTTGACATCAGAACAGAGTGCCCCCTCCAACTTGGCGATAAAGCTCTAAGCATGGTAGCCTAACCTTTTTTTCCTGTTCTTGCCGTGTCCAAACAATCTGTATCTATATTTTAATTTATATTATATTGGTATCCAGCCATCCTTGTTCAACACTTATTTATATATTAAATGAGCATAATGCTTAAAAAATAGACCATTAATGGTTCCCTATATGGAGGTCTTGGCCTTGTAAACTGGTCCGTATCCCAGTTCTAGAGGGCCCGTCGAACCCAGTTCAGTGGGCACTCCTAGCGTCTCCAAATTCTAGAACCCACTTTTCTGGCAAATTTAAATTTAAACTCAAATTTAAATTTGTATTCATCTTTAAAAAAATTTCAAAGCTTTTTTTATGTTCAAAATATGCTTTGAAATTGGGTATAAACTTAATATAAAAGGAAGCACAAATTGTAAACATCACATGGCGACAATTTGGCGATCACTTGTACAAAAATAGAGCCAAACACATGGCTGACGGGCCCCGGAGGTGTGATTCTACCGTAAATTGTTGTGGCATTTATTGCCCGTAAATATAAATGCCCAGTTTTAATCGATTTTAGTTGATTAAGTTAGATTATAGAACTCTATCGCATTGACGCACTCTGCATGGATTAAAGTCGCCAAAAAAAGAAAGGAATATAATGTTCTTATGGAATATATTTGTGTGTTAGTAAACACTGCCAATAATTTCGCCTATAGTTCCTTTTTATATCACCATAATTAGGCGATTTTCGTTGATCGCAAATAAAAAGAATTTGGAAAATACGTCTCCTTCGTAAACTGAAAGTTAAAAATATTTCACATTTTATGCTAATTCCTGTAGATGAAATTGTAAAAGAAATATCACATTTCGCAATACTTAAAACACAATGAAACACTAATTTTTTTAAAAATTTGAAGAAAATATAAAGAAATAAACGATTTAAGAAATTTTAAATACAAATAAACACTTTTATAGCAATATTTGAAGATTAAATTATTTCTCAAGATTAAATTATACCAATAAATACTGGAACTATATTGTCCCAATATCGCTACTTGGCGGGCCATAAAATCTCCAAATTTGGCGACAATGAAAGGATATTTGCAAGATGCATCTGTTCTCATATATATGGCATGACGTAATTCTTAATAAAAATCTGGCTGATCTTAAGCATTGTTAATACTGATATTTTACAGTACTTTTTGCAAGATTTCATGATTATGTCATAATATATTTTAAATTATCACAGTAGTCAAAACATCGCCAAGCACTAAACTGAGAGAATCCTAGTAAAATTGGCTATTTATCGAAAGAGCGAAAAATATTCCTGTAAAATTAAAATTTAAAAATTAGCATAAACTGAAAAAATTAATCTACATGATCCAAAGACAAAATGCAGAAAAAATAGTCTACAAAACATCAAATCCAGCAGACTTATAACATTTTCATAAATTAATCAAGTGCAATCAGATGCTGTAACAAGTCAATTTCCATATTTTTACTAAACCAGACTCAAAATTTGAAACAAAAGCTAATTCTTTCAACAACTCAAAAAAAAAGTAAAAGTGTTTGTACCAAGAATTAACAGAAATTTGTGACTATTTCCATACTCTGAAGCTGTCGCCAAAATGGGATTTACATTAGTGAAATTGGTACAGCTCTAGAATACTACACTAGTTGGCGACTTTTTACATTTGGCGTATTTTTATATTTATTTCTAAACATTTCATCTGCAAAACAATTGTAAAAAATCTTAATTTTTTTTAACTTTGAGTTTATGAGAAGCATTTTCGCCATTATATTGTTTATTAATCAACAAAAATCCCCAAATTGTGAAAGATTGATACTTCATGATATTATTTTTACAAACCGAAGTGGTAGAATGCTAGTTAAACCAGTTTAAATTTTCGATGATATCACTGATGTTTATGAAATCCGATTAATTTAATTTTAAAAAAATTAAAAATCAACAAGAATTAGTCTCATTTAATGCATAATAAATAGGTTTCCCAATGAGAAATGGATACCAAAATATTGTAAATTAAAATATAGACAAGGTGAAATCGAGAGAAAAAAGTTACCTACTATATTGCTAAAAACTAACTACCCTGCTTTGTCTTTTATCCCCAAGTTGGCGGGGTTACTCTGTTCTGATGTCAAACTGCTTTAAGCGAATCCTTGTACATCTTTAGTATAGGACCAGATTGGCGACTCTTTACATTTGACGCATTTTTACATTTAATTATATTTTGAAATGTAAATTGGACAGAATAAAAATATTCTTTGAAGATTTATCTGTAATTTTAGATTTATCTAAAATATTCACACCATCCTTATTGACCCTGATATCCCACGTTTTCCTTATTGAATTGTTTTTAAATTTTTTCTTCGCAAAATTAAATTTCTATTGATTTGACATCAGAACAGGGTACCCCCGCCAAGTTGGTGACAAAGCTCTAAGCATAATAGCCTAACATTTCATACGTTAACAACTCGTACGATATCAACGATACATTTGACTAGGTTTCCAATACAAAATATCGCCAACAGGCTCTTATACCGAAGTTGTTCCTTGAAGGTAAGTACGATATATGACTTTACAATTTCATGCACAGGTTAAGCCCATCCCCACCGGCTTGACTAAAGAACTGGGTTTCCCCACCAACTTGGCGATAATGGTTTAAGTATGGTCGCCTAACATTTTCTCCTGATCTCACCGTGTCCAAACAATCTGTATGTATATTATAATTTATATGATATTTGCATTCAACTCTTCTTGTGTAACTCCTTTCTTATATATAAAGAGTGCGAAATGCTTAAAATTTAGAAAAATAAAAATTAGATATAACAAACCATTAATGGCTCACTATGGCTGATATTTAATAATTTGGAGCTGTTGCGTTTGTAAACTGTTAAGGGATTAATTGCCCATAAATATAAATGTCCGGTTTTCAAATCGTTTTCTTTAATTAAGTAAGAGTGTATAATTATATTAGGATGTCGCACTGTGCATTAATTAAAGTCGCTAGAAAAAGCAAGAAATACAATGTTTGGATGAATTACCTTTATGTTTTAGTAAATGTTGCCAATATTTTGGCCAAATTTGCCAAGGGGAACCCAATTCTTAATTAGACCCAAAATATTTAGTTATATTTATAAAATACGGTTGCTATTTAATGAAATTATTTTAAAACTATCAAAAGATTAAAAAATAATAAAGTACGATACAAATTACTTCTAGAAATTACTAGCTATGTCATCAAGAAAACTCGGTTCTAGAATTTAGCGACATCGCCCATGCTTGGCGTGCCTACTGAACTGGGATCGGCGGGCCTCCGGACTGGGATACGGCCGCATGATAGCTCAATATTTCCTGTGTTAACACAGGTTACACAGGTTAATACACAGGTTAAGCCCATCCCTCACCGGCTTGACTAAAAAACTGGGTTCCCCCGCCAGTTTGGCGATAATGGTTTAAGAATGATAGCCTAACATTTTCTCCGATCTCACCGTATCCAAACAATCTGTATCTATAATTCTTATATTTGCATCTAACTTTCCTTGTGTAACTCTTTTCTTATGTATTAAAAGTGCGCAATGCTTAAAAAAATTATATATGACAAACAAGCCATCAACGGTTCACTATGGCTGATTTTTAATAATTTGGAGCTGTGGCGTTTGTAAACTGTTGAGGGATTAATTGCCCATATATATAAATGTCTGGTTTTCAAGTCGTTTTCTTTAATTAAGTAAGAGTATATAATTCTCTTACGATGGCGCACTGTGCATTAATTAAAGTCGCCAGAAAAAAACAAGAAATACAATGTTTGGATAGATTACCTTTGTGTTTTAGTAAATATCGCCAATATTATCTTCAAATTTGCCAAGGGGAACCCAATTCTTAATTAGACTCAAAATATTTAGTTATATTTATAAAATACGGTAGCTATTTAATGAAATTATTTTAAAACTATCAAAAGATTAAAAAATAATAAAGTACGATACAACAAATTACTTCTAGAAATTATTAGCTATGTCATCAAGAAGAGCAAGGTTTGACAGAAAACTCGGTTCTAGAATTTGGCGACATAGCCCACGCTTGGCGTACCTACTGAACTGGTATCGGCGGGCCTCCGAACTGGGATTCGACCTCATGATAGCTCAATATTTCATTCGTTAACAATTCGTACGATATTAACGATACAACATTTGACTAGGAATTAGGTTTTCAATACAAAATATCGCCAACTGAGTCTTATAACGAAGTTGTTCCTTGAAGTTAAGTACGATATTTGGCTTTACAATTTCATGCACAGGTTAAGCCCATCCCCACCAGCTTGACTAAAGAACTGGGTTCCCCCGCCAACTTGACGTTAATGGTTTAAGTATGGTAGCCTAACATTTTCTCCTGATCTCACCGTGTCCAAACAATCTGTATCTATATTATAATTTATATGATATTTGCAGTCGTTTTCTTTAATTAAGTAAGAGTATGAGTATGAGTAATTTCTTTAATTGAGTAAGAGTATTCTATTACGATGGCGCACTGTGCAGTGATTAAAGTCGCCAGAAAAAGCAAAAAATACAATGTTTGGATGAATTAACTTTATGTTTTAGTAAATATCGCGGTTAATTCCCAGTGAACAGTACACTCCTTGTCCGCCATCTTGTTTTAGGCGACTATTGGCGAAACACGACTCCGCGAATCACACGCCAAGTACCTAAGCCTAACACGCAGCAGGACAAAGAAGCCATTATACTTAAAATTTTAAAAAACAAATACTAATTAAGAAATTTAAATACTATAAAATTAGAACAAATAACATTTTTTAAATAAATACAATTGAAGAGAATGCAGAACTTAACCACTCCACTGGTGAAAAACAGATGGAAATGTAGCAAGCTGTAAAACCGTTAAATTTACGGCAAAAAGTGTTGAAATTCAAACTTACCTCCTACAACTTTTAATATAATTGGATCAAACAAGAATTAGATCATCATGACATCACATCATTTATTGCTCAAGTTACTCCAAAGAGGATCCGATAACGCACACAAACCAAAGGCGAGAATGAGGTTACCATCTTTTAACGGGAGAGAAAGGGTGAAGTTGACAAGGAGAAAATAAGTATCGCCCGAGAAATGGCGCCAAAAATGTGCCAAAAATACGCCAAAAAAATCGCCAAAATAGCGTACCGTACACTGGGATACAGCCAATATCGCCAATATTTTCGCCAAATTTGCCAAGGGGAAACCAATTCTTAATAGTCCCAAGCCCACCTTTTATGTAGTCAGGAACAAAAATAATATTAAAAATGTTAAATATATTACATCCATTATGATTTTTAATTAACCTTTTTTTATTTACAATTTATGATGTCCAATCACCATTCATAAAATATGCCTTTTATCCTCCAAATTTTGTCCACGAAATAGGAAATGTTATTACCAGTATCAGATATTGCTATAGTTTTGTCTTAATTTTCATTACCATCGCCTTCCGTTTCACCATTTGCTTATTATCCTTCTTGGCTGGATCCGGTTTCTTGATTTTGAATCGGCCATCAGGTCCTTCCCCACTCACTCGTTCCAAAATACCTTTCTCAACACCACTTCTCAAGAATCTATTGATATAGGGCTTCATAGATCTATTCCCTACTTTGAACTTTCCCATGATGTACTCGCGAATGGCTTCAGCGGAAGCTCCCTTGCGCATCTTCAAGGATTTTATAGAATGCAGCACCATTTCGGAAGTGGGAGGATGTTGCGGTTTTTTCCTCATCTTCGAAGCTTCTTTCGGCGGTTTTACCTTCTTCGAATTGGACATCCTTGAACTGACCACCACCTTAGTTTCTGTTAAACTTTCATTTGCTTCAGGATTGAGGCTAACTTCAACTGGAGGAACCACTGGCGTTGTTTCGGTCGGCATAATTGTATCCATTGTATTCTTTTAACTTTGATTCGGTTATAAATAGAAACTTATGAATTATCCTACACAAATCAGATTCTGTGATCTAAAAATTATTAAATTAAATTATTCATTACAGTGTGATGCCAATTTTAATTCAGAGATTCAGTAAACTCGTGATATATTTGCAACGTGAGCCGTTGAAGTTTAACGTGATACCATAATTTTAACCACAGTTTAGCTCATGAATATCCTTTAATTATACGTATTTTCATTACAGTAATTTTCTTACTTTGTGTGCTACAGTCGAAATATATTACAATAAACTATCATGTCATAATGACGTCAGAAGTCGACAGAAATGTAAATTTGGTACGATAAATTCCACTCTCTACCATCAATATGACGCAGAAGCTTTTTTCAACTCCTCTTCTTAGCCCACTCTCCTGTTTCTAATCATGGATCTTGTTGGTGCTTCAACCACATTTGGCGAAATTGGCGTGCTTGCAGCGTGGCGTTTGAAATCTGGCGAGGGGATCGTAACTCAACAAATTGATACATAAACAAAAACAACATTTTGAGGAAAAATTTTACAAAAATTGAATTAACAAAGAAAACACAAAGGAAACACGTAACATTCATTCTAAATAGACTGAAACATTCACTTAATCACAAATTAAATAAACTGAGTGTGATTTTCATCACAAATTTGTGATTTAGTGTAAATTGTAAAATTAATTTAAAATAAGAGGATGGTAGGCGGGATCTCATCCAGCAAAAAACTCTTTGACTTAAAAGAAACTGTATTTTGAGTGGAGGTTGAAGAGGAGTTGTAAAATTGAAAATTTTTTTTCAAATCTCTTATTTTTATTTCCAATGGCTTGGACCATAAGCAAGAATATTGTATGGCTGCTACCATATTACAGTCGACATATGTCACTGGTGACTTCTGTGTCATAATAACGTCAGAAATCGATATATATGGGAATATGGTACCATAAATATTCCTCTCTGACATCATTATGACGCAGAAGTCACCAGTGATATATGTCGATCATAATAAGGTGACATCCAAAGGTATTGAGCAAAGATATTGAATTCGTTGGGAATTCGTATTATAAAGGTAGCACCCTATGTGTATATTTGTAAACAAATACGAGAGTTGACTACAACTCAACTTTTCGTTGGCAAAATATTGCTTGCTTTCATTGTATGTTATGAGCTTCGATATGGATCACATATACAACAAAACACAAAACATGGCCCAAAACATCTCACAAAACCATAGAAAATACATTAGAAACATTAAAAAACTTAGTAACAATAAAAAACATTCTTAGAGAATAATAATTTTATATAATCTGTTTCATTACACTAAGGTTAACACAAATACACCAAAACCCATCGGGTGAAAGCACAATACGCTAATTACTATACATTCTGGACAAAGAAGTTTTGAGTTGAAATATTAAACTCAAACCACGGTAGTGTAGTCTCGAAATACATCGATCTCATAACCGGAGATTTGCGTGTTCGATGCTCAATCAGGAAAAAGATCTGCCATGTTCATTAAAGATAAATAAAAAGAATTTTATTAACGATTGAAAATATGAACAAGATATATAAATATTGTAACGGCGTTATTTGACGGTGTGTCTACATCAAAGAACTTTGCTTTGAGAAATGAACTTCGCTTATGTGGATACAAAGGTGTTGTCTCCACCGGCACCACGACGTCTAGACTTTTGTGTCCTACAGTAGCGAAACAACAGACCAGACAACAGCCAGAAAGATAAACATCGGAACCACAAAGAAATGCCCGATATTGGATATTCGACACGAAATTCCAGAGACTCCAGGGTTTGCGGCTGGTGATTGTCTAGCCCAAACCCAAGTTGGTTTCCAGTTGGTTGAAGGTGAGATCATCGCCAGATGATCCAATAAAGAAATTGTGGATGAGACCCACTTTCTTAGAGGCCCCTCCCCTAAAAAAAGAGGAGAGAAGATTTTTTCAAAGAAGTAGCTAGTTAGCTAGCAACCAGCTAATTCGGAGGTCGCCTTGACCAGTCGCTGTATCAAAGAGTTTCATTAGTTATAATCCCACTATGGGATCTTTTCTATTGAGAGTTAGCTAGAGTCAGCTAACTCGGAGGTCGCCTTGACCAGTCTCTCCATCGGAGAGTTTTTCTAGCGAAAATCCCTAATATATCTCTTGCTGAGATTGATAATGAGACCCTGTGCCTTGGGTTTTCATTTAATATAATTCTCTTCAGGATTGATTTCATATTCCTCTTAGGAAGTCTAACTGTGTTTTGATATTCTTCGAAGAAAACATTTGTTATTTCAACTTATCTCGTCTAATTGAGTGTACTGTCTACTTATAAATCAGAGAACTTTTGGGCGAGATACCGAATTATTTCTTCTGTCGGATCGCCAACATTTCGGCAGAGGCATTAATTGTACATCTCTACTAACGTATGCGTGCATCCAATTATATACCTGTGATCTGAATTTTTTTTTTCTTCTTTATAGAAATGATGTATATAGCAGAGGTGAAAATAAATCAAGAAACACCTGATTCTTCATTGTGTCACCTAAAACAGGAACCGGATTCGTTACAATATATATATATATATATATATATATATAGATATAGATAGATAGATAGATAGATAGATAGGGAAAGTGGGAACAAATAGTAGGAATTGAAAAATAAACCAAAAATTATTAAGGGAAAGTTTTATTCTAATGAGAGCAAAACCTTTTTATTTTAAACTGAATCAAATCGGCTGTTTTATGAGAACTTTAAGGCTCGCAAGGTACTATGTCTCCTTAATATTTAAAAAGTATCTCCCATCTAAGCTCATGACAAAACTTTAAAAGCAAAAACAAACATAGATTTTATGTACTTTGATGTTTTTAAAGTCTTTTCATCTTGAGACATCTCTAAGAAACTCGAGTAGCAGCCTTAAAAAAGCGATGTTGTAAAAGAAAGCTAAATATCTAATGCTGGCTTTTGTTTTTCAGTCTTGAAAAATTCTTTCCCATATGTATGCGAAGCATAAGAAAGTATACTTTCTTTTCTCAAGTCTAGCTTAGAAATATGTAGCTAGAATCGAAAAACTTGCATTATAAACATGCATATATTTCTTTATGTTTGTTTGCATTTAGATATATAAATATATATGTCTAGACATATACCGGGTGATCAAAAAGTCCGTATAAACTTTAAAACTTCTTAATAACCAGAAAAATAACCAAAATAAAAAACGGTTTTCAGGGTTAGTATCGCTAGGACATGAGATTTATTGTAAAACAGAAAAAAGACTCAAAAAAAGTCTATAGAGGGTGCTGATGTACAAAGAAGGAAAACGCAAATAACAAACAGAATACCTCCAAATCGTTTATTACAACAGTATGTATTCCACGTGACAACCACCACATGGGATAACACACTGTAGGCAAGTCACAAATACAGCAACGGCAGAGTGCAAAACCGCTGAACGAGCTTTTATGAGGCCTGTCACTGTTAAAGGCCCTTTTCCACTCGTGACATTCTTCTGAATTCGAAACTTAAGCAAGGCAGCGGATTCCTGGTTGCCGTAAAACAACTTCACCAACAAAGCTTTATCCTTCGCACTCAGCATCCGTGTTCGCATACAAGGTTTACAGGAGGAGGAGAAACTCTGCCACCCGGCCGACCGACGATGGGTTTGCGACCTACAAGGAGTGGCGAGGAGAAAACCCCACATCCACTGTCTAGGAAACCGAGGCCTCGGGAAGGGACCTAGGGCAAACAGACGGGTCAATAGGACCCTGGTTTATTGAGTACTTGAAATAAATTTTACAGAAAGTACAAAAACGTCCACGCGACTCTGTCGGGGGAAGCTCGCACAGGAGTGCCAGCCCGACCAGAGGTGACAACGACGTTGCCTATATTGATACATTTCAAAGGAAAGTACAGATTTTCATTGAAGGTACAGTTATTATTGATTGAACAGTATCGTTTGATTGAGTGGACTACAATAAGAAGTAAAAATAATAGTGGTGGCTATATTGTGGAGAAAGAAAATATATTTTGTTTGAGGTTGAGTATTATAAATTATATGAGTAGGAAATTAATAGTGGGTGGTAGAAACTTCATGTTGCCCTCTGATAATGAGAAAGAATGGTGTTGAGTCTTTCTTGCTGAGCCATTTTGTAGGATGGACAATTGCTATCGTTGGCTTGATGTGATGTGTCACGGAGAGGTGAATTGTTGGAGGTTGAGTTATGCTTGTTATTAAAGTCTGTGCAATTTTTACATTTTGTAGTGCCTGTACATTGTCCCTCAGGGTGGGAAAGGCTGCATTTCACGCAAACCGTTTTAGATCTACAAATTGATGTGGGATGGTGGCCAAGCCTCTGACAGTTATTACATCTCGGGACTCGAATGTAAATCTTGAAGTACACCTTGTCGAAACCAATAAGTAAGGCTGTTGCAAATTGATGGAAATCGAATTTGGTTACATTGTGAAATATGAGGCGGACTTGTTTGGTTTTCTTGTCCTCGATTTTGGCTGATTTGAGGTTAGTGGATAGAAGATCCTTTAAGACTGTTTTATCATGCAATGTTGCTCCTCTCAATTCGACCCCTATGGGTGTTGGTCGTAACTTAGTAACTGTTATGTTCGGAGAACATGTGATGGATTGTAGTTCCTTTTGAACTTCCTGAACTGTGTGATTTTCTTTAGGTAGAAACATCAGGGAGGTTTTGTGAGTCAAATTTTCTGTGAGTTGGTTGCCTATGTTGGAGGTTATAGAAGTAAACTCATTTGTTGTTGTGAATTAAGCTTCTGTGAATATTTTGTTTAGATCTTGTTTGGATGGAAAAAACCTCCTTGATGAAAGTCAGTTCTTCTTGCAGGATTGTAATTTGATTTTGTAGGCTGTCAAAAGATGAAATTTTTTCGGTGGTTGATAATGTTAAAACTTTATGTTGATTGAGGTGTGAATTTAGTTCTTCTTTTAGCTGTGTTATTTGAGTCTCTGTGCTAGTATTTGACAGCCCTGAGAAACCGTTACCTATTGTGGATGTCAGTTTTGAGATGGCATTTTGCAGTAATGAGAGGTCTTCCGAAAATTTATCTTGGTTTATTGTGATTTGCTGTATGGCCGAATGGAGACCTTTAATGTCCTCGGTGACTGAGGAAAAATCTGAATCCGTTGTAAAGTTTTGGAATCTGTCAGAAAGTTGTGCCTCTAAGGCGTCGCTTATTTTCTCTATTTTCGCTTTTTGATAGGTTGGTAAGGAGCTGAAATACATACAAGGTTTACAGCGGTGAACTGTATGTATTTATAGGAGCGCAAATTCTTATAACAGTCTCATTTACATATTTCCACCGAAGTTGCTAGTACCAGCGCCATCTGTCGGCTGTTTTTGAGTTACTGTTTTTCCGTTTAAAAAAAATGTCATGCTCTAGCGTGATCAAATTAAAATTACAACTAAACACTTCTGTTAAATATAAATATTTCCATGATCTCGTTGAAAAAAAAAATAAAACAATTAATGAACTGGTAGATGAAGTAATTAGGTTAAATTACTGTATTACAATTTTGAGTGTCAATTTACTTCTCTAAGGTAATTCCTCAGCTGACCCAGGCTTTTCGCCCATACATCAGCTTTCACTGAAGACCAGTCGCCACGACCGCAACCACAACAGCTACAGAGCTGCTGCTGACCTACGCGAGGTTCCGTCTTGGCTCGAGGATTAATGTGGTCAACCCCAGTAAGGAACAAGCTCTACAGAGGCAAGTTCAGGACTACCAGGGAAGACGAAGAATAAAGATCACTCAGGTGAACCCCGGACTCGTGGCACTCGTGTGTACCTAAAGGAGGTATACCCCTGAGGTTGTCTCTCATTTAGCACTACCCGGAGGTCACATACGGCTTGAAGCTCGTGAAAAGAGAGAGTTTGCCCCCCAATTTAGTTCTATAAAAAGTTTTATTCTATAAAAGCTGTATGTTGTATTACCTGAAAAGCTTGAATCTCAAAGTTACATACTTAATTAAAAGGTTATTTCACCCCGAAAAATCGCCAATATTTTTCACTTATTTACGAATTTTGAGTCAGGGAGATATGCGATGTAGGCTTATTTCTCATAAATCAATATCTTTGAGTGTTACCATGGGTGCTACCCTATTGTGATCGATATATGTTACTGGTAACTTTTGTGTCATAATGATGTCAGAGAGAGAAATTTTGGTACCGAATTCCTATCTCTGGCGATGTCTGACGTCATTACGTGAAGTCACAACTGACATATGTCGACTGTAATATGGTAGCAACCCATATCATGATGTTTCACAGGCGACATACTCTTCTTAATGACGTGAGAATGACTTTACATAGGAGGAAATTTATGGTTCTAAATTCACATATCTGGGGACTTCTGACGTCCTGATGGCTCGACGTCGCCTGTCACATATCTCAACTACAACATGGTAGCACCCACGGAGTAAAAAAGAAAGGAATACTCATGATTTGACTACAACCGAAAATAAATATTTTTAAATACAGTATAAACAATTGGCTGAAGCAATAAGCAGTTTCACGTAGTATCACTGACTATGTAAATGCCCTTCTCCGTTCACGTATATGTCCATAATAGCCAATAGACAACAACAATCTACCCTTCCGTTTCAAACGAAAGTCAAATTTTTCATGAGTTTAGATGCCTCATGCTGCAAGAAATCGCCCTATAAAGGAATTTCACGCAACAATACAGATCTCAACTCCTGATGATACTGGCTCTTTCGTTTAAAAGGAAGGGCAACATATTAGATGCTTATTGGTTATTGTGAATGGGAAAATGAATAGGAAGGGCATTAAAGTAGTTCATGACGTTGCGTGACTTTGAGTTTACCTTCAAGCTCTCATTATAGTCTGTTATATTGATTAATTGTTATATGATAACATTGTAGATAATCATTGATTACTTTTAACTAGATACATGAATATCAGAAAATTACACGAGAACATTCTTCAGAACACAGTTTTAAGTCGATATGTATATTTAATCCGGAAATAAGAGAAACCCACTAAACTTTAGAGGCTTTCTGAGATAACAGTGAGAATGAGAGCTGTTTTGAATACTTATCGAAAACGGTATACCAATCAGGATGAAAGGGCCACAGGCGCTTTCACAGAGCTGCATACGTAATCAAATGGAACTTCGTTGTCACCACAGTGCCTAACATCAAGCATAACTTAAACTGATAGCTCTAGATATATCTTATATTAAATTAGGGAGAATAAGCTTCTAAAGCAAAAGATTCCGTTCAGTAAAACCATTATTTAAATAACTTCATTTGGTTGCCGTTTTAGACCACGCGATCAAGCATTTAATGAAAATATTTAGTAAGATTGTACTCTTTTAATTTTAATTAATGCTATCACCATTAATACATCTTTGCTGAACATATTCTAAAATGAATATTAAATTCCAAACGCCAACTGAATATTTTCAAACGTATTGACTGATTTGCATATTAGAATATTGCCCCTATAAATAAACCTGCTAATGAATTTTCTTCTAATATTTCAATTAATACAGTAAGAAATGTTATCTATGAACTATTTCAGCAATACCAATATATAATATATATATATATATATATATATATATATATGTGTGTGTGTGTGTGTGTGTGTGTGTGTGTGTGTGTGTGGGTGTGGGTGTGTGTCTTAAGTATGTGTATTTATATAACAAATATCACATATGAATTACTCCAGTAAGCCAGTAAGATCTAGAGCCTAGCATCAGCTAGTAGATAGATAATAGATAGATAGATAGATAGATAGATAGATAGATAGATAGATATACATATACATATACATATATAGATATACATATATATACATATACATATACCTATATATGTGTGTGTGTCATAAATATGCATATATGTATAACAAATATCATGTATGAACCTTTCCAATAATCCAGCAAGATTGAGAGCCTAGCATTAGTTACTATATATATATATAATATATATATATATATATATATATATATATATATATAGATAGATAGATAGATATAGATAGATAGATAGATATATACATATACATATACATATATATATACATATATGTACATATATATTACATATATATGTGTGTGTGTCATAAATATGAATATATGTACACTCATGTCCATAAATTAAGGATAATGAAGTTCAGGCAATGAAAGACACAAAAGCAAAACAAATTTGACTTATTTGTAAAGTCTATTTATTAAACGAAAGGTAAAGAGCAAAAAAGATGCTATATGTTTGACATAATTAATAAAAATTGCGATTTTTACTCCCTGGAGCAAATTTTAAAAAAGAACCTATTTACAGAAAACAGTATAACATGGTTAGTATGATGGTTAATACGGAGTATGTCTCCCGGACGATGCAATACAAGCGTTACAACGCCTACGCATGCTGAGTATCAGATTATCAATCTGATCTTGGGGAAAATTACACCACTCTTCAAGCAATGCCCTCCGAAGTTCCGATAGACAGTTGGGAGGGGGTTGACGGGCTGCAATTCGTCGGCCAAGCATGTCCCACACATGCTCTATTGGATTCAAGTCCGGTGAGTATGCTGGCCAATCCATACGGCTGAAATCCTCCGATTGAAGGCATTCGTCTACAATGTTTGCACGGTCATTTCGGGCGTTGTCCTCCATATACAGAAATTCAGGACCCATGGCGCCCCGAAACAAACGTACATGTTGTTCCAGAATGACATCCCGATAGATGTGGCCTGTCATCGTTACACTCTGAACATGCAGGTCAGTTCTGGAACCAAGAATAATTCCTCCCCAAATGAGCCATCCTGCACCACCGTAACGGTGTCGTTCAATGGTGTTCTCTTGGTGGTAATGGGTACCTGGCACTCTCCATGTGAAAGTCCGGCGAGAATCAGAATGTAAACTGAACCTGGACTCGTCGGAAAACATCACACAAGACCACTGTTGCGGTGTCCACAATGCATGCTCTCTAGCCCAGCATAATCGCAGGCGACAGTGAGTTGCGGTAAGGGGAACACATCTGACAGGCCTACGAGCATATAGACCAATGTTCCCTAAGCGTCTGTACACGGTCTGCCTTGAAACTGTCGTACCGGTAGCTGAAGAGAGCTGACGAGACAGGTCTGATGCTGTGCTCCGTCTGTTTCTTTTGGCAGTAACTGCCAAATACCGGTCATCACTCGGCGTAGTAACTCGGAGGCGACCTGTGCTGTAACATCTACTCACATTACCATCATGTTTGAATCGTTGCCAAAGCCTGGAGATGACACTCTGGGCGATTCCAAGTTCCTCGGATACTTACAGCTGGGTACGTCCACATTCCAGTCGTCCGATAATTCTACCACGTAAAAAATCATCCAAATGCTTCCTTTGTGCCATAACTATGCGGTTATTGCACTGAAAGACTTTTAAAGTGCTTGTGAACAATTTTACTTCTTTGCTACCATTCCTTATATACCCCTTTCATACACTCTCGTCATTGTGACGTACTATCCGCGTCATCTGGTGGTTTCCTGCAATTTGCATATTCTTCTTCAAGATGTGTGTGATAATTCTACAGGTGAAATTTTTATTTTAGAGCTCAATTTCTGTGTGATTCTGAATTATCCTTAATTTATGGACATGAGTGTATAACAAATATCATGTATGAACCTTTCCAGTAATCCAGCAAGATTGAGAGCCTAGCATTAGCTAATATATATATATATATATATATATATATATATATATATATATATATATATATATATATATATATATATATATATATATATATATATATATATATATATATATATATATATATATATATATATATATATATATATATATATATATATATATATATATATATATATATATATATACATATATATATATATACATATATATATTCATATAGATAGATAGATAAATAGACAAATACATAGATAGATATAGATATATATGAGTGTATGTGTATATATATACTAGGTCAGACTCTCGATATATATTTTTAATGTCTGTTTTTTTTTATTAATGAACTTATAGAACATATATAATACTTATTATTGAATTTTGTATTTTGTGTTTTAAATACCTAAATGATTTCTTTGTAATAATTAAATTTACACCAACCACATTGCGTACCTCTGTATTTTCCATACTACGAGGCTTTTTAATCTACAGCTTGCTAAAACCAAACAAATCAACAAGAATAATTATAATTTACAACATTTACGTTACTATCAATTTATATATTCGTGTATTAGTTATCATTATTATAAAATCTAGAATATTTCTTAGTAATAATTAAAACTTTACAAAAATAACATTGCGTGATGTCTTTTCACATACCGCGTTACTTGAATCAAAAGCTTCCTGAAACCAAACAAAAAAAATAACAACTAGAAGCTATAATTTAGTTCATTGTGCCCATATAGGTCATTTAATGGGCAGAATAAATTTAATAGGGATATCTGAAATATTTCTTAATAATCAAAACGTTTCGATACACAAGCGAAAAGAAAGTAATGTATACTTATATAAACATAGTAGCAGTGTTCGTTTTGCACTATTCAATTTTTTAATTTTTTACAATGAGGGTTATTCACCGTTTGGTATCGAGAGCATAAAAAATCACGTGATACATTCGTATACATATTTGTTTACATCATTGCTTACTGTTTATCATATATACGCTCTCAATTTTATTTTATCATTTCTTGATCTAGTGCAACTTTTGGATGTACGAACAAGAGTATGAAAGGGATATGAAAGCAAAAAAATATTAGATTTCATCATTTACCTTTAAAAATTTTAATGTAAACAATGGCTTACCAAGTTAAAATTTACTTCGTTTTCATTTGTAACAGCGATAGTTACATTATAGGTAATTTTCGTGTACTCTGCTTTAACTGAAGCATGAATAACAAAGATTTGACTATTTACTTGTAAAAAATTTAAACTCTTTCCCAAAATTCAACTTGATAAACTATAATAATTATACTCTGCTTTACTACAGAGGATTGCCCATGTGATTCGTTTTCGTTTATTTTCTATTTATTTTTAATACATATGTACCGATGTACTTGTAGGAAATTCATAGCCCACTAGTACTATACTAGATGGCGCTACTATATTTTGTAACCCCGCTTGGACGGAGAGATCGAATATAAGCTTCGAAACAAAAGGATGAGCTCTCCCCCTGTACAAAAGCATGTAAATAGCGCGTGTAAATAAAACAGCAAAACTAACCCGCTGGCTGTTCATTGTGTAATTAACGTGTAAAAAACCATGAGACCCAGACGAAAATACCACTGAACCACCGTATCGAAAGAATATGCACAGTACCTTCCCACGATGGTCATCACATGCATACACAGCTGTGGAAGAAATTTCCAAAAAGAATTTAGGTGCAGCTGTTGACTTCGAATTTCAGTGGGTACCCCTGCGGAGGGGTTATAGAGGATAAATTGTAAAAGCTTAACGGTCAAGCCTAGACAGAGATGTAACCATGAGTTATGGGGACAAGAGCTAAAAAAATAATGTCAGCTTACACAAAAGGGGCTATGTTAATGAACCCATCCGCACGCTCGAAGGGGATGCAGATGTGGGAACATTTCAACAACAAGCGATTGGCTAAGAAAAAAGGGACGTTAAAACCGATGTGATGAAAAGAGAGTGAAGAAAAAGGAGTCGATGTCGGGATTCAAGAGTTGCTGGACATCCAGAGAATCCGGGCCAGCAATCGATTCCCGAACCCGCATGCGTATGATCGGCATAGACGTACAGCAAAATAGCGGCCGCTACGCCAGTACCGACGTCCAGCCTGCCTGTTGCCAGATCCAGCCTGCTCCCCTGTATTTACTGGAGGTAAACATATTTAACATTATTCAGGATTGTTACGTAGGCCTCAGTTATTAAGGCAATATTTTGGTTAAGGACGTATAAAAAAATTGTAATAATTATTGTGTATTGATGAATATAAAATCCAAATAATTGCTGGTTATGTCACATGTTAATCAAGTAATGTATTAATTTGTAAATAGTGTACAGAATAAATGTCTTAATCCAAATATAAGGTATTATATTTTTATTGTGTTTCCCCTTTCTAAACGAACACTGATGTTAGTGTTGCAAGTATATTAAACAATATACTTTTGAATATTTTCGAAAGAAAAATCATAAATTGGTAAAGGTTCATCAAAAATGAAAGAATACATTTCAAATTATGGGCAATGTAAAATATTAAGATAAGAGATAAGACCAAACGTCTACCATTCACACTATGGGAAAACGAGCAAGCGGAAAAAGCAAAATGCATGCATCACGTGGTTGTAGCATGGTTGTGCATAACCCTCATTGATTTAAGATTCAAAATGTTAGATTTCTAAACCCATTAAAATCTTCCCAAAATAACGTTTAAAAAAATATTATTAAATAACAAGTGCAAGATCTCTCACGTAGTAAAACTCATTCCCATGCGAAGCTATACTAGAAATCCAAGGGGAAGCAACAGTTTCAAGGATTTTTCAATCTTTAAACATCTCAGAAAGTAACATCCACACTAGAATTTTTTTTTAAGTATAACGTCAAGATGAAATAATTAACGTTTTAAAATAATTAATAATTAAATTATCCAAACTTCAAAATAATTAGTAAAATAAACCAAAAAGAAATTCAGAAAAAAAAATCTTGCGATTCCCAAACCCGCATGCGTATGATCGGCACGCTAGCATAGACGTACAGCAAAATAGCGGCAGCTACGACAGTACCGACGACCTTTACGCTCTACGTCCAGCCTGCCTGTTGCCAGCCACAGCCGGCTCAACTGTAATTACTGGAGGAAAACTGATTTAACATATTCATGATGGTTACATAGGCCTCAGTTATTACTGCAATATTTTGATTAAGGAATAACGTATAAAAAAAGGGAAATTGTAATAATTATTGTGTATTGATGAATATAATATCCAAATAATTGCTGGTTAAGTCACATAAGTCAATTATGACCCCACTGATGCTTGCAATAGAAGAAAGCCTTTGGCCATTCTTGCCAAAGATTTTTAAATTTTTTGTGCATTTTGTCTTCAAAAAACGAAAAAAAAAATATCTCCAAAAAAATCATAAAATCTTTTATAATATAAGAAAAACGCTTTAAAACTTTAAAATGGCCATACATCATCATTTAGTAATTTTTATTTATTTATTTATTTATTTATTTTTTTACCAGCTTTGCATTTAATCTCATCCTTCTATTTTCGCTTTTCTTGGCTCTCCTCACTTTGGTGAGGGCAGAGCGTAGTTTTCAAATTAGTTATTTTCAATACTGTTCTGATGTCCCTGGCAACAACAACAACAAAAAAATTGTTTTCCTATTTCTAAACTCTCTATTAACTCTCTACTCTTTAGTTACTGTGTTATGAACTCACGAATCCACCATTCTATCCTTATCTTTCATCTTTTATTTGTTTATGCTCTGCTCGTTGTCAATTTCTCTGCTTACTGTAAGAAATCTCTGGATTTGAGGGGTAGGCACAGGTAATCCAGTTGACCTATCATCTTGAAGATCTTGAGGTTATGTCACATGTTAATCAAGTAATGTTTTAATTTGTAAATAGCGTACATAATAAATGTTTTAGTCCAAATATAAGGTCTTATGTTTTTACTGTGTTTCCCCTTTATAAAAGAACACTGGCATTAGTTTTGTAAGTACATTATAACAGTATATTTGAATATTTTCGAAAGATAAATGATAAATTGGTAAAGGTTGATCAAAATGGAAGAAGCCATTTCAAATTATATGCAATGTAAGATATTAAGATAAGAAAATAGACCAAACGTTTGCCATTTACACTTTTCTATGGTATAGCGAACAAGAGGAAAAAGCAAAATGCATGCGTCACGTGATTGTAGTATGGTTGTGTATAATCCTCATTAATTTAAGATTCATAATGTTAGATTTCTAAACCCACTAAAATCTTCCCTACATAACTTTAAAAAAAAAATATCATCGATTTTTTTTTTTTTTTTTTTTTTTTTTTTTTTTATTTTTTTTTTTTTTTTTTTTTTTTGCAATGAAAATTTTATCACCGGTATTAACTACAAAATCTTGTTATAGAAGTCTATTTCACGGACTAATAAATACCTAGATTTTCATTTATATATCTTTGAAAATTAAGAAGTTTGTTCGTTTGTTCGTTTGTTCATTTGTATACATATTCCTACGGTTTGCAATCGATTCACTCAATTTTGGACATCATTCATATATACCGCCAAATAATTACTAAAGGATTTTAGATTTTAGATTTTCTATCACTTTTGCGAAACATTTCATCAAAATTTGTATAAATGCGACTATTTGGGATACTTGCTTATCTGGGACAAGACATTAAATAGAATCTACTATTTCAGCCTTCAAAGGGATTCTTCAAAAAATGAAATGTTCTTCCTTTAGAATAAATTTTTACTAGTTCTTTAATAGCACTCCAGCTAAAAAAAAATATTTAATTTTGTCATTTCACATATAGTATCTCCTATATAATAATAGCCTAAGTTATCTGTCCGCCTGTACTCAAATTTATAAAGCGGTTGGACCTGAAAAGGATAAAGGCAACCATATTGGATTTTTGGTGAGTTAGGGTAGCAAAATTCGAAGCAAGTCTTGAAAACGTTCAAAATCCACCACTTCCCCCTTTTCGAGCGTTTAATGCCATTATTTCAAGCCCTATTTTCCATGGATAAGAGAATGCAATTAAATTTATCATTTTATCACATTATAAGTAGATGAAAATAACATTTTTTTCTAGCATTATGACACCATTCCTTTAACCATCTCATTTAATCATTTCTTATTTTAAATTATTCAAATATCGTCTGCATTATTTTCATACATTTTATCACGGAACTTAAATATTAATTAAATAATTTCCTTTTATACTTGTCTTAAATAATGGATTAGGTACATATGTGATAATTTTAAATTTAATCATCGATTATTTTTTGTTGCAATGAAAATTTTATCAACGGTATTAACAACAAACTCTTTTCATAAAAGTCTTTAAGAGTCTATTTCATTGACTAATAAATATCTAGCGTTTAAGTTATATATATATATGAAAATTAAGAAGTTTGTTCGTTGTGTTTCTTTTTTATACATAACCACAGGGTTTGCAATGGATTCGCTAAATTTTGGATATCATTCATATATACCGCCAAATAATCACTGTCAATATTAAATCCCATGCTCTCCAAAGATAAATTATTGTTGGCAACTAACATGCGGTCAGTAAAGATAAACAAATTATTGAGCGTGTACCAGATAATTCTCAGCCAAAACACAAACCATTTTTTTTACCTGCCTCATAGAGTACTTTACAATTCTGGAAAATTAAAAATTTTACTGATCCCGTCATATGACGGGATAAATGCTAGTTATGTATATAATGACACAATTTCTTAGAATTTTGTGACTTTTTGTACAACATATATATGCGTTTATTTATAATTTTACCTCCCCTCCTTCATTTCCGGTATATATATGTAATGTAAAAATTTAAATAGTTTAATCTTAGAATTAAAATTACTAACTCCTATATTAAAAAACCACCAAGTCCGCGATTTCTCTGTCTTTCTAGTAGCCTCTTGGCGTTAAACTCTTTGTAATAGATAAAATCAGTAAAGATAAACAAATTTTTGAGTGTGTACCAGATAATTCTCAGCTAAAATCAAACCATTTTTTACTTGCTTCATAGGGTACTTTATAATTCTGTAAAATTAAAAATTTTACTGATGCCGTCATATGACGGGATAAATGCTAGTTACGTATATAATGCCACAATTTCTTAGAATTTTGTGACTTTTTGTACAACATATATATGCCTTTATTTACAATTGTAGTTACCTCCCCTCCTCCATTTCCGTATATATATGTAATGTAAAATTTAAATAGTTTAATCTTAGAATTAAAATTGCTAACTCCTATATTAAAAAACCACGAAGTCCGCGATTTCTCTGTCTTTCTAGTAGTGTCTTGACGTTAAACTCTTTGTAATAGATAAAGTCAGTAAAGATAAACAAATTATTGAGCGTGTACCAGATAATTCTCAGCCAAAAAACAAACCATTGTTTTACTTGCTTCATACGGTACTTTACAATTCTATAAAATTAAAAGTTTTACTGATCTCGTCATATGACAGGATAAATGCTAGTTACGTATATAATGCCACAATTTCTTAGAATTTTGTGACTTTTTGTACAACATATATATGCCTTTATTTACAATTGTAGTTACCTCCCCTCCTTCTCCTTTCCGGTATATAAATGTAATGTAGAAATTTTAAATAGTTTAATCTTAGAATTAAAAACTACTAACTCCTATATTAAAAAACCACCAAGTCTACTATTTCTCTGTCTTTTTAGTAACCTCTTGGCATTAAACTCTTTGTAATACATAAAGTCAGTAAAGATAAACAAATTATTGAGTGTGTACCAGATAATTCTCAGCCAAAAAACAAACCATTGTTTTACTTGCTTCATAGGGTACTTTACAAATTCTTTAAAATATCGCCGGTATTAACAACAAATTCTTCTCATAAAAGTCTAGGAGTCTATTTCACGGACTAATAAATATCTAGCGTTTAAGTTATATATCTTTGAAAATTAAGAAGTTTGTTTGTTTTTTATACATAACCACACGGTTTGCAATCGATTCGCTAAATTTTGGATATCATTCATATATACCGCCAAATAATCATTGTCAATATTAAAACTTCTGCTCTCCATCCTATCAAGTAATATCACAAGATAAATTAAAGTTGGCAACTAACATGAGGTCAGTAAAGATAAACAAATTATTGAGCGTGTACCAGATAATTCTCAGCCAAAAAACAAACCATTTTTTTTACCTGCCTCATAGAGTACTTTACAATTCTGGAAAATTAAAAATTTTACTGATCCCGTCATATGACGGGATAAATGCTAGTTATGTATATATTGACACAATTTCTTAGAATTTTGTGACTTTTTGTACAATATGTATATGCATTTATTTATAATTTTACCTCTCCCTCCTTCATTTCCGGTATATATATGTAATGTAAAAATTTAAATAGTTTAATCTTAAAATTAAAACTACTAACTCCTATATTATAAAACCACCCAGTCCGCGATTTCTCTGTCTTTCTAGTAACCTCTAGGCGTTACACTCTTTGTAATACATAAAGTCAGTAAAGATAAACAAATTCTTGAGTGTGTACCAGATAATTCTCAGCAAAAAAAACAAACATTGTTTTAACTCGTTTCATAGGGTACTTTACAATTCTGGAAAATTAAAAGTTTTACTGATGCCGTCATATGACGGGATAAATGCTAGTGTATATAATGCCACAATTTCTTAGAATTTTTGTGACTTTTTGTACAACATATATATGCCTTTATTTACAATTGTAGTTACCTCCCCTCCTCCATTTCCGGTATATAAATGTAATGTAAAAATTTAAATAGTTTAATCTTAGAATTAAAACTACTAACTCCTATATTAAAAAGTCCACGATTTCTCTGTCTTTCTAGTAGCCTCTTGGCGTTAAACTCTTTGTAATACATAAAGTCAGTAAAGATAAACAAATTATTGAGCGTGTACCAGATAATTCTCAGCCAAAAAACAAACCATTTTTTTTACCTGCTTCATAGGGTACTTTACAATTCTTTAAAATTAAAACTTTTACTGATTCATATGACGGGATATATGCTAGTTACGTATATAATGCCACAATTTCTTAGAATTTTGTGACTTTTTGTACAACATATATATGCCTTTATTTACAATTGTAGTTACCTCCCCTCCTTCCTTTCCGGTATATAAATGTAATGTAGAAATTTAAATAGTTTAATCTTAGAATTAAAACTACTAACTCCTATATTAAAAAACCAAGTCCGCGATTTCTCTGTCTTTCTAGTAACCTCTTGGCGTTAAACTCTTTGTAATACATAAAGTCAGTAAAGATAAACAAATTCTTGAGTGTGTACCAGATAATTCTCAGCCAAAAAACAAACCATTTTTTACTTGCTTCATAGGGTACTTTACAATTCTAGAAAATTAAAGGTTTTACTGATCTCATCATATGACGGGATAAATGCTAGTTACGTATATAATGCCACAATTTCTTAGAATTTTGTGACTTTTTGTACAACATATATATGCTTATTTACAATTGTAGTTACCTCCCCTCCTTCCTTTCCGGTATATAAATGTAATGTAGAAATTTAAATAGTTTAATCTTAGAATTAAATATATTAAAAAACCACCAAGCCATAAAACAAACCATTTTTTACTTGCTTCATAGGGTACTTTACAATTCTAGAAAATTAAAGGTTTTACTGATCTCATCATATGACAGGATAAATGCTAGTTATTAAATAACCGGTGCAAGATCTCTCACGTAGTAAAACTCATTCCCATGCGAAGCTATACTAGAAATCCAAGGGGAAGCAACAGTTTCAAGGATTTTTCAATCTTTAAACATCTCAGAAAGTAACATCCACACGGGAAAAAATGTTTTTAAAAAGTACAACGTCGAGATGAAATAATTAACTTTTTAAAATATTTAAGAGTTAAATTACTCATACGTCAAAATAATTAGTAAAATAAACCGAAAAGAAATTCAGAAAAAAAATCTTGCAAAACTCCCAAGCAAAGAAAGGAAGGATTGAAAATGTATTTAAAAGTGGAAGAAAGTTTCAAAACTTTACTCAGTTAATTACGTAGGATTGATGAAGATGTTATCTGAACGTAATGAACAGTCATACATATTTAATTACAAGAATTTACTTCTAAATTAATTAGTTGAGTTCTTTTATGAGTTCTTACTTCACTTCGTGAATGTATGGTAGAAAAATTTATTAAAATGTATTCGTAAAAAATAATGAAAGCAAATACAACCCATGTACTTATTGCTTTATTAAAACTTAAGGCAAATGCATTTGGATAAATCATAACTAATTAAATCTTTAAATTCGTTCTCACTTTAAACACATAAGACGAATATCAAAGTTTTATTATAGATTCAATAGTCGTTTTAACACATTGTGTGCGAGTAAATTTCGCAGCTGAATTGTACCATGAGCAGGCGTTTTGAGAGTAAATTTAATTATTCAGTTAAATCTCAATAAATCGAAAATTATTTAATTTCTTAACCAACTTTTCGTATTTTATATTGAAATATATAAACAAATATATAAATAGAAATATATAAATAACAACCATAAGATTTTTGTAAACAAAAAATATATTTTTTAGCGGATAAATTTATAATAGTATCGTAAATATGAAAAATCAAATAGAAATAGTAGCATATAGTTTTAATTTTTTCGAATTACGTTATATATAAATATTTTTACATTGTAAAAAAATGAAAAGAACAATCATAAAACTAATAATGTAAAAACTAGTTTTTATTTCTCTAAATTTTTTCCAGATTCTATGTAGTAGACAAGAACATTCGGCTTCGTTTTCCTGTATATACCGCTATTTTTGTACCCACAAACAAACCATGTTGTTACACTAACCCGTACTAGTACGTGACCCTCGCTCAAGTATCAATCGTCAGAAAACATACTAGTACGTGTCCCGCATACTATGTTTTAATATCAAACCAGTCCACGTAGTAAAACACGAGTGTCGTGTAGTCCTCGTTATATATATTTAAGTATCAAACTGTGATCAAATGTATAGTGGGATTTATTTTAAATTGCGTTGTGTTAAGTATTTGTTTTACTACAATTTGACCACAGGTTCTGAGCAACTACAGACATTAAAATGAAGAATCAACTAACCTCTAAAATAATGGCAACTGAGACTAGTTTAATATAAAAAAATAGATTTATTAAAAAACATTTATACATCTATTTACAAAAAAAAAAGTAATAAGTCAATAATTAAGCTTAGTCAAACAATTTAAATTACTTCTGACAAATTGTATATACATTTAGGAAAATTTTGTAAGTAGAGAGAGAGGACCTAATCTCGATTTCAAAATGTAATGCAAAAAGATGGGTACTTTTGTGGGTCTGAAGTGATGGGCCCGGAACACTTCTGGTTGAAGGGTATGAGAGGGAATCTTTACATCAACCGTTGATCTGTTGTCTCTGGGGTGCGACCGTACAACTTTGTGCAGGAAACTTTCTGGGGGACTTGACTGGAGTATCGAGCAGCTTCCTTTTGGGACTTCCGAAAACTAACTTCTCTTCTGGGACCTTCAAACCAAACTCTCTTCTGGGATCTTCTAACCAAACTTTGTGGGTCCTTCTGATCCAACTCTGTGGGGCCTTCCGATCCAATTCCCTGGGGCCTTCCGATCCAATTCTCTGGGGCCTTCCTATACAACTCTCTTTTTTTTATCTTTTTCATATATTATTGTCTCGAACTTAGTCCCCTCCTTCTTCATGACTTCCAATCAGGATAGTTGCCAGAAAGTCATAGGTCTCAGCAAACCCCGCCCTGAGACCACCAACTTGAGTAACCTTATCACCTCTAATTTGGCCCTGTCCCTTAGGGACTCATAAATACTCCACAAAGGTAATTCTTATTTAATGTCAAGTACGGAGACAGGATTCTTATCTGGGACTGGAATCAGACCCCCGTACAAGACTACAAAATCCGTTAAATTACGGTCCTCTATCTTTAACGATGTGATGAGGTCAGATTTAGATCCCGAACATTTTACTTCTTTTATGAATGAAACAATTATATATCAGATCTAAATCGCCTCATCACAACGAGCACCTGTAATAGTACATATAATTACCCTATTATAGTTACATATAAGATTGGACTAAAATAATTAAACTTTGAAAATATTTACGAATTAAATTATTCATATGTCAGAATAATGAGTAAAATTTATCAAGTAGAAAAAAATTTTTTTAAAAATAAAACCTGAGATACTCTTGTAAACAATATAGCAATGAATGGGAGAATAGAAAATGTATTTAAAAGTGGGGAAAAGTTTCGAAACTTTCCACGGATAATTAGATAGGACTGACGAAACTGTTATCTGAACACTAGAATAGTTGTACAATATTTAATTACAAGAATTCATTGCTACTTCTAAATTAATTAGTCTATTTCTTTTATAACTTCAACTCGACTTGGTGGGAAATGTAGTACAGTCGAGTTAGTTAAAATGAATTCCGTTATAAAAATGAATGAACAAAAATAAACCATCTGGTAATAGCATTATTATAAAAAAAACATAGGCAATTACATCTGGATAATACACAATCACATCTTCAGTACGTTCGCCAAGCATACAAATACATAAAACTTTAAATTCTTTAAAAATTTATAATTCATTTAAGTAAATAATATGTTTGTTTATTTCCATTCACCAGGGAATAAATAAAATTAAAGTATAAACCTGAATGGGGTAATTTAATTACGATTCTGGATTAACTGATTAAATTAATGCTGCGTAAAATTCAATGGAAGAAACTCTGTTTAAAGGTTTTCATTTAAATTAAATTACTACAGTAAAAGACCGTTTCTAAGTTTCACATTGATACGTCGTTTTATCGAATTCGCAACCTTGTTATGATAAATCTTTTCTCTTACACAACGTAAAAATACGCAAAATTTCGGTTATATGTCGTTTTTCCCTATTTTGACTCAAATTTTCAAATTAAAATTTCATTAAAAAAACTTCAAACTTAATATTATTGTCGAAACATGAAAGAAAAAACATTGTAATAAAAAATATTTCCGTTTATACGACCAAAAGAACACAAAGCTTTCTTTCTCTTTCCTAATACAATTTATATTTTGAAACTTTTCGTTCGGAAATTTAAAACTTAATTTTTGGTCAAAACATTAGCGGAAACATAATTTATTGATATGTTTATTTCTCTCTCTTTGTCTCTCTCTCTCATTTTCTCTTTTCTTTCTTTTATTTTTTCTCTCCCTCATTTTCTCTTTTCTTTCTTTTAATCTTTCTCTCCCTCATTTTCTTTTTCTCTCGATCTCTCTTTCTCTCTCTCCCTCATTTTCTCTCTCGCTCAATCATTTTCTCTTTCTTTCGATCTCTCTTTCTCTTTCTCCCTCCTTTTCAATTTATCTCACTCCCTTTTCTCTTTCTCCCCCTATCTCTCATGTTCTCTCCCTCCCTCCCCTCTCCAACTTTCCCTTTCTTTTCTCGCTCCCACTTTTTCCCTTTATCTCTATCTCTCTTTCTCTCTCCCTCTTTCTTTCGTTATACCTCTCTATCTCACGCCTTTCTCTCTCTCACTATCTCTCAATTATCTGTTTATGCACGCACACACATATGTGTTTGTGTGTATAAACAGCTAAATTTGAACTGATAAAACTAATATGATAAGTTTATAAAATACTATCCCTTATGTGTTATTTAGGTCAGTCTAAATATGATATATTCAAATTGAAAATATATATACCTTATATTTGTCAAACTAACATTCATAAATATTTATGAGCAAATATAGCATGATAAATTCGAATGTGGATATATTAAGTCATAGAATTAAGTAATACTAAAATCAGAAGCATAATTAATACACAATCAGGACCATATTACAAATAACAATAAAAAAGTAAAGAAATGCAGAATTTCAACATTCTACGGCCTGTAGTTCCTGAGTTACGGACCAAATAGTTAATGTACGTTATATTTAAATTTTCCCTTATAAAAAAAAAAGAAAATTGCATTTAAAAGAGGAATAAAACAATTAAATGTTAAAATATTCCTAAATATAAAATTTCATTATTTTACGGCAAATTGTTTTCCAGCTATGGCCACAAAATTATATTGAAATTCGTTATATAGTGATATAATGAATATTCATTTAAAAGGACAAGTATACAATTAGATGTTAAAGAACTCCTAAATATAGAATTTCAACACTCTACGAACAATCCTTTTGAGTTAAGGTCCAAAGCGTTAATATATGTTATATTGAAATTTTTCTTTATGAAATGTTATATGTTATAAGTTATGTTTTTTAGTTATGCCCCACAGCCTTAAAATACGTTATATTGATTTTTTTCTTATATATAGTGCAGATAACAAGATTGCTTTTTACACAGAGTAACAAAATTGTTGCGAAATTCTCGCGTAAAGTTCGTTGATTGAATAGACTTTGGTTAAGACAAAAACAATAACAATTTATTAACACGCCAAATGAATCACAATTACAACGGATGACGATAAAACTTGACAGCCTTTTGGCGAACTTTTTCAGAGCAATACGGAGAGCATTAACACAGGTCCTACTTTCACCAAATCTGAGCTTGAACTGACTTTTTTTAGGAGAACTCACGACCCCTTTATATACCTTTCAGGTTTCTAGAAATTTCCACAAGCTTCTAGTAAAATCCAGAGAAAGGGGGGTCGGCAACAAATGTCGTTAAGCTGCCAAATGTGGCAATATATCGCCAAATTTGGCGCCAAAAACGAGTCTCCCAAAACTTTGCCAAAGAGCCAATATCTCGCCAATTTGGCGAGATACCATACAAATTAAATGTTTACAGTATTCTTAACAATATTTACATGAAGAATATTTTGAAAATTATATGGTTAGAATTCATTAGTAAATTCTCATGCTGGCATTTATACATTTTTCTTTCATTGTATTTAAAAGAAAATTGCTTTTATTTTAATAAAACTATAAAAGATTAATAATATGCAAACATTTGGTTGTTTGCAATACGTTTAACAATTTTATATTGAATTAGACCATAAAAGTACATCTTCCTTTTTCTTTTTTCTCTTTTAAGTTAAAATAAATGAGATTTATGTGTTTGGGGATATAACAAAATTTTTACTTGAAAATAAAATACGTTGGGAAAAACGAAACACCATTTTTATATGTTAAAAAGATATTTTTGATGATTTTTAAAAATTTGCTACTAAAACCTAAGTTATATTTATCAACAAACTTTATAACACCAAATCTCAAGCGGTACATAAAATAAACTCAGTCACAATTAAAAGGCACTGAAATTTTTAATTTAACTGTCAGATGGTAAATGAAATGCCGGGGTTGTTGAGAGAACCATAAAATATTCCTTAAAGAGCACAGGCCATAAGAAACTGAAGCTAGTCTTTAAATATTCTCTCTCGGAATATTAGATAGCAAGAAGGAAAGGAAAAGTTTCGCTTAGTTAATTTCCGGCAAGAATACGCAAAAGAATTAAGAAGGCTAAATTAAATCTAGGAAGAGATTTCGAGACACCGAGCAGGCACATATATCACGAATATTATTTGTTTATATTAGCTAGGAAAGAGGTCTGGGATGTAAATATAGCATAAGGCACACTTGTTTAATATACTAAACGTGCTATCTAGATGTAGAATGATAGAAAGCAGATTCACCAGGAAAAGGGAAGTAGAATTATTAGTTTTGCTGAAGAAAACTTTTGATTGTTCAGACTATACATCGCAAATCATAGACGCGTGTTTCACTGCCACTGCGAGAAACATTCCGTGGTTCTTTAACACTAGATTGCCCAAGGAAGTGATTTTGAGTACTTTTTAGTTTCAATTAGAAAAACAATTATGTATATATAGTGATATATATATATATATATATATATTTATATATATATATATGCATATATATATACATATATATGCATATATATATGCATATATATGCATATATATATATATGCATACATATATACATACATACATACACACATATAATATATACCCATTTATATATATATACATATATACATACACATATATGCATATATATGTATATATGCATATATATATATGCATACATATATACATACATACATACACACATATAATATATACCCATTTATAATATATATACATATATACATACACATATATGCATATATGAGGGCATACATATATATACTAATATATATACGTATATACATATATATATATATATATATATATATATATATATATATATATATATATGTGTGTGTAATATATCAAAATTATTTAACTTTAATATTTCTTTAAAAATCTCCTCTCTACCATTCTAATTCATTTAAATCTTTTTCCCAGCCTCTAAATAGTTTAATCAAAGGAGTATTTTCCACTTAACATTCCTCTCTGTCCTAAAACTGTAAACTTTCTGTCTATTCAGCACTTTTCCCAGCTGTTGGCGGCAAATGGTTTCGCGTTCTGCTGATATTGCATTTAATTCGCTTATTAAGTTGTTTTTCACCGTGGTAAAATTCTTTCTGTCATCGCTCTTGGGTATACCTCTGTTCGATCAGAGTAAGCTCTGTGGCTTTTTTTTTTTTTTTTTTTGGTCTGTTGTCCAGTAGAAAAGATATGTATTGTAGCTTCTCTGGAATAAAGTTTGAATTAGACTTGTGCCGTTCTGTTCGATGTCGGCCAGATTGCATCTTTATTATTTCTAGCTGTTGAGCTTTCTCCTTGTCAAGGAATTTTATAAAAAATAGATTACATTTATATATTATTATTAGCCTAGCCAAATCATCGAGTTAGTTTTGTATTAAGAAACGATAAAGAGAAGCCATCATAGCAATTGATAAGACGTTTTCGCTTGTTTATCATAGCCCATTTAGTTCATATTTGTGGGCTAAAAGCCAAATTATCATGCTTTTATTTATTACTTGAAATTCGGATAGTTCACAATTTTCTGAAGTATTGTGGGGAATTGAGAAGAAATTTTAAATAAATTAAGTTTGTCTATTAAAACATGCTATAACTAAAAATGGAAATTCGTAGCATGCAACTTTATAATATTATTCAATACCTTCTTTGCCAAAGTGTTACGTGAAGACAAAATGGGAGTTACGTTTCCAAAGAATTCGCATTAGGATAAGCTCCAGATTGGTTTCCTTAATAACTCCATAGAGAGATCCAAATCCCTTTTCAGAATATCAGAAGGAACACAATAAAAATGTCTGCCTTTTCTTAATATCCCGTCTGTAATAAGAAGGCAGGGGCTTGAATACCAGCTGATCGCTTTGGGTTGTTAACAGATACAAGGTAATAAAACGTAACTGTATGCAAAAAGAGACAGTATTTATCCATCCATCAATTTATCTACTCTTCTATACACAGAATTATTCATTGAGATGGATTTACTTCTATGCTTCTAAACACCAAACACTAAATATATATTTAGTATAACTTATCTTATAAATCCTTTTTTTTAATCAGATTTCGTTTCTATCAGTTAAAACTAAATGTTCATGCAATTTGTATGCCGTCGTGTACATTAGACACGACTGTGATGTCTTAACAAGATTACTGTTTCGGGCTCTCTCTCATGGGAAGATAAGTCACGGGATTAATCACTCCTGAATGAGGGCATTTCTGAAGCATTTAAGATGCACGGTGATTGCGGATTCTTTTAAAACTTGTTCATTGTTTCTCTAAGGGCCGATCTCACCAAAGTCGTTTAATGGCTAACCGCGATTAACCCAAAGCGCCAACCAATGGTGGGACGCAATTATCCGTTTAAACAGAGGTTAATCGCGGTTAACCGTTAAATGGCTTTGGTGAGACCGGCCCTAAGTATGTAATAAAGTTCATCACATTTTTAAGGATATTATAATTTATGGATTTAATATACTTATTGGAAGCCCGGTGGCTTTGGGGTAGCTCTTCGTGCTCCCCCAACCCAGGTCCAAGGTTCGATCCTCGGACTGGGCAAGGTTGACTCAGCCTTTCATCCCTTCAGTGGGTAGAGAAACTGAGAATCAAGCATGCTTGAGAACTAAACACTGGGGGTTCCGCGTAAAGTTGACCATCTAACCGGAAAATATGCTTTGCACCCTAGGACCCTTGGTCTCGGAAACGGAGATTGGCTCCGTAGGCCCTGGCCCCCTATGGGCTGTTGTGCCGAGGAGTTTAGTTTTAATATGCTTATTACAGGCGAGAAAATATTGGTATTTTTATGAAGCTATCTCCTATATATATGCTTTGCACCCTAGGACCCTTGGTCTCGGAAACGGAGATTGGCTCCGTAGGCCCTGGCCCCCTATGGGCTGTTGTGCCGAGGAGTTTAGTTTTAATATGCTTATTACATGCGAGAAAATATTGGTATTTTTATGAAGCTATCTCCTATATATATGCTTTGCACCCTAGGACCCTTGGTCTCGGAAACGGAGATTGGCTCCGTAGGCCCTGGCCCCCTATGGGCTGTTGTGCCGAGGAGTTTAGTTTTAATATGCTTATTACATACTAGAAAATATTGGTATTTTTATGAAGCTATCTCCTATATATATGCTTTATATATTGGTTAAAGATTATCGTATATATGGGCTGTTGTGCCGAGGAGTTTATGTTTTAAATGTTATTACATAGAAAATATTGGTATTTTTTATGATATTTATATATATGCTTTAATTATTGGTCTCGGAAACGGAGATTGGCTCCGTATGGCCCCCTATGTTTATGAGTTTATTTTTATATATATGCTTATACAGGCGAGAAAATATTGTATTTTATGAAGCTATCTCCTATATATATGTTATTTATATTTGGTTCGGAAACGGAGATTTGGCTCCGTAGGCCTTATGGGCTGTTGTATAAGTTTAGTTTTAATATGCTTATTACATACTAGAAAATATTGGTATTTTTATGAAGCTATCTCCTAATTTTGAGTTTTAACTGACTGCATTTATAGGCATGACTGTATTAAAGTTAAACATCATCAAGCATGCCTTGGAAATTTAAAAAAGGATCTACTTCAAACATAACATTCTAAGAAGCTTCGCCAGTTACATGTAGATTTATATATGCACATTTATATACATGTAACCAGGGAAATTATTCTCACCGATTACACAAAAAAGTTAGGTTCTATTATTTGAATTCCTGAGCTTATTCGGCAATTAGAAATCTTAATCGTACTGCAATCGTGGCTTCATTTAGAAAAAGCGAAGCGATTAGACTGCAAATGGAGTTTGGATTCTGTTTCCAACATTCGCTAAATTAACCCTTTCGTTCCCACAATAGCCCTCGGTAGCAAAGACCTCTGGATCCCAGAATATCCGAAGTCATCTGAAAAATTTCCTACCCCCCTAGAAGCGTGATTCATAATAGCCGCGGTAAGGCTGATAGCGATAACAGAGGACTTATTGTATTTTTTCAGACTGCAGCGCCATCTGTTGGGGAATATTGTAACTCATTTAAAATTTGTCTGCCTGAAAATTTGCTATCGTCCCAAGCATATTGTAATAAAATGTGAATTTTTATCACTGTCCGTTTAGTTTTCACTGATTTTTCAAATATACCGGTCATTTTTTAAACACCCTGTGTAACAACACACTGTTCTGGTGAGTTATGCTTGCGTGGGACCTGCCCGCCTACTATACTGGGGCAGGTATGTTCATACATCACAGCTGGGATGCATGTGTAAGAGTCGCGTCCGTCTCTTTCGGTGGTCGGACGAACTTTTATTCTTTTGAACATTTGAAAACGACAGTATTGTGCCAGTAATGGTCTTTTTGACGCACGGACGATTAGAGGTGTCAAGTGTGCCGTTTTTGTCAACGCACCGACAGAGAAAATAAATTGTGCTTTGTGTGACCGAGTCGGATGGATGCCAAAGAGCGTTTCGGCTATCCCAAGGACAAGGGTCAAAGGGGGGGGGTGTCAAACTTCCCTAAAACTGAGGTTTCCTGTTTGGAAAAGAAGAACGAAAGGAACTCCTGGCTGAATTTTGAGATTAACAGGTTGTCTAGAGTGATCCTCTCTGGATTTGGTTTGGAGTGCTACGGGCTACTTTTTGTAACACGACGGCTAATGAGACGGGACCTACTACTTAAGCCGATTTCCGAACGGCTACGAACATCCATGCCATAGTGGGATTCGAACCACGAATCGGATCCGAAGGAACACCTAACCAATCGGCCATCGTTCGGCTCCTCTTTGGAAGATGATTTAGCTGCAAATTTTTTTAATATATATTTAATTTTTTGTTGTAATAAATCAACATTGTTAAGTTTAATCCTCTACGACTGGTCATTTCGTCTCCATACCTGCTCCTTATACGAGACCCATGCAAAGTCATAGCCAGTATGACTAGGGTATGTCTCACAATCGGAAGTAGAAACATCGCAAACCGCTCGGTGAGTTAACAGCATGGAATTAAAATAATTCCTCCAAAAGCTTAGACGGACAACACAAATTTTATTTACAATATTTATGAAACATTAGAGTAAAACAAAATGTCATATATAGAACCTAGGAGCCTGCATCAATCAGAAAGGATTAACCGAGCATTTTTTAAATCCAAACATAAAACCGCCGTCGTGTTCTCTCACATAGAAACGAGAGATGTCCCCGAATCCAACTGCTTTCTTCACATCTTCTCTATCTTTCCTCGGGGGCGGGGGTGTCCGCATTTCTTGCAACTTGATCTCTGCCGAAAAGAGTGTTCTCTCTTCCAGATGTACTGCTGGCCTTCAAAAACACAACCAAGCGCATCTGAATAACCTTATCCCCCCTTAGCCGGCCATCTCCAATTTCAAGGAACGCCGAGTAGAAGGGGTTCAATGGGGGAGATTTTGCCGAAGACAAGAAAGGCATATACATGTGAAACACTGGTCGTGGGATCCACATTCCTTACACCTTGTATTTTTACGTTTCTTTAACAGAAATTTTCCTTTCGGTGGAAAACATATTCTCTATGACTTCACAACTTCGTCATTACTAACTAAGAAAAATAAACCTACATTTCATAGTTTTATCTCCTCTAGGTCTGAAAACAGAGTCACAATAATTCTGATGACTTCCTGATACATTCCTTACACCCTGTATTTTTAAAACATCGTATCATTACGTTTATTTAACAGAAATTTTCCTTTCAATGGAAAACATATTCTCTATGACGTCTCAATTTCGTCATTACTAACGAAGAAAAATAAACCTACATTTCATAGTTTTATCTCCTCTAGGTCTGCAAACAGAGTCACAATAATGCTGATGACTTAATAACTTTATAGTGGAAGGCGTGGGTATATGACAGTATCATCTTGGGACCGCATAAACCTCTTCCCAAATTAAATCTAGACTTGTTTGGTTCCGTTCCAATATGTCTTGGGTATTACACAAACGCAAATTTTCTGTCTTTCCTGCAGCATATAAAAGAGAAAAAAATATTTTATAAGCAAACATTAGCTCCCACGAGAGTTGGAAAATGGCAGTGCTTCAGGATTAGGAAATTTGTAGCTACTGGGTTAGGTTAGCATATTTTTATGATTCTTTTGTCCGTACTGAAGCTTTATTTCGTGAAGTCAAAATTAGGTTATAATAAACGTGACGAACAGTAAAGAAATATTTTAACGTATATAGTTACTTGTTTCGAAAGATGTTTGGTGATTTTTTTTTGGGGGGGGGAATGCAAAACCTGTATTATCGGTAACTTTTCATTTCAGTTCTTTAGAGCACTACCGTTGACTTTTTTCCAACTCTAGGGCTAGTGAGACCTGAACCTACTGCTAAACATGCCGATTCTGAACGGCTACGAATATCCATACCACAGTAGGATTCGAACCCACGAAATCCGGTTCCGGAGATCAACGCCCTAACCAGTTGGCCATCATTTTTGTTCACTTAGGATATTTTTTTGTTTGTTTGTTTATATTTGACCCTCTTGTTAACCTGAAATTTAATGAGCCTCCTAGTTTTAGTGCCGGTCTCACCAAAGTTGGTTAACGGCTAACCACGATTAATCCATAGCGCCAACTAATGGTGTGACGTAATTCTCCGTTTAAACAGAGATTAATCGCGGTTAACCGTCAAACATATTTTGTTGGACCGGCCCTAAGTAATTAAAAAAATAACTTTTAGCTTACACTTTGTAACAATAAATTACATTCGGTTCAGCTTTTTTACCCCTTCTCGTAAGCTTTCGTCAAAGACATACAGTACAGGCTCGGTTTAAACTAGAAGAAACTCCAGACTTCTCCCAACCAATAGAAGGGCCCGTTGGTTTGGCGTGATTCTGACCCCTCGGTTCTGAGTGGACCCTGTTTTTTCTCCGCGGGGCAGTCTGATTTTTCAAGGACAAGTTTGTTACGAGAGAAGAGAAGAGGGTGAACGCTGCTGGTATCTGCTGCTTGAGGGATAGACATTTTTGTGGAGCGACACGAGAAAAAGAAAAAACTTAACAATATTTGGAAACTGACGCCAAATCCAGAGGAGTCATCGATATCTACAAATGATAAGTTGTATTCCATTTGTATTCCTTAGGCATTTAATTTTATAAAATCATTTAATCAAGACATATTTGTCCATGTGTTTTTTAATGAGTTATAATTTATTTTTTCTCAAACACTAGACCAACGTAACATTATTTTTACACACTTATATTTTTAGTGACACCTCTCATAAATCTAGACTTCTCATGGGTTGTAAAGAACTACTACTTCCACTACACTGACTGACTAATCCCCAGGACCACAACCAACCCCCAAAGGGGGGTTTATGGTTGCAAATGACATGGTGATCTGGTATATCCACATCCACCGCCGAACTCTATTTAGAACATCATTTCTGCGGTTTGCACATTTTACTGCAATATTGAAGGATTTCCATGATTTCTGACATCAAAAGATTCAATTCCAAATCAACTGAAGTAGTTTTTACTCCTGTTACATTTTTCAAGCATATATTCCCCTATTTCTTAATTTTTATACATTTTCCATAATTATTATAGTACTTTTTTTTAACATCATTACGATACCGTCTGCATCAATGACACATATGGTATGTGTCAAAATGTATTGCAAATTGTATTTTGAAAATAATTTATCTATTCTTCTTACCCTTATATAAAGAAAGTGAAAGTAAATAATATATAATCTATATACTTATATATCAATTAACAAAAGTTGAGAAAATAAATGAATAATTCTGATTTAATGTATAGTAAATTTGCTTTAGTTTCCTCATGTTAAATTTGTTATTATCAATTCTTCCAAATTATTTACAGTCTGTTCCAACAGAGTGTCGTCCATTTCTCTGAAATTACAAACGAATTAGTTAAAAATACATTTGTACCTTGTAGTATACATATTAAACTGAAATGCATTTCACTTAATAAGTTGTCCAGTCCTCGTTATTATCGATTATGCAAGAATCACTTTATCATTCGATTTTGACGTTGAGCGGCGTTTACCCCGTTCCGGTTGGTCGTCAATATTTTGTACCGCTTTATAAAGAGCTACCCACTTCTTGACGAACGACTCCGACTTTCTCATGTTCCGGCCTGCAGCTGCACAAGATATTTTTGGTCCTTTTGGATGGTTACACAGAAACACTGTTTCAAAATGGCTTGCATACGCGAAACTCATTTTGGAATTGTTGATTTAAACACAGCAAAACAAATCGAATAAAGAATATAACCATAAAGCATTCTTCTCTAACGTTTGAAGAATACGTGCAATTAAGCCGATATCTACGCGCTATCTATTGACGAAGTTCTGAGTGACACGCTCTTATGGAACAAATTGTACCTAGTTCTTGATTGTCCTTCTGCAAAAACTACTTCCACTAGGCGGAAAAGAACTTCTACTTCTACTACTCTGGTATAATATGCTGTAAGTGTTGTGCTCTTGAATAGTTTGGCTCAATGATAAGCCGGTGGGAATTTATTAAATTATGTTTCATTAAAGTGTTCTAAATTTTTATTTGTGGAGTTTTTATGTTTGACTGGTGAATGTTATGCTGAGAAATGCATCTAACATAAATATAAAGAACAAACAGTTCACTACAGGGGCTTCATAGTTGATGCAGTTCTCAATAACAGTGTTGGTAGCGCAAGATTGAAAAATTTATGCCTTAGGTTTGCATTTGCTTGGTGCGCTACGGTCTACTATTTTGCTACACGAGGGCTAATGAGACCACAACCGACTACATAAAGCCGATCCCGGACGGCTGTGAACATCCATGTCAGAAGAAAGACTCGAACTCACAAACCCTAGTACTAAAGAGCAGCACTCTACTCATCTGATTATCATTTGGTTCTTTTGAGGAATAACATTGCTGAAAGATAACATTCTAACACTAAAAAGCTTTGGAAAAATTTAGTTTCACCCTTTCATACGTTAAGTGCGACGTCAGTCTCTAGAAACTAACGATGGCAATGACTTATTTATAGGGGGAAATGTGTGGGGAGGGTGCCCAAAATATTTTAATGTATGCATCATAAGATTGTTTTAATTTATTAAAATTTGTGTACAATACTAGATTCCACTGCAAGTGTTGAAAGATAGTTTTTAACATGAAAAGTGTTAGACCATTTCTTCGCATTAGAACTGGTCGCAGAAAGTTGACAAATTTAGCATTCTTTTTGGTTTCTAAAGACATGATTATAAATGTGTATGAAGTTTGAACAAGCTGGCTTTAAAAACTAGGCGAATTAATTTGCTATTATAAAATGGTAGCTTATAAATTACCGATTATGCCATACTATTTTCGAATTTTATTTTCATATAAGATATGTAATTTTGTAAAAGAAAACTAAAAAGGTTATTAAGGATATTTCATAACTCCCTTCTCAATACTTTATTTTCATATTTATTCATAAAATTGTTTTAAATTCGACTAGTAAGTACTGAAGCTTAAAATAAATTATTTTCTAGACAAATTTAAAGCTGGTAAAAACTTCGAGTGTAAATTAAAAGACCGTTCGTCGTTAACGAAAATAGTTTCTTTTTCTATGAGTATACGAGAAAGTCGAGGGGAGACTACTCTCGAGTTTTAGTTTTTCATTTATTCGCAGTATTTAGAATTTCCAAGAGAATTTAATAAAAGAATTAAATATTTTATTTAACCAGGGTTTTGGGGGGATTTAATCTAACTTGCACATTATTAAGAGCAGAAAGCGTGTTACGGTGAAAAGAAATCAGCCTTATTTAGCGTTAATACGAGAAAATAGTGACCTATCTCAGTTGCAATTCATTGCGGAGGATTTTCAAAACCTTGAAATGATCGCAACTGGAGATTGAATATACGGTACTCGTAACGCCATCTATACAACATACAGGGCAAAATTTTCTTTATTCTGGTGAATTACTTTCTCCTCTCTCCACGTAGAAAATATTTACACAAATCATACCTGCAACTTTTAAAAATTTACACCAGTAAAACTCTTTTCAAAACATCAGTATCTGAAGCATAAGTGTGATTAATATTTTAAATGTATTTTTTCCCTGCTCCAGTAAAATTATAATTCATAAAAATCTGTGATCATTCATTATACGTAATAAAATGTTAACTTATTTTCTAGAAAGACACAAAACTTACTTCATTTCTGTATAGTTATCAGATATGCGCAGAGAGAGATTGTGATTATATTTGATGGAATTTTAATATACAAGATTAATTTATACGGTTAATAAAGATTATATTTACTTCGGTAAAGTGCTGTTGAATGCGGTTATTTAGAAATTAACATTGATTTTGTATCAAATATTAATAATCTTAGATTTTAAAATTTTTTAAAAAATACAGAACAATATGTGTGGCCAAGACATAAATATGCAATCAAAATACAGTAGCCAAACAATTAAACTCGACCGATATATTTAAATGGAAAATATATAGCTTCATTTTTGAAAAAATAGATGAACAAAATATTTACTCCAGTAAAATGTTGTTAAATACGGTTATTTAGAAATTAACATTGATTTTGTATCAAATATTAATAATATTAAATTTTAAAATTTCTTACAAAAATACAGAACAATATTGAATAATTATTTAACTTAGTAAATCAAATATTAAAAAAATGAAAGTAAATTTAAGTTAACAATAAATATTCATTCTTTACTGTTGCTGAAATGCTCAGTTTCAACTCTTACTATCTAATTGAATTTCTACATTAAAATGGTTTGGTTTGGTTTGGTTTGGAGTGCTACGGTCTACTGTTTTGCACACGAGGGCTAATGAGACCGGGACCTACTGCTTAAAGCCGATTCCGAACGGCTACGAACATCCATGCCATAGTGGGATTTAACCCACGAACTCCGGTACCGACGATCAGCGCCCTAACCAATCGGCCAGCGTTCGGCTCTACATTAAAATGAATTTATGATTACATTAACTACACCTACATTTTGCAATTTCATTATTGTTTTAATTTAAACTCAAAAGTTTACACATTAAACTGTGCACTTGACCTGTACTGTACTTGTTCGTAATAAATAAATTCTTAAAAGATATCTTTAAAAAGTCATTTGATTAGTTCACATTTTATAACTTCTGTTTTAAAATATGTTAGAGTTGCAATTACGGTGACTTATTTTATATTTTACGTGTAAATTAAGTTTATACTTTTATTTTGTATCACCCAGTCTAAGAAATGTTTCTTATATATTATTGAACATCAGCCAAAGCAAAATTTCAAAAGATCTGATAATAAAATAATTGAATATATTAAAAACTCAAAATTTAATAATTATAGGATAAGCTAATAACCAATAACTAAATTAAAATGAGTATTGAAATGAATGTATAAGTTTTACTTTTAATCACTACAATAGTATTTCAGACAACAGATGGCGCCAGCACCGCATTAAGAATTATTCTAAGCAAATGTACTGTTCTAATTCATAGTGCCACACAGGCAATATGAATAACATTTTATCCTCCGCCACGTAAATATCTGTTAAAATTAAATAATTCTCACAAATTTCGCAAATGAAATATCCATTGAATTTTTCACTTTATTATGGTACCAAAAACAGTAAAAATTCTAGATCTATCCTTTACGTTAAAAATAAATCAAATTCCTCACACCTTAAGAATAATCTACAAAAGTAGGCAGGTATATTACGTACGGCCAACCTAATATCCGCGCTGCCGGGGAATGGGTTTACAATCCGCACTGTATATTCAGTATCATTAACCCATTAACTGCCAGATTTTTTTTTTAAATATTTTTTTAATATATAGTTACGTATTTACATGTAAACCAATGTAGTACATTAAATTTTACAATACAGAAAAAAAAAATATGTTTTTTATGGATTTAAAAATCAATCCCCATTTGGGGATCACGGTACATTGCATGTAAATAACTGTAAATTTTTTTAAGAGTGCCATGGAATAACACATTCTACGTGTAATCCTACATCACACTTCACGCACTGTTTCCGAACATTTTTTTTACAAACCGCACATTTTCTTTGTTTTCCGTCCAATGTTTTTTCTAAATAATGTCCTTGAGGATTTTTTCTTATGTCTTCTGGTACGCGCTTCTGAGAACTCACACTGTACGATGGTTGTCCACAATTTTTCGGGTCAGACACGGAATGTAGATTCAAATAGAACCGTGCAACTTCTCGTCTGAAATTTAATAGCGGCATTTTTCCATTAGCAATACAATATAATGTATGAGCATTAACTAGAGCCACATCCACTGCATTAGTGAAAATAGGAAAGTACCATTTTTTGCCTCTAATTTTTATCCTATACTTTTGTACAATCCAGTCAAGCTTGTCAACACCTCCCATGTTCTTATTGTAATTTATAATGGCATTGGGTTGTGGAATTAATATTTTTTTTTCTCAGCCGTAGACCATCTCGGCACACGTCCCAAAGGTAAAACTTCTAAATGATTTGATAACATTTTAACAATGCTGTTATCTTTCCAAACAAGACCAAATATTCCATTTATTTCATCATATCTATAATCAAAAGCCCCTCTAAATTCTTTCTTCATTTCCTTATCTGTTTTTATAGGGCACTTATTCATCCTATTACATCTCACCGTTCCTGTCGCAGGTATATTTCTCTCTTTTAGATTTTTCAGCAAATCAAAACTTGTGAAAAAATTATTGAAATAAAAGCAGTGTTCCTCTGGTTTGTCTATGGTTGCTATCTTATTCAATATTACTGACACACCTAATCCATAAGTATCTCCTTCTAAATTATCTTCTTCTGAAATTCTACTTGGCTTACCTTCATAGACACATCATCCACTCTATCTGGTGGTAATTCAACTATGTCAATAGTACCTCCTGGGTCATCATCATCTGTCAAATCAAGATCATTGTCCCAATATTCTTCAAGCTCTCTTAGCGTTGAAAATTTTCTTCTACTCATGATTATCCAAATGAAATAAAAAAAAATATTTAAAAAACACAAATTATAATAATACTGACATTTATCAAAATCCAACCATGTTGATCTTGCGGATAAAACTCTCTAAATGACACAACTTCTCAGCACAATGTTCATGTCCATCTGCTCTAAAATTTTAAATATCTTGCCCAATAGACGAAAAGGACTGGCGACGTCCCACCCCAATTAGAAGCAGGTGCGTTTCAGAATCACCTGCTCTCAACACCTGCTATTTCCACCCCCACATCTTGTTTCTATTATTATTATTAGTGGGCAAATTCAACATTTTCGTTAGAAACATTCTCTCTGGAACTCTCCCCCTTTCTTTCCCCCCGTATCAAGTCTATATTTGTTAGTGGAAGCATTCCACACTTTTGTGGGTAACAGCCTTTTTGGAAATTCCGGAAACATATTGCGCCAGATAACTGAACAAATGAAAATTTCAATTGTAGCATAAATAAATCATTTTACATTGCAATAACCGTGAGCCCCAAATGGGGATCATTGTATTTTACAGGTGCTGACGGCATGAAGTAAACAATGTGCTCAATTTTTATTTTATATTACTCAGAACTCATGTGCAAACAACCTCTGTCAGAAAAAATAATTCATTTTAATATAAATTAACAGATATTCACTTAGAAAATAGACATATGTGAAAAAGCGTTGTTTACAGGAAATTTTTCGAAAAAATGTCATATATGTATTTTATTTTGCAAATAAAACTAATAAATTAGCTACCTACATTAAGAGTAGACTATTATGTAGACACATGACTTTAAAAATAAATGAAAACCTAAAATTTAGGGATGAACAAGATAAAAATTTTCGTGATCCCCAAATGGGGCCCATGGCAGGGAATGGGTTAACAATCCAAAAAAATAATTATAAATAGTAAAAATACTTTTCAGTGCGTACCCAAGCAAAATAAACCTACAAAGCGTTAAAAGCAAATTCCAGGTGATGAAATTTTTTTATAGAAATCCCTTTTTTTTTTTTTTTTTTCAGGATAAGGCATCGTAAAGAACTTTGGTTTTGGTTTTTTTTTTTTTTTTTTTTTTTTTTTTTAAATATAAAAATACAGTAGTTTGGAAAAATGCTATACAGGTATGCAAATTTTTAGATGCCTTGATAAGTGACTAAGAATTGCAAAATATCTTATAAAATTACTTATTAACATTAAAAGTTAACAATTTCATCAGTTCTCAAACTAATCTTTTGAACTGTTATTCATTCCATGCACCCTACCTCAGTGAAGTATGACCATTATAAGAAAAAATTAAAACTGGTGTTAACTCCAATATTAAATAAATACCCATATCTATTAAATTCATTAATACGTTACAGGGATGTATGGAAACTTGCAAATATTGTCAGTTTTCAAAAATCATGAAATTGAATTAGTCCTAACATCAATTCACTGCTACCAACTATAAAAATCCAATTTTTGATACTAAATGCACAAGCTTATTGTCAAGTTAAAAATACCTTCCAAAATATATAATTATCTTTAAATATATAATACTCTAACAAATCCTAAGAAAACTGCTTAAGAATAATATGCTAAGTAAATAATTTATAATTATGAAATTTGTTATATAATGCTATCATCCTACTTTTTCTCTAGAAGATAAAGGAATATTAATAAAAATCTTCACATGTACTTTATCTCTCATGCGATTGTCTTCATAAGCTAATGAACATAATACAAGTTAAATGAAGCATATAATTTTTAAGTGATAAAAATATGAATGTATAAAACAAAATAGAGGAACGTTGCTCAAAAATAGCTCTATTAAAAGTTTTAAATGATTACATGTGAATCACTTTACTTCTCATATCATATCAGGTCTTACTATTTTATTAAGGATGGAAATTCAATTAAATTCTTGTCTTGCACACACTTTTGTCCTCATATTCTGCATGGTATTGTTTAAATATACAGCATAACTTTTGGAACTGTTCTATTTTAAAGTTTGTTCCAATTGCACACCTCTTATCAGAAGACTTTCTGTGACAGAGAAAATTATCAATCTCATTTGCAATGCATATTGCAAGGTTTTCAACTTCCACTCATCGTAGATTGCAAAAACTTTGTTGTTCCATGAAATGTTTTTTCAAATTAAACTCAAAACTGTACAGTTTTCACATGCAATCTTACAATGTGACCCAAATCCAGAAATGTACAGCTAAACCATACAAGGTGGCAAGTATGTAATTTCTTTTCCACATTTTTGATGCCATTACTTCATTTTGTACTTCGCAAGAGCATACGCATTTCCTGGAAGTTTGATAGTTTAAATTTTTAACAAAATTATTCTTTGGCAAACAAATTTTAGTGTATCTAAGTGACAATATCTTGGAAAAATGTCTGTTGTCAAAGGTTTATCCATGGTTTTATAAAGTCTAAGCAAACTTAATTTTACACAGGGTGAAATAAAAATCAAACCATACCCAAAACTTTTATGCAACTAATGCTTTTCAAATAAAATACCAGTCGATCAAATTGCACGAGCATTCAAATTGTATGACCCAAATCAATTGACTAGGCACTTATTAAAAATTTCTTTAAAAATAAGTAATATGCTTATAAGCAGTTTTTTTTATCCAGCAAATACTATAAATAAGTTTAAAGAGGAATTATTTCACGTAAACTTTTAGGGAGTTAACTGATATGCCAAGCAAATCTTATTTTAACAACCTGAAAACTTCTTACAAGTTGTTAAAAAAAAGCCTACAAAAAATTGCTTCCATTTCAGGGTTATTTGAATATGTAGCTGGCCAAAAATTTTATACCCTACACACATACTAACAACTTCTTAAATATAATTACAATTAAATTGTGTTCTCATATGCATCTTGTTTTTTCAAATGTTGATAACTTTGTAAAAGGCATTACCTAGAATAAAAAAATTTTTGTTTTGAAATAAAAATAACGCAACAAATAATTACAAAGTTCATTTATTTTTCCTAAAGAACTTAGGCTTTTTGAGCTTGTTCTTTAGCCTTTGCCTTCTCAAGTTTGTTGATTCTGGCAGCAGATTTAGCTCCCAGAATACCACCACCCCAGTGACGACGGATCTGAAAAATAAAACAAGCATTAATCAATGTAACAATTACTTTACATAATTTAAATAAATTATTACTTCTGCATTAGCAATGACTATAACTATAATTGAATTCATCAATAAATTAACAAAATATTTCTACACAAAAGTATTTCACAAAATGAGGTTTTAAATGTATGCGATATCCATTTCACCAATCCAGGGCAAATATTCAATTATTTAATAATATGGAACTTCATTTAAGATCTTTAAAAGCATCTTAAGTGGGAGGAGGGGGAAATGACTCCATTCACAGTATTATCAGAATATTTCATTTCACCAAAGCAAAAATCAAGAGGCAAAATAGAATTAAGGTGAAAGATTTGGAACATTAACCAGCATTTTTTACAATAAATGAGTTTTAGCACCAAATATCCTTTCAAAACTAATGAGATTGTGGTCATAACAAAAAGTTAAAGTAAGTTTTATTAAGGTTCTTAACCCCATGTGGACCAGCCCATAAATACTACACAAATCAACCGTTGCTGTTTCAGGGTTCCCACTCTTTTTCCAGAACAAAAATTAAGGACTTTTTAAAGACTTTCTTAGGACCAAAGTAACTTTTTATAAGGACCTACTTAAAATACAAGACATAATGGCATAAATCCTATCTCATGAGGAACATATTTTAATGATTATGAACCACACAAAACATGTTCAATAAATGCCCTACAATATTTCAGAATTAAGTTTTTAAAAATACTTAAAAATTATTATAAGATAAATCTATTTGACAACACATAATTTTAAAAAATGAACACCTAAAGTTTTTTGAGTGATCAAACTAAAAATAAATTGTGAATATAAAAACATTAAAAACAGTACTTTCTGAGGGATTAAAAATGACTGTTAGCTATTAGGAAAGGGAAGCTGACTTTATATTTTAAACCTTACGAAAAGTATGCGAAAGATTATTTGTCATATAAGAAAACTGATAGGAAATCACAGGAGGCTGTGGATATAGTAGATGAAGAAATTGATCACATTTCAATTTAAAAATTAAAGAGTTTTAAGGACCTTTGACAAAACTTAAGTAGTTTTAAGGGCCCTTAAAAATGAATGCTAAAATTAAGGAGTTCTTAAGGACTTTTAAGGACCGTGGGAACCCTGTGTTTACACCATGTAATTAAATCTAGCAATTAAAAATTTTAATTATCAGATCTCCTATTACATATACACAACGCTGGACTGATAAGAGTGAAATCACTGCATCTCGTATACGAGACGGTCGCAAAGGGGTTAAAAAAATAAAAAAACAAAGACCACATGCACAATGTAATCTAAGTCCATAAAAAGTTTTATAAGTCTTTTAGACCATTAATACATTTAAATTAACAATCAAACTACAAGAGTAGCAAGTAAAAAAAACATAATTGTAACATTTAAAAATCATGCAGCATAAAATACAGAAGAACAAACTCAGATTTAAAATAAAGATTGAAATACAGCAAAATTTTAAAGTAACCCCTATTTTTTATAAATTAGTATATAATTTCAAATACAAATAATTGGATAACTTAAAATACAAATTAAACAAAATTACCTCATCAGCACGCTCATTGAAATTGGTCTTAACAGATTCAACAAGCTTGTTCAATTGGGTGCGGTCCTCACTGTAATAAATGTATTTAATATTAACAAAACAATTTCAAATTGTTATGCAGCAAACAGTTTATATAATTTATTAAGTTTCTTTAAGAACATATATCAGGGCAAAATGTTAAAAATAGTTACTCCATAAAAAAATCTATAAAAAAATTATAAATTACAATACTCCAACTATTTGAAATATCAAACTCTTAAATAAAATATTATCTCAAACAATGTTTAATGTTCACTAAAGCTTGCATTCATTGATAACTTCATAAATTCTGTTAATTTGTTAAACTTATCCACATTTAATATATGCTTAAAATTAAAGTACTGGTTGCAACAATACACTGGTCATGTTGAGAATCATAAATGCAATTTCTCATCCAAATTAGTCTAGGGTATATAAGAATGATCTAACTAAATGTTAAATATTTTTCTTATAACTTTCTTTGAACTGAGGTAAATAAAATGTAAATATGAAACAATTATTCAAAAAAAAATTTATTTGCTTACAAATAAAAATGACCATATGTTTTAAGGGCAATTTAATATTCTACCAAAAATATAGCCCTGCAAATACAAATATTAAAAAGGTAGATTTTACTAATATTTAATAATTGGGATAATTTTAAATGCAAATGCTTAAAATAAATAATTTATGTGGAAGAGCATAAGTAATTTAAAGCTTCTACAGAAAATGTTAAAGCATTTAAACATCTGTAACACTAGTTAAAAAACATGGTATATCAGGAAAATATCAGATTTAGTTACAGATGTTTGAATATTAAAAACTTTTAATCTGAAGATAAATAGTTAAATGGAAAAATACTTACGAGTTCACTGAGCTTAGTGCTAAACATGTACATGTCTTCCTTCTTACTACTCGGCCTAACCTTGATTTGTTTTTCACAATACAATAAGGTACACCCATCCTTCTGCACAGAGCAGGCAAGAACAATACCAACTACAAAAGAAGATTACAATTTTAATAAATAAAACAAAAGCATATAAGTAAATAAACTCAAATTATTAAATACTGCAATATAAAATGCAGCACGATTTTTAGAATTAATTGTTAATATTCTACATAGAAGCTTAAGGCCAAACAGTAGAATTAAATTTTACAACTTTGAAAAATTAATGATGAAATATATTGAGAGCAATTTATTTTTTAATGTATCAGATCTGTTCTCAGGTTACGGTAAAATCCCAGTTTCAGGGGCTGGCCGCCATGTTTTTGGCTCTATTTTTGTACAAGAGATCACCAAATTGTTGCCAAGTGATGTTCACAATTTGTGCTTTGTTTTGTATTAAGTTTATACCCAATTTCAAAGCATAGTTTGAACAAAAAAAAAGGTTTAAAATTTTGTTAATAAGAATACAAATTTAAAATGTATGTTTTTAATGTATTTCACGGCACTTTTGTACTGTTTATTGAACTAAACAGTGCAGAATTTTTGCAATAGGTGCAAATTAAGCAAAATATAAGCATTAGTTGGATATATTTAGGCAATTATACTTAAAAAATATTTAGTTATATTTATAAAATACGGTTGCTATTTAATGAAATTATTTTAAAACTATCAAAAGATTAAGAGTAATAAAGTATGGTATAAATTACTTCTAGAAATTATTAGCTTTGTCATCAAGAGCAAGGTTTACCAGAAAACTGGGTTCTATAATTTGGTGACATCGCCAATGCTTGACGTGCCCACTGAACTTTGTTCTGCAAGCCCCTCAAACTGGGATACAGCCTCAGGTTAACAATTCCATCAATTAAAAATATATTTTAAATATTAAATGAGTTCAAGGCTTCATACAGCAATCAACATATTACATGAAATTAACAGGAAAATCTGCATAAAAAAGTTAATTACCTCAATAGGGTCTACATCATTAGCTATCACTACAAGCAAAGCTTTTTTCTGCTCCACAAGACTGGTCACAGTATTTACACCTTGTCTAACAACTGGGGCTCGTTTAGTGGGTGTATCTTCTTTACCTTGAGCTCTCAGTTCGGCTCTCTTGCGCAATCTTTCCTTTTTGGCCTGGACTGTTTCTGGTCTATACTTGTCCAACAGTTTAAATAACTGAGTGGCTGTAAAAAAAGAAGTAAAATTTTAAGATACATCTTAACATACTTATTCTTTCAATATTGCACACATATACAATCTACATTATCAAAATATATTACCTGTTTGACGATCAAGAGCTTGGGTAAACTGGTTGATTGGAGGAGGAACCTTCAATCGTTGATATAAAACTGCTCGTTGCCTTTGTAACCTGATGTATTTGGGCCATTTGACAAACCTGCTAAGGTCTCTCTTAGGTTGAATATCTTGTCCTATAGAAGAAATAAGCTCAATATTAATACCAGATGAATATATTACTGAAATTTAAAATAAATCTATAACTACTTTATTTTCTATAACTAAAAATATCCATAAAGAATTACTCATTAAACTCATAAAATATAAGAAAACAGTTAAATGTATAAATTTCTAATGTTTCAATACTCACAATATACTTATGTTTTAGTTAAGATTAATTAATATTTAGTACTTCATAACTGAGAATTTAAAATATGCATACCTACAGCCTGCTCATATTGCAGCTAGGACCTAGCAGTTCTTCAAAATGTGAGATGAATGGTATGTGAAAAAAAAATACTATTTCTACACATCCTTATTCATTTTACATTACAAACTTGGTAGATCCCTTCACAAATACTTTTATAGTATATATATATACAGGCATGCCAATGTTAAGGCACTTGCATCAGGAGTAACAGCATGGTTTGAAATTTTAACATGCTAATTATAGATTATGCATAAGTACATATCTTATTGGTTTCTACATTAAAATTACAATATTTACACAGTAGTAAGTTGTGAAAGGTAAATATAAATTTATGCATTTAAAAATTTATGAGTAGCTTTTTTACCTATAACAACTTATTTTTCAGAATAGTGTTTCTTAAAGTAATATTCAGCATTATTTTTTGTAAAACTTTGTATTTAATTGCTGAATTTTAATCTTTTAGCCGTTCAAAAGTTTTGCTATTTCCCAGAGAAATCTGAGAAGTTTCCGGAGTTATCAAATTTTGTCATTTCTCCGGAGTAGTTGGCATGTCTGCATGTATGGAAGGGGAGTGAAAAAACTTCAAATTTTTTAGCTAAATATTATAAAACCTGGTTGTTTAGTAACTACCAACTGTTTGATCAGATGCTAATTTAATTTCCACCTTTAACATTTTAAAATAATCTCAAGCTATTGCTCAACTAGACTGCTAGGTCAGTAATGGCAAAATATTCAACTCCAAAACTATGGCTATCTTTACATACCACTCAACTCAATTTACTGCATCATAGGTCACTTGCCTCAGGCAGACTAGCTACTCACCAATTCCAAAATTTCGTGGTCGTTTTTCAAATAAGGGGTTTGCAGTTTTTCTTGCTTCAACTTTTTTGGCCACCAAAGGAGCAGCTGCTACCTTCTTCTTACCCTTCTTTCCTTTAATCTTTAAAATAAGAATAGATACATGAAACGCAATTCAAATTAATAGATCTGATACATATTCAAATTGATTGATCAAACACATGTCAGATTTAAATAAATATAATTTCCCATCTTTTTTTGTTAATGAGAATAAAATCAGGTGGTGTAAGATTTTTTACGGTAGTATTACCTATTCTTAAGTTCTAAAATATAACTAAGCGCCGCATGAATATATGTGCAACATTTAAAATCGTTCAATTAGATAAATCTTCTAAAACGATTTGAACGACTGATTGATTTGCATTAATAAACTACGTAAGTTACAGAATAACAAAACATTTGTACATGTAAGATCTGCCAAGTCTAATACTATAATTCATACAAAGAATATTTACACTGATACAACCATCGGATAGGTGCTATCGAAGCAGTTTGTACACCCGGATATTTTATATTAAAGAAAGTACTAAGATATTTTATATCGCATAAAAATTTACTGAATGAATGCACAGTAAATTTCTTTCAGAGAGTTACTCGGCAATTAAAGGTATAAAACGAAAATAACTCATTGATCTAATTACATGAAGTAATTATTCGCGAATACATAAAATTGATATTAATAAGATATTACATATGACATACATAAAATTATTTACATGACAAAAGATATTTTGAGAGTTATGCTCAAGTATAATTAAAATTTTAAATAAAATACAGGTTTTACACGAACACGATGGAGACAAACAGATCAAGATCCGCAAAGCCGATAGGATGTAAAAATTAACGTTTGAATGAAAATAAATATTAAAATAAACTCACCTTCCTTTGAACCATTTTGTATTTTTAATATATTACACAACTAAAACTTTAAATTTGAGATTAAATTAGATTCCCTCGGATCTTCACCTCCCAACACACGACCACGACGATCAAGTGAAAATGATTTTGGCAATGGTAATGAGATGAGTTGAGTTGTATCCCATATACACCATTTCAGACCAAAAAAATGTATGTGCAGCTCTTTTACATTTTGATTTTTTTAATTTCAATTGCGATCCCCAAAACAATTTTACCAACATTTTTAATACATTAAGATTTACAGAAGTTGTTTTTTTAAATCGATTATTAATTGAAAATTTTCGATTAATTGGTATTGGAATTGAAAAGTGGAAACGAAAAACAGACGATAAACCGCGAAATTTGTTAATTGTTATTATATTAGTTTTGAATTTTCAATTTTATGTAAAATTTTGTTTAATTTGATCTTTCTTTAAAAAATTTAAAATGTAAACTACAATCTATATCCAACAATCAAAGTAATTTGGTAGTCAATACCTGCGTACTTTATTCAGTATTAATGTCATATTTTAAATTTATTTTTATTTCAGCTTATTTAGGGTTAGAACATTATTTTTATTTATATTAGTTTTTTCTTTTAACCTAGGTAAGTATAATTTTAATTGTCATTTAAAATGTAGTAAAGTGCGATTGTAATTTTAGAAGTCTGAATCTAATGTCTATTGGAATAAAAATAATAATAAAGCAACTTCATAGATTACAGTGTTACCTAAAGTGAAAATTAATACAATCTACAACATTTATCTTTAAAAAATTCTTTTAGTATAAGTTGGTTTAAAGAACAAACTCAATATTTTTTTTCATGAGTGGGAATGTACATATTCGGAAATAAATTATAAGATTACTTTTAAAGTAAAAATTTCTCTATTATTGTACCAGACTGAAGGATTGCAGTAGAATTATTTATCTATTGCTCAGAAATTTAAATTTTAAAAGAAATAGAAAATAATTCTCACTTATGCTGCATTCAAATTTCAAAAAAAGTTTAATTTGCGTGTGATAATACTTGTTTCTAAATCAAGAGATCAAATGAAAAAAAAAATTGTTATAATCTTTAGAGACAAAAAGACTGAAAAAAGAAAATAAGAACATTAAAATAAACTTGTTTTATAGTCTTAATAAGTATAGTAAAATAACTTTACTATATATATATATATATATATATATAATGCATTTTTCCTGGTTTACCCTGTAAATAATTTTTTTGCTTAAAAAATTTAATCACTTAGTCTTTTATAAGGTTTTGTCTTTAACATTTTTAACTATATATATCATTTACGTATTGCCAGTTATACAAACATATGTACATTATCTGAAATACATGCAATGAAACACATATGTCAAATTGTGTATGGTTATTTTAAACATACTATAAATATATAATTATCTTTCTAGAGTCAATACCACTAAAAAAACATAAAATTACTATATTTTAAAAATGTATTTTTCTTTGTATTATATTTGACAGTAAAACAGAAAGATTTGACTGCACTTAGTTGGTACCTTTCATAACTTCATGACTGGGTGGAAAATAAATTTACTTATGCACACCTCTTTTTTTTCTTTTTTTTTTTTAATTACAGTTATAATAAAATATAAAAATCCTGCGATTTTCATTGCATACTTTACTAATAGTGCAGATTATAGAACTAACTATCCATGAAAAAATAATAATTTAATAATATGTATATACATATATATATATATATATATATATATGACATGAACTAGAAGTTTTAAGCACATTTTAAGCCTTAAACACTTTCATTGAAAATAAAATAAAATCGCAATACTATTAATTATGACTAACTTAGATGTCTATCTCTTAGTGATCTATGTTTGGTATTGGAAAATTATGAAATAAGAAATTTTTAGTTTGTGTGATTCTGGCTAATATAATATTTTCTCTTTTTAATATTTCACTGGACAAGAACTTTTTCGGCACAATTTTGTTTGACCTTCATATTTCGTATGTAGTGAACATTATATCTTCTGTATAAGGAAATTATGAACAATAGAAAATATGTATATCCAATCCCACAGGGAAGTCAATAGATAAAAAAGTTATACAGAATAAGAAGAAAAATTATCCTTGTTTCCTTCAGAAGGTGATTTAAACTGTGCACCATAAATGCCTTATACATATCAGCATAATAGCAAATCTAGGTTGGGAAATACCCATAGCAAAAAGAAAAAAAAAAGCCAAACAATGGCCGATTGGTTAGGGTATTGGCCTTTAGCACCGGAGTCCGTGGGTTCGAATCCCACAATGGCATGGATGTTCATAGCCATTCGGAATCAGCTTTAAACTGTGGGTCCCGGTCTCATTAGCCCTTGTGCTGCAAAAAGTACACCGTAGCACTCCAAACCAAACCCATAGCAAAAAAAATGTTCATCATCAAAGTAGATGAAGTAATTGATGCTGTTATATATTAAAATAACCAAAGACCAAGTCAAATAATTTTATCTTGTGGAAGTTTTTTAACTATATTATAATAAGCCTATATAAAGAAATATGGATAATTGTTTATTTACAGTTTATGAGAAAAAAATATACAATATGAATCTATAAGAAATCTTTTTTCATAGTTCAGATACTGCCTTTATTATCTATTTTTACTTTGCTTGTTCAATTTTTAGGTAGTGATAAACATCTGTTTTACTCTGCACCCCAATCGTGTTAGGTGTTTTTAATAAAAAAGGCTAAATATATGGTACTATTGCATTGCACTTTATGCTTTATATAATTTTTATTTTGTTATGAATTGTCTTTAGTTTTATAAGTGATAGCTAATTTATTTAAAGTCGATTCTTTGAAAGTAATAGTTTACAGAAAATCTTTGAATGAATGAATTTTTTATGTTTCAGTTAATTATTTCACTCACCTTAACTCATTTTTTAAGAAGCAGAATTAAATTTCTGATATAACTCTTGTACCCTAATTTTAACTAAAGCTGACATATAATGTTCATTTTAAACTTATTACAGTTGATCAATTTCAACTGATTAATGGAATATATCAGAAAAATTATGAAGAAAAAATTTAATATTTTATGTTTATTTTTTTCAAAATAAATGTTCAAATTAATGTTTTTTAACATTAACATTTTTATTTTCTAGAAATACATAATTTAAATATGCCTCAAGTTTTTCAAGTTTTATGCTGTTATAATTGTGAAATATTTCAAGTACATTTTGTGAAAAAGTCAAATAAGTGGCAATGCAAAGTTTGTAATGAAAAGCAATCTCTTAAAAAGGTGAGTATATATTTTACTAAAAAAAAATACCATAGATTCTTGGATATAAATTTTTATAAATACTTAACTACAATGTACTAACATATAAAAATAGTTAATTTTATAGGTGTTTATCTTTTGGTGTTATGTTTTAAGAGCATTTTACTTATATTTTTGTTTAATTTTGTTAGTATTTCAAGTAAAGTTATAATTTAAGTCAAAAAGAAATTTTCTCTTTTAACCTATATTAAATTTTCTAAATTAAACTGCATTTTTCACTACTAAAAAGATAATTTCCAAATAATATTTTTAGATGCAGTCATAGTAAAAACATAATCTAGAAACTTGTAAAGAGGAAGAAGAAAGACAGTTATTTGTAGAATCTGTAATCTATCGATTTGAAAAACAATTTCTAATAGAAAAGAATTTTTTTTTTCAATTAATTAAAGTTATTTTGTGGTTTTGAACTTTAACATGTAATTAAAAGTTTCTAAATGAGACAACAAAATATAAATTTAATACAGTGAAACCTCTGTGATATCTCCATTGATCATTCAGTTCATTTGCTCCCAAATTTATCCCCACTGAATCAATGTTATTTTTTTCCCACATCTGTTGTGAAGAAGTTTGGTTGTGTTACTTTGTTTTCCCAAAAGCTTAATTTTGTATTAAACGATATTGAGAAACATGTCTCTCTCTCTCTTTTTCTTATAAGAATACTGAGCTGTTGTGATTCAGTCAGCTAATGCATCAATTTCACAACCAGAGGGTAGTGAGTTCAAGGCTTTCTGATTGAGTTGACCAAAGTTCCTCTGTGTTCATTTTTAGCAATCTTTCTAAGTCTCAAATTTATCTTATACTGAGATAAATTTATGTTTAAAAATAGTCTCTGTTTATAATCAGTTTAAATTCTGCCTTTATTTTCTCTCAAAATATTCTAAGTCTGAAAATGCGCTGCTGCATCAATTTGAACCAATTTCTGTGAAAATAAGTAATTTTACAAATCGAATTGTTAATCTTTCGATTTGTTTGCTTCAAGTAAACCACGCCCTTTTTATCTTGGTATACAGCTTGGCATGAAGCTAAACTTTGGTCAGGAATCCCCAACATCGACACATAAAAATTGCATATCAGTTATGTGATTAATGGATTTAAAATTATATGTATCTGAAAATTTTTTAAACTTTAATTAAAATAAGTTTGATATAATAAGAATATGTTCTTTCAATGTATATTCTTTTGTGATTTTTGTTGTTGGTTAACTCAAAAGTTAAAAAGATAGAGAAAAGCAAGCATTATAGAGAGTATTATATCTTGCTATACGAGCAAAGTATTTTCAATAGAAAATAATTGTATCTGAAGAGAAGTCAGTAAGTAAGAGAGACATGCAAAATATGGATAAAAATTATTCTTGTTTCTTCCTGAAGGTGATTTAAGTTGTAAGTTACTTATTAACCCAGCCCAGCTTAAGCCATACAGGAAAATGATAGCAACCCTGAACCAAACAATATATAACAAAATAGATAACTAATTTCTAATTAATCCTAACCGAAAAGCGAAATCACCAAACCTTTCCAGTATTCAAAATTTTCTCTCTCTTTTTTTTTAATAAACCAGAGAAAATTACATCAAATTCAATTTTTTACAAAAGTTAAACACTGGTAAACAACAATTACAATCATTAAATAACAAACAAAACAAAACAATCAAATACAATACAACAAATTAGCCATCAATAGACAAATTAACAAAAAATTCCATGATAAACATTAAACCTCGCCTAGACTTAGGTTAGTTACACAAATTAAATAAGATCACAGATAAATAAATTTAATAATTAAGTTAATCATGATTTCAGTTGTAAGGATTCTCTATGACATCATAAATGTCTTATATCAGCAATTGACTTTAATGCAGAATAACTATTGCCTATCCTGCCAAACCGTTGTTTGTTTGGAAAATTTGAACTACACCACATTTTGGTATTTTTGTTAGTGATTTATTATATTCTTGAAAAATTTTTCAACCTTACTTTTGATATATTTCTTTATAATATATTTGTATATATATACCATTAAAATTCGAGTGTAAATAAATGCATTAATAAACATAAATACATTTGGATGCATTACTTTGCCCAACCTGCTGAATACTTAAACTCTTTCCACCATTAAAATACTGTAATTACAATAAGTTAAAAGTATATTAATTAAAATATGTACTGAGTGGTGCCATTTATTGCCTATAGTTACAACTATTTGTCATAGACAATAACTTTTTCTCTTTGAAATATCCCAGTATCAAAATTATTTTATTTCTAATAACTAAATTTTTTACTTCATCAAATTATATAAATCTTTATTTTACTTTCTCAATTTTTTTAAGAAGTTAGTATTTTTTCTGTTATATATTGGCTTGATTTTTATTTTCAATAATTACAAATTCGCCATGTTCTATCAAATTTGTTTTTATTTCACAATTGCCATTTTTTAAAGAAAAAGTTATCATCATAGGTTTTGTAGTTTAAAATTTAATTTTTATGTATGTAAAATATTAGTACTAAAAGACATCCAATCTCAAAAATGAATTATCGCATTCAGAACAGTACATATATATTACTCTCCACAGTATTTTGAAATTTGATTCCTACATTTAAAAAAGTCGTGGAATTGGGAATTATTATGCAGCGGCTCACATGCAACAAAGTGCACTTACTGGACATTCAGCTATTAATAAACTGTTATAATCATCAACAATCTGAAACATACAAGATTTATTTAGCATTTTGATCAATACATCTTATTATCTTTAATAGTGGTTCTAAATCTATCATCGAAATATTTTAAAACCCAGACCAAAGGCTGGGTGCGAAGCAGGTAGTTATAGATTAAATGAGCTGCAGTAGCTCAGTCGGCAAAAACATCGATCTCATAACCAGAGGGTTGGGAGTTCAAGGCTTCAATTCATCGTGTTCATTAATGGTAACTAGAGTACATAAAATAGGTTTATAATCACAGCATGCTTCAAGTTCAAATGATAACCCTGGAAGTGATAGGCCAAGTTTGGTCGTCTGCATGGTCCCTGCGTCCAAATTAAGAGGATCCAATAGAGACATTGTTACTTGCATCCATAGTATTCCTTAACCCTTTAAGCGGTCAATATTTTTACCAGAAATGTTTCCAAAAAAGGCATATTTTTGTATTGCATATAATTAAGTACCATACTTAATAAAATAAGAATAATAAGAAAAAAAAATTTTCACTTTTAGTTCTTTTACAACATTTTTTTTATTTTACAATTTTGGAACACGAAAACCGCTAAATGTGTGCTTTTCTCAAGTCCATTCTGCATGCAATGAAGAATGGTTTACAAATTGTACAAAAATTTCTCTCATACTTACTGTGTATTTTAAAATCCAAACTATTCAGAAGTTTTTTTTTTATGTGTGTGTGTATGGTACAATTTAAAGCATGGTGTAACTGAAAGTCCTACGACGCAATAAGCACAGAAATAACATGTTTCTTTTCGGATTCTCTTTCCATTGTCATTTTTTTTTTTTTTTTCGAACAGCACACTGCACATTGTCTTGCAGGTCTCAGTTTCTTATCTGTGGGAGCAATTATTTCCAAAAAATGTCTCTCTGTCAGTCTGAAAGGATTAGGCTCTGAACCTGGTCGTCCACGTCAGAAATTTATTTCCGAATGACATTTTTCGATTATACGGTCAACGAGATCTAGTCTAAATTCTAGTTGTGTGTATTTTCCTCTGTTTTTACAGTAGACAACATATGTGTTCCATACATCAATGTCAAAAAATATTAATACTAAGTAATCTCTTTACAATAATAAAAAATACAGGAAAACCAGAAAAGGAGAGGAAGAAATATCGATGCCTGTATGCTGTACGGGCAAACCATTGAGGCCAATTTTGGGTAGCTCATACACTGTACGAGCAAACCGCTTAAGGGTGTTAAGCTACATGTGCTCCCCAGGTGGTACCTAATGAATAACAGATTTGCAGATGTACTTGACATAAATATTGTCTGTATTTCCAGCTGCTTAAAAAAAAAAGTCTGGATTAAATTTATAGCAAACAACTTAATAAGTATATATAAACTTTTCCTATTCTACAGTTAAATGGTGATTGTTTTTAAAAATTTCTGTGATATATATATATATATATATATATATATATATATATATATATAAATCTAGTTCAGAACTTTAAGAATTTGTCAATTTTGAATTTATGAAAAATTATACAAATTTCTTTTAATAAAAAAAATATATATTTTTTTATGCATTTATTTTCCTTTTGATACTATACTCATTAAATATATTTTTCTAAATACTCCCAATAGGCATTCAAAATTGGTACTTCATCTGAATGTCGTTCTTTGGTTCAGCAGTTAAATATGCAAAGAGGTTGTCAAAAATTGATGGTGGTATGTTTATTAGTTCTAATTTGAACCTAAGGTTTTAATTATTGTAAATTAATATATATGCGTGTGTGTGTCTATTAAGGACTATTTAGGCTGCTTTTCACTAAGAAAATTGTATAATGATAACAGGTAATAGAAGTGAGTGTTACATAACCTGGAATAGCTACAGATAATATCTCCGAATTTAGTACTTAAATTTCTATTGATGAAAAAATATAATGTAAATGAAAAGAACAAAAAAAAGTTGTTTGTATCCAAATATGTTTGTTTATTTTTTAGAGGTGCACATTACCAAATATATATATATGTGGGAGATTTATTCCCATGGTAAAAAAGATGCACAAAAGCTTAACTAAAATGAACTTATTTAATTAAACTATTTACAAATTATATACAATGGTCGTGTCTAGGGACAATTAAAATGAAACTGGACATCAGTGCCTATCTGGCATAACATCAGCACCCATCTTGGTGATCAATCAGTCATCGAGAAGTGCCATCTGCACTCGTTACCGTCTAACTCACGTCATGCATCCGTCTATATCGGCGTTCCACTGGGGAGAATTGTTGCCAACCCATAAAGGGAAAACTTCGCTTGCTCGGAGTAAATTCACCTTGCTGATCATTGCCAAGGGTACCATGCCTACATATATAGATATGTATGTATATTGTCATGGTAGAAAGAAAATTTCATTGCGCTGGTAAATGTAATTGTTTTTGAGTTTCAGTATAATGTCTGACATTAATGTGTGAAGTGCTTATATGTTGTTATAATGTTATATTATATGTTACATTAATGTTAATATTTGTGGTATCAAAAATTAAATATATATTTTTTTGTTCCTGTTTAAAATTGAAATTTTAAAAACCTAATAATCACCTTTTCAATCATTACCCTTTATCATTAGTATTCATGAGAGATAAATACTATTATACTACTAGCAGGGAAATTTAATTTCTTTCTAGGCAGCTTGCATGTAATTTTTAAAATAGAAATAATAGATAGCATTAAAGTTAATAATTACCCTATACAAATATTGTATCATTATATTATCCTTTTACATTTCAAAATGTGGAACTGTTTAAAGTTCTCTTAATATTAACTTTATGTAAATGAATATTTTTATGGATTTTGATCTGTGTAGCATTTATTTCATTTTTGCCTGTTGCATAACTGTTGTTGAAACTCATTCAATTTTCTATAGACTCAGTTGCTACAAGAACCAATTTCAAACCTCATACTGATCTTCATCATCCAATTAAAATCTTCTGTGTAAATGTTTTTTGAAGTCCCCAAACAAATAAAAATCTTAAGAAGATAGGTCAGGACTGTAGAGAGAATGGTTGAGAATCTCCTTTGAAATTACAACAGCTGATATTTGACAGCATTTACTGTGAATTTCTCTAGCTCTAAATCCTTCAGCTATAAGGAATTGCTCTATGCTTTCTTATTCCTCTATTGGTGCTTTCACTTCAATGTGTGAACAAAAAACACATTTCAAATTGCAATTTTTTCTGGATTGAAATTTTTAAAAAAAATTGCATAACCGGCAGTTGAACAACACACCTCATAAGTAAGACAAAGAGAAAAAAAAAAGATTTAACTCTGACTGTTGTTTTGCAGCTATGCAGTAATACAGCCTGTTAATAGCTGCAAAACAGTTGTCTGCATTCCTTTTTTTTCTATTTGTCTATATCACTTACTCATGTTGCATTTGCATTTATTAATATGTGCTTGACATTTTGCCTAATACCTGTACAACCATTTTGCATGTTTTTTAAAATTTGTATGTATTCTATTTAATTTGTCAATTCAAAGATGAATTCTGTAACATGAAAGGAAAAATAAATTGGAATATTTCTAATTATGTCCAATTAATCATTGTTATAAAGTTAAAACTTCTGTTTCTTCTTAAAAAGTATTTTGTCTGTATTTACTCATCTTTTAATATGCAAGTAATAAATGTAATGTAGTAAACTAGGTTTTTATCATATCCATATAGTCATAAATTATATAAAACAATTTTTTTCTTTTCTTATACATCCTGCAGGTTATGATAGAGCAACAAACAAAAAAAAGCATAGGAAATTCTTTAAAGTCAACTCTATAATTTTTTTTCTTTTTAACTTTCCATTGAGCATACCTTTACAAATTTGATATTTTTTTGCAATATTGTTACAGCTTAGATATTGTCCAAAAGTTATTTATGCTCTTCTGTCAGTTAAGGGCATTTAAGGAGTTTTCAGTCAAGGGCTCCCTATTAAGGGGCTGTCCACACATGATAAAGGGAGAAGAAAAATCGTAAAATTGGGATGGGCAAAAGGAAATGTGAAATCACATATTTTGGTTACTATAAAAGCTTTTAAAATCAGCAGATTAAATTTTGAAATTATTTTTAAACTACCAAAATTTGAAGGTATTTCCTTAAATGGGAGAAAGAAACTTTCATATAATTATATATATATATATATATATATATATATATATATTTCTTGCTTTCTGAAAATAGACATTTAAAGTAGATCTTAAGAGTATTGTATCAAGAGATTATTTTATTTAAAGGAAACCTCCCATGTCATGCTCTTGAAATGTCCAACAGTTGAGGCATTTTTTGAAATTCAGTCTATGTAAGAGTATTTTGTATTAATTATAAAAATAAGATTCAAAGCAAAATATATTAAATTTCATTTTAAATTCCAAAATATTGCTGCTTTCAATTGCTCTTTCATATTAGCATTTATTGCTATTATATATTATGTATTTGTTGTAAACTTTTACTCTTATTTCATACAAAATATGTACAGTAATCATTATTATTGTTTATTTACAGATGTCATTAATAAAACACACAGAAAAAAACATATTATAAAATCTTAAAATAAAATTTTAAATATGATCTAAAATGAAGCAATTTGTTTCTTAACAGCAAGTATATGTTTAAGGAATTATTGTGTAAAATGTGACAAAGCGGGGAGAGTATATACTGACGTGTAACACTTAGATTATTTAAAATCATAACTCTAAAATGGTAAAAAAGGGAAGATATTCTATTCATCCTTTGCAATACATTTTTTAACGTAAATTTTAAGACAGTTTACTGTTTGAAAATAATAATAACATTAATAATTTTATTGGCAATATATATGATTGCTTTTCTAACTTGCTTTTTTTACTATTATTAAAATACCTTGCATTTTCAATTGCAGCAACATAAATAGAGAAAACTTGTCATAAAAAATACAGCACGCTCCAGCTTATACAAAAATTCACTGAAAAAGTACACTGAAAATATCAAATAAATTTCAATCAACTGCATGTTGAATTTGCAGTAATTATTTCTAAGTTATATTATTTAACTTTAGTTTATCATTTTAGGTTTTCTGTATTTAATTATAATGTTTTCACAATTTGAATTTCCCATGCTTATAAAATTTGACCAAGATTCTACAAATTGGTCATCTTGTTTTGTAATATACTTACACTGGTGACTTTAAAGTAAAGAAAGTATTTAATTGATCTGATACTTCATTCTGAAAGGCTCTGCTAACAAAATAAGAGGTTTAACAATTTATATCTTTGTTTCAGTTTTGTAGGAATTGAATTCTACTGTATACTTAGCTCTTTATTTTATAATTTCTTTAGAATGCTGAAGAGGAATCTGTTGATAGTACAGTCGCAGAAAAGAGGCATATTCCTAATCCAAATAAAGTTAATGAGTTGGAAGATATAGATCATTTTTCTGGGTTTGATGAATCTGAAAATGAGTTATGGTCTGAAAATGAATTATGGTCTGAAAATGATGATTTTAGCAATGACAGGTATTACTATAATGCATATTTGAGATCACTGATGTTTTATCTGTTTTAAGACACCATGTAACTTGATAAATTCCATACCTAATTCCTTTTCATAAGGCTATCTCTTAAACATATATATGTGGTCCAATTTTTTTCTGACATTATTGTACATTCATCACGAAAAAAATCTTTTCTGTGAAAATGAAAATTTGGAAATTCTGTTTAAAAAATAATAATTTCATAAAATACAGTAAATTTTTCAGTATTTCACTTATTGCTCCTCTGGGATTCATTGAATGCATTGATCATCACAGAGAGAGCTTCAAATTTATCGTTACTGTTGTACTAAAACTTCTTTCTTACCCTCTGATTTATAGATGTATAAAGAAAGTCAATGATGTATAAAAATAATGTATGCTAACTTCAAGTTTAATTCATTGTATGCCAGAGCTGAAATGTCAGATAAATTTTTCTCATTTAACCCTTTTGAAGGCCGTGGGAAGATTACTTCCCACCTACATGATCTTACAAAATGAACCTGTGGGATGCACAATACCCCTTATAATATATTGGCCTTGCTATTATAACAATGGGAAGACTAATTCCTGCTTCAGTTTTGTGCTGTCATCTATTGTTTGATCAATTCAATATAAATAACGAACAATGGCCGATTGGTTAGGGTGCTGGCCTTCGGTACCAGAGTTCATGGGTTCAAATCCCGATGTGGCATGGATGTTCATAGCCGTTCGGAATCAGCTTTAAGCAGTAGGTCCCGGTCTCATTAGCCCTCGTGTTGCAAAAAGTAGACCATAGCACTCCAAAAAAAAAAACCAAATCAATATAAATAACACTTATGTTTTGAAAGTTTGAAAATTTTGTGGGAGAAATAAATGACCCACGAAAGGGCTAATGAGCCAAAATGCTAATAAGAGAGCAGCCACAATGGGGGAGGGGCTAACAAGGCTTCAGTACTGTCTGACACAATATAAAATTAAAATCTGAAATTGTCTAAAATAGATATTTAAAAGAGTTGTTTGTATTCCTTAAAAGAGAAATATTAACATACAGACATTATAATATTAATATTAGCCAATATTTTTGTTCTACTTGAGTATAAAGAATTAAATTTTGTAAAATATTTTTATGCAATTTTTTTCTTATAAATGTTTTACAAATACTAGACTAGAATGATAAAATGATGCTCCTAAAATTTGACACCTCAGACAAGAATTCAGTTTGCCATTTCCAGAACTGGCCCACATACTACATAGCATATTGAAAATAGAGTAGAAATTGAATTTTAAAATTGAACATTTATCTTTAAAAAAAAGAGAGAGAAAGAGAGAAAAATCGTATTTTTATTGTATATGCTTATTAAGTCCAATACACTTTATTTATTTATTTTAAAACTATTTACTGATATAAATCTAAAGGAATATTTCTTTCTATTACTAAAAAGAAAATCTTAAATTCCTCATAAGTTAAGTTTAAAATTTTTGAGATGATAAATAATGCAATTTATTCCTCTTTTCTTTTTAAGTTCTAGGTTTAGCTCAGACATCTTATCTGAACTTAACTGGGAAAATCCAACAAATAAAAATAATTCCTTGACAGAAGAAATGAAGCCTCTCCAGACTTCAGAGGTTAAAAGGGAACTTAAAGATGCTGTTAATTCACCAATTGAAGACATTAAAGAAGACAAACCCAATTCTTCAGTGAATATTCACAACTGTGACAAACAAAACAAAAGATTGTATGAATCCTGTAGTGAAACTTTATCTCCTGGTACCATACCACATCCTTTTAAAAAGAATAGAGGATTTGAATTTATAAAAAATGCAGCTTCAAAATTAGGCTAAACTTATATATATATATATATATATATATATATATATATATATATATATATATATATATATATATATATATATATATGTGTGTGTGTGTGTGAGTGTGTTGTTTATATAAAGTGCATAGTTTTTATATTGCAATAAATATTTAAATTTAAAAGACTAAGGAAATATTGCTTTTTTTCTGCAAATGCCAAAGTTAGTAAAAACCTTCATTTTTTTTCTACAACAATTGGATTTTTTTTAAAAATAAAATATTGCAAATAAAATTATTTAAGCTATGATTAAAATTATTATGAAAAATGATGAATTTTATGTTATCCTGTTTATTTTCTGAATTATAATGTGTGTAATATTATCTACATAAGACAAACTATCCATTAAATGCATGAAATAGGATTTTTGCTATCCCTCCTCAACAAACTGTTCACAATATAAAACTATTTATTTATCTAATAGGTTTTTAAAGCATATGTATTTAAATAAACTCATAAATAATTATAAGTAAAAATATTGATTTGATGTCAGAAACAAAAAGAAAATGCTGAAAGGAATTTAATTTGACCAGAAATTTTATTGCTAAACCTCATGTTAATTTTCTTTTATAAATAATAAGGTGAGAGTTACTGTGCATTCTAATGCTGCTGCTGATTCTCTTTATTCACCAATTAGAAGATCATGTTGAAAAAAAAACTCACAAAGTATGAATAAAATATTCTTGATATAGATCAATACTTTTTTAATAATTCAGTGATTTAAATATACTAACCCTGGTAGGTGGACATAATATTCTTCTCTTATACTTTAACTTATTTGTTTATCAATTCCATAACAAAAGAAGTTTTTTTAATTACATCTACTGACTACAGTAAACTTTATACTAAACTACGGTGTGTAATAAAATGAAAAAAAAATTATTTGTTACAAAGTTCTATCCTTGCTAAAACATTTGCTACAGTATAGCAACTATTTATATGGTGAAGATATTACCGCTTTGGAGTTTTAAATTTATATCTGGGTTAATTACAGCCCCCCCCCCCCGGGGAAATTTAAAGTACACACAATAGCTTTTCTTTTGTCATCGAGAACGGTACAAAACTCTAGATGAAATTGCGAGACATACAAACAGACACTCTTCTTTATTCTGGAACTCTGGAACAGAATATTTTGGGGCAACTAGGGCTGTAGGCCCTTTATCCCCGATAATATATAAATTCGCAAGTGGACAGTGAGAACACAAATAAAATACAATTAGGCAGAGATATTTACAATGATCAAATAGTTAATAAAGGCGAATACGCTCGAGTAGTACCCTAGGGCACATAGAGGGTCGTAATCCGAAATATTATATATTTCTTCATTTTGTATATGATTAATTCTATCAAAACATTTTATGGCTAGTGTTTTTTTTTTTTTTAATGAATTCCCTTATAAATTCTATATTTTAGTTGGAATGAATGATGTCGTTATGCAGATAGCGATTGGCACGAACTATTGAACGAGGGGTTTTGTTTTGAATAGTTTGTATCCTCTGCATCTGTGTGTTGGATGCAGATCCCCAGACCGGGGCTGCGTAGTGAAGAATGGGCCTTAAAATCGTCTTATATAAGAGCAATTTATTACCCATTCCCATTTGATCACTCTTCATTATTACACAGTCTATTCACATGAATGTGACCACCTGTCAAAATCATAATTACCACCTTTCGCCGAGCGGGCCTCTGTGAGATGCGCAGGAAGAGAGTCAAATAGGTTCCTCAAGGTTTTCACTGAGATGTTGGGCCATGCCGACTCCAGTATTGCTACCAGCTGCGAAGTTTGGCTGGTGAAGATCTATGGTGTGAACAACCCGATCAAGTTGGTTCCACAGATTCTCGATTGGGTTCAAGTACGAGGAATTCGCAGGCCAATGGAGAACAGTAAACTCATCCTGGTGCTTTTCGAACCACGCACGTACACTGCGAGCTGTATGACTTGTCACATTGTCATGTTGGTAGATGTCATCATCCTGATTAAATACAATTAGCATGTAGGGGTGAACATGGTCCACAAGGATAGATGCATACTTGTGTTGATCCATCGTGCCTGCCACAATGATGAGTTAATCCAGAGAATACCACGAAAAAATTTCCCAGACTATGATGCTCCCTCCTCCAGCTTGACTTTGTTGCAGGATGTTTGCTCTCAGGTGTTTCACGCCGTATACGCCAACGTGCATCAGTCCGATGGAGCATAAAACGGAATTCATTGGAAAAAGCCATCTGTCTCTGCTCAGTGGAAGATCATTTGTGGTACTGGTGTGTTCCAGCCTTCGTCGACAATGCACAGCAATGAGCATGGGTGCATTAACTAGACGTCTGCTGCGGAGTCCATACGCAGAAACACTCGCTGAACTGTCGTCGTGGAGACACCCTTAGTTCATCTAGGTCGTCAGTTGCTGAACGGTTGCATGTCTACTCACCCGAAGGCAGCTCCGCAGCCGTCGTTCATCTCTGCCATTTATGACCCTTGGTGCACCACATTTGCCATGTTGCTGATTTTGGATAGTACCATTTTGTCCTGCACGGTATACTTTTACCATGGCGGCCCATTAACAGTTTACAAAATTAGCCGTTTCGAAAATGCTTCCACCCTTGGCCCGAAAGCCAATGATCATGCCCATTTGAACGTCTAATAAATCTTTCCGCTTCTGCATGACTGCAAGAATTGACATGTTTTTCGAATACCTACAGCACACTTTATATATCCACCAGATGTACTGGTGACACATCCTTCTGCAAGTGGTTATTTTTAACGTTGACGTCATAAGTAGACGGTGGTTACATTAGTATGCATGAAATATGTATATAGATGAAGAAAATTGCATTTTCAATGAAATGAAACAGTTTCTTCATACATACAAATTTTAATTCTAAAGTGCGGAAAATATCCTAAAATAGATAATTTCATCTACTAAAAAGAATATAAATACGCAAAAGCGTTTTGAAATATATTAATAGACTTTCATCAATGAAATTCTAAAAATTTATTATTATTATTATTTAGATATTTATTCAAGACTGAAATGTTGACTATGAGTAATAACGTAGCCAGTCCATGCAATATGCAAACAATGCATTATTAAGATTTCTTGTTCATGCTTCTTCCTTTAAAATTTTCCTATCTCTTCACTAAAATCTTAGGTTTGTAACGTATCCGGGTCCCGGTAGCTTCTGGGTGTTGAAGCAGTAGGAGACACGATGTACAGCTCTAACAATAGCAAGCGATTTATTCTGGTATAAATAAAATTATTTACAGAGTTACCAAAAGGGTCAGGATGGGCCTGGAACGGTAACTTGAATGTTCTTGGTTCATGGCGAACCTAAAAAGGTTTACAAGGGGTACAACCTCGACTCCCTAGTCTATCAAAAAAACTGAAGATAGTCTCTTAAAAAAAAAAAGCACGTTCCCGTTTCTTTTCGCCGATTTTTTTCTCCGTCTTTTCTTCTCCCTGCTAATCTCGCGCTGCCTGACGTCACCCCTCACGTATTCTGATTGCCTGCCTCCTTCACGTGACGCCGTTCTGCTAGACTCGGATTCGTCTTTTCGTTGATGAATCTCGGTCTGGTTTATCTTCAGGATGGAAGGTCAACTGGATTTCCTGGGCCAAGCCCTCTAATCCAGAGATTTCTAATAGTGAGCACAAAAATGAAGTGAGCAGAGAAATAAACAACTAAAAGGGGGAAAGAAACACATAAAAATGAAAAGAAAGATTAAGGATAGAAGACAAAAAAAAATAATTAAGTGGCCAGGGACATCCAAACAAAATTACGTGATAAATGAAATAAAACATAAGAAATGAAATTAAAAAAAAATTAAAGTTACAACAGATATAAATAATCTAGCAAGAAATCAAATTAGGGACCAGTGGAGGGGGCCTGGGTAAGGCCCGAGAAGAACGCAAATAAGCGTTCTTCAGAGGTCTTAGCCCTGGCCATATTACATTCGATGTTTTTTAATTGAGTTAAGATTTCGTTAAAATCTTGAACTCCCAACATACTTTTGATTTCGTTTAATACGTTAAGAATATCGCTGAGTTGGTTTGATGAATTAGTAAAAGAGTTAATATTATCAGATTTAAAATTTTGAATATTAGCTATAGGGGTGGGCTGAGATGGGACAGTAACTGGTGCTGAGGTCACATTTGTCAAGAGCGTCTGAGCGAAAGACTTCGATAGAGGGTTGGGAACTGCATATACAGATGAAGGGATGACAGTTTTTACCTTAGGGTATAATGCGGGGTGAGAACCACCGCAGTTACAACATTTAGGGGAATCAATTTTCCCCGTTCCCAAGGGGCAATCTTTCGTACTATGAAAATCTGCGCACTTGACGCAACGTGACCGCATAAGACAGTTATCACTATGATGATGGAAATGCTGGCAGTTGTGACACTGCTGAGTCTTAACGGGTGCCCTATAGCGTTCTATTGTAATTTTGATATAAAACAGGGAATCAAGATCAGAAATAGTTTTAGCAACATCAGTAGGGGTGAGCTGAACTTGAAATAGTGGCATTGGCAGTTGGGTTTTACGTTTAATAAGTTGAGCCACTTTGATAACTGGGAAGCCTAACTTAGATAGTTCGGATTTGATATCCTCCACCGGTATATCACTATTTTATGAGGCCGAACAGTACCCAAAGGAAGAATAAATCCTTCAATTTTATTCTCAACAATAAATTTAGAGATGGCCCTGTGATCATCTTCAGTTTTTGGATCAATGCGAATAAATTTGCCATCAACCCTTGCATGGAATTTCCTTTCGTTGTGGGGACCAGCTATTTCAGCTAAAATCTGACGATAATTTTCCATCTTAATGATGGAAATAGGTTTAATTTTCGATTTCTTAAGTTCGAAAGAAGTAGAGGTCGATGGCAAATTTCCAGAACGAGTTTTCTCCTTAAGTAAAGAGAACTTGTTATCCGAGACAATTTTGGCTGATTCAACTTTAGTATTAGAAGAGGCACGTTTAGCCGTATGGCGAGGAGCTGGGAACTGGAAGTCAGTTTTAGACTTTTTTGAAGGCGTTCCTAAGATAGAAGTGGAGGGTTGCTCGCAATCATGCTTGTGCTTACCTGCAAGGTATGAGGCAATGTAAGGTCTTTCTTTGAGGAATTGATTCGTGGCATCCTGCGTCAGCATACCCTTCTTCATCAATTTGATAATTTGCCGGTCGAAAACATTGGGTCCTTTAGCAGAGTCGACAATATCAGCGATCTTAGAGAAGTCCACAGGTTCGGCAGAGTTCATAATATAACCCGTTGAAGAACAGGCAGGTGAAGTCAGGCTTGAAGCAGCATCCGAAAGGCAGTGGCTGGAGGGAGAACCCTCGGTCGGCATCATGCGAACGGAAGTAGCGGCGCAGCCGTTACTCATGCAACGTCGGAGAAGAGGAGCGAATGAGAAACACGTCCGAAGCGGGTGAAAACCAGGTGCGAATTTTCTGGTTTATCCACGGTGTCTGACCTTCAAATTTCCTTGGACATCTCAAAATGTGCCGTAATGAATTTTCTTTGTTCGTTAGAGTCAATTTTCCAAACTAGCTGGCGACTAGTCTAGATCTCAAAACAAATTCTTTTCTGACGCTAATGGAATGTCGCGACGTCACATGGTCTTATCTTTAGTTCCGAAATTGCCAGGTTAAAAAAAAACTCTGTCCCAGTGGTGTAAAATTGCCCCTGAAAATTAAAAAAAAAAACGTATTTTTTCATTGTGTCATTTTAAAGAATTACAAAACTGCCAAGAAATTTGAAAATGCAAATTTAGATAAAATATAAGAAATATATATTACCTTATAACCCTCTCGCCTTGTTTAGGAGAGAATGCAATGTGGCATAAATATTTTTTATACTGTTATCCGTAGTATAAAAAATATCAGTTGCAAAATTTCATCGAAAGTGTAGCAAAATTGTAGACCAAATTGGGAGACATACAGACTTTCTTATATATATGTGTGTGTGTGTGTGTGTTTAACATATTCAGGAGTTCGTCGCCAATCACCATAATAAAGTCATATTCACAATCAATTAAGGTAGTCGTAGTTAATAACTTTTATTTCCATATCGAAAATATGTAGGCCTTATGCCACACACCACATTCCGTCATCTAATGGAATCTTTCTCTCTCCCTGTCGAATAGACTAGCTGAAGTATTCGCCGTTGTTCAGGTAGTGATGAGATTTGATATTTTATTTAGGTTAAGGTTGATTACTTTATTTGTAGGTAAATGATGCAAAATTATATGTATATAATAAGACGGACTTCAGGATGGGTGGTTGCAGTCATGGTCCATAAAACTGACACCGTTTTAGCTAAAGACATTTATTAAGATAATGTTGGAGGACGGGTTCCCACCTTATCATAGGGGCAGGACAAACTGAGGGGTCAGCTAGCATGAAGTTATACGTAGAAAACCCTTAATACCTGAGTCAATATCTCAGTCAAAATCTGTGGGAAAATCTGGTGTGAAGGGTTTTCTATATATAACTTCATGCTAGCTGATCCCTCAGTTTGTCCTGTCCCTATGATGAGGTGGGAACTCGTCCTCCAACGTTGTATCAATAAAGGTGTTTAGCTAAAATGGTGTCAGTTTTATGGGCTATGTCTGGAAGCTTGGGTATACATAATGGTTCACGTTTTTTAGTTCGGAGAGTAAATAAACAAAATATCTCGCTTACCGAAGAAAAAGCGCTGTTCTTACTTGGCAGCACAAAAGTATGGCTTAATAGGTACAGTGCTGCTCTTTGGTCCAGAATTTGTGGATTCGAATACAACTGATGGAATTAATGTCCTTAGCCGTTCATAATCGGCCCTAAGCAATAGGTGTCGGTCTCATTATCAGTCATGTAGAAAACCTCTATGAACCCATGGCGCTAACCAATGGTGAAACGCAATTCTCCGTTTAAACTGACATTAATCACGGTTAGCCATTAAACGACTTTGGTGAGACCGGCTCTAAAGTTATTATTTAACCTAGATTAAAGTGATAAAAGTGTTAACTGAAGGACAATAGACTTGCGGTAGCCAGAAGTTACAAATGAAAACTTTGAGACCAATCGTGAAAATAACTTTGTGATATTTAAAAATCTTTTGAGAGGCATGTATTTCCTGAATTATACCTATCTCCTTCTTTGTGAATTAAACAAATATTAATTCTTAACATATCTAAATTTTCATATTTGAGACTGCCACTTATGTCACTCTTAGAGCTTTTTCAAAACTCCTTGATTTTAATACTTTTTTCCATAAGAAATTCGAGCTTCTAATTACAATTATATATTCTAACATTGGTGCTAATCTAATAATGTAGGTACACTCCTATTTGCCAAAGAATAATTATAATATAGCTAATTAGCTGGGTAATTGACTATTAGTTCTTAATTGACCATGTTTATTTCAGTATCACTGCTGGCATGGATTTTAATAGCTGTCCGAAATATAACTAAACAATAGGGATTGTGTTAGAAAAATTAACTTAAAATCTCCAAACCAATGTAACTTTTTTTTTAATATTTTGGAAGATTTATTTGACGATTGCCCCTGTATGAGTTCAATCTAGGATTAGCTGCTATGCTGAGATGAAACATAACAGTAGATTTCAGCCTTATGGCCATGATTAGCAATTTATTATTTCTATTAATTATTCAGTACGCATTTTACAAATAACCAGTATACTGGCTAAAACCTGCATAAAACAGTAATTATAATTACTGTTTTATGTAGGTTCTAGGTCTCCAAATAGGATAGTTAAATGGAGATTAAACACAATAAGGGGATTTCACGCAGTAGGGCACATATCAACTTATGACAATTCTGGCCTTAGTTTCAAACAGAAGGGCAGTTTATTGTTTGCCTGTTGGCTGTTGATGTAAACCTGAAAACGAATGAGAAGGACATTATAGTAGTTCGTGACTTTTCGACAAATTGCTCTATAATTTAGGAAGATGTCATCTGTACCACGAGCTTAAGGGTTCCGGCGGAAATGGAATCTCCCTTATACTGCTGAAAAAGGATAATTTTTTAATTCGTTATGTATTATTAATGCAATATTAATAATTCATCAACCGGTTATGTAAATTGTGTTAATTTGCATTTTTGTTTTAAACCATAGAGACATGAAAACAGTCCTAAATTGTACTGCTGTAAGATGTTTGAACAATAAGAACTATATATTTATAGTTTAGTATGATAAACACTCGAATTTGTAAGTTGAGAATGTGCGTTAAAAGAGTGTGTTATATACCTATTTTTAAAAATACTCAAGATTATAGTTTCGATTTCATAGTTTTGATTCTCCGAGATTTCGAAACTATCTCTTACGAATTTTTGTTTTGTTCTGTTTTGTCATCGCTTTCAAACGAACTTCTCTTTGTACAATTTTAAAACTTTTTCCTCTGAGAATAAAAAAGAAAAAAAAATCACGTATTTGAAACTGTGTTTCTACTGAAAATTGAACTTCTAATACACGAATGTTTATAAGTCACTGAATGTAAATACAATATTACTATTTTTCTTTTTCTTTTACATAATGAAAATAATGAAAGTTTGGCACAAGCTTTTAATTATTTTTTTAAAGAATATTGTAGTAATTTATCAATTAAAGATAAATTAATATTATTTAAGGATACACTTAGTAATTTTATAAATATGTAATTCCCAAACATTTCATTTTCTTTCTGAGATTTTATCAACCTTATTAGTGATTTTATTTACCGTTTTTAAAGGCATCTCAATTTTTAATATATTTGTTAAATTTTCTTTTTTCTTCTCTTTATATTTCTGTGATTGTTTCATTCACGTAATTAAATGCGAAAAAAAAATAAAGAAATTTTCTAGAATTTTATTGTATGTAACATATTTGAAATATATCCTGAAATTTTTATTGAATTTCAGACCATAATTGTTCATTTTCCTTGCTGAAAATTGTGCTTAGTTTCCGTCTTCCGATTATTAGAAGAAACGAACTGTTATTATCACACCCCACCCAACTATGTACAGTGTGTGTGTGTGTGAGTGTGTGACGGAAGCGATGATTGGCCATGTATTGTGAGAACATAGTCGGTAATTGTTCCACATTGACAAGCGAGATGACAATTCTGTAATCATAATTTCATGCATTTCTTTATTGTCTACTTCTGTAGAAGAAAACAAGCTTTCAAGTGTTCATTTCGAAGCTGGGTTCCTCAGGGGCTGTAGGTCAACATGGCGTGTTGCCTAAGTGAGGAGGCGAAAGAGCAGAAAAGAATCAATCAAGAGATCGAAAGGCAACTTCGAAAAGACAAACGTGATGCTCGGAGGGAATTGAAATTGTTGCTGTTAGGTACAGTGATATGTAATTTACTCCAAAAGTTTCAGTACTTCAGTCTATTTAAAATCGGCATATAACGGCGGCCATGTTGTTGATTTCTTCTCTGTATACTGTAGTTTGCTGTATAAATATTGTAGTTTTCCTTTTCTGTTACTCTTATGATGTTTATAGGAAGAAAATAAGCATATTATAGTTGTTTAGCGAGTAATTTGCATGTAACATTTTATAAATATTGCATCTGATGCAACGAAGTTAAAAATTTGTTTCGTTGATCTTTTATCAATTTTGTTAAAACGTGGGTTTATAATATAAAATATTGTTCAGTTTAGTCCTAGTAATCATTATACAAATAAAGTATGTAACCATTTTTAGTTTTACTCAACTTTAATCTGCACCAATCCTTATAATTTCCATACACATTTAGTCTTTGATTATGCATTACATGTATAAATTTTGGGTTAGATGTTTTCCTTTTTGTCACATATTCACATTTCCGAAATTAGTAAAGTAATCATAAATAAAGGAAACTTAAATTTCATTAGTGATATCAAATCAAACATTTGGAATTGATCTGTTTTTAATTTTAAAATGGACATACATGTTACAATTTTGTTTTGTTCTATTAATACATTTTAAATATTGAGAAAGTGATGCCTAGGTTTTTTAAATAATGTAATTTCTTGACTTTATAGGATGTATATTTTTTTAATTGTGTAACGAAGAAGTTTGATATAATTTTCTTGTTATGCATTTAATTTCTCTTAATCGGTTCAAATCTTGTACCACATAAATATTTTTCTACGTGATATGAGGATTTTTTATATTTGGTATAAAGTTAATACCCTTTCTTATTTTAATACTTTTTCTTTTCTCTAATCACAATTTTTTTTGTGTTATTTTCTCAGATTGATTAAAACATTATTGCTGTAAGATATTATGAATCTGTATATTATTGAAATATAATATTTTTGAGTGAGGAAAAGTTAAAAACCTATACTTTTTTTTTCTCTTAATATTGTCTTTAAATATTATCACATTCACTCTTGATTGACATTTATTCTGTATATGGAAAATTTTTAATGGATTTAAATGAAATTTTATTTACAAATTGTTTAATTTTGTGATTTGAACTCTAGATAATTAAAGGGTCAGATTAGTGAATGATATCTTTTAAAATGCATTTGTATATAGATATTAGTTTTTCTGTTAAATATTTATTTTGAAATTTAATATATTAATAATGATTATCCTAAAATAGGATACCTTGAGAACTACAAATTTGTAATCTACTTTCAGTTGTCCCTTATTTGGAGGTTTAGAATCAAAATACTAAAACAATATTTAATTTTCTGAACATCTTGTTCCTTTATATATTAGAGTTAGATTGTTTATATGTTGTCTGGATTGTTTATTTGTTGCTTGATTCCAATATCTTGTTAAATATTGATATTCTTAATGTATTGCAATAACAATATTTAATAGTCTGTTCTGCCGATTTATTCTCCATTAGCAATGATGTTTTTTCTCAGTATGTAATATTATGGATTGTCAAAAGATATCTTGAATTTGTGCATATATCATAAGGATATTTCTACCAGTTAATGTATTCTTTTGATGTCCGCTTTGCATATTTACCTGCATATGTGATATAAACAAAAGCCAGAAAATCTACCTCTGAAGATTATCATGTGTCCGTCAAGGTCTTTGGTAGAATAATCCAATAATGCCCAAGGCCGAACGATGGCCGATTGGTTAGGGTGCTAGCCTTCGGTACAGGAGTTCGTGGGTTTGAATCCCTCTATGGCATGGATGTTTGTAGCCGTTCGTAATTGGTTTTAAGCAGTAGGTTCTAGTCTCATTAGCCCTCATGTTGCAAAAAGTAGACCGTAGCGCTCCAAACCAATAATGCCCAATACATTCATATGAAGCAATTAAGTTAATATCAGAAATTCATTAATGTCCTGTTTTCATGTCTTTAATGGATTTGTATCCAATGGGATACATCTAAAGTTTTATGTTCATTGCTTGATCGCAATAGCCTATATGTGCACATGTTGAAATATTTTGATAGTTCATGGTCTTATTCATATTTTCTGTTATTATTGGCTATTTATGATGTTTGGGGTGAATCTGGATACTGTTAGATTTAAAAAAGTGAAATCTATTCACTTCTAGTTCAATGTAATGTTTATTGATATTAATTTGGAAATATATTACAGTATAAAATTTCTGACATTATCCATCCTAATACATATTTTCCATGCCCTCTGTTAAAAATTTTGTTTTAATAGAAACTAAATTTTTATATGACATGTCTGATAAAAAAAATAATTTGTAGGGTCAAAACCCCTAAGTTCTTAACACTAGATTTACAGATGTTGATCATATACCTATTTTTACTGAAGTGAGCCAATTTGACTTTTACACGAAAATTGAAGTTTTTTGCAAAGAAAATAGTTCCAAATTAATTTAATTAAAATGTTTATTATCAAAAAATTTATGGAAAACATTTTTACATATAAAATCTGTTTTTGAAACACATTTTCCGCAAACATTTCTATTACGTTATGCACAATGGTTTCTACATCTGTTTCTTTTGCATGATTGTTGAACTTGACAATTCTTCCGTGTGTCAGTAGCATGAATTTCTGTCATTGGAATGGAAGTGTTCTCGACTTCTTTTCTATATTTACTTCTTAGCTCTTCAGCCAATTGGAAAATAAAATCTTGACTGTTGCCCAGGTCTGATAGGACCAATAAATTTCATGTTATGTGATTAGCTGTTAAACCATTCTACGAGTCAAATTGGCTCACAACCATGGAAATAGGTATATCATATTTGATAATGTGAAATGAAGGGTTTTACGGGGAAGAGGAATGAAAGTTTACATATATTTTATTACTTAATTAAAAACCAACGTATGTTTTTTAAAAGTGATATTAAAATTTTTTTATATATATATAGTGATAAAATTTTTAATGAGTTAAATTGGCTCGGTCCGTAAATCAGGTGTTCAGGTAGATAAGCGAAACAGTGTCACTCTGATTCAAAACATATTTATACAAAATACTGCTAACATTTTTAACTTCTGTGAAAATATTTCTTACACTTTTAATTTAATATAGTAAAAGGAAATATACAATATACTTCGATTAAACATGTATAGTGATATAAAAGTTATTTTTTTATTTTGTATGGAAAAAACTCATTATTAAACTTTTTCTGCTAAATTTACTGTCTATAATTTAGACTGTACCCATATTTTTAGAGGTTAATACATAGAATATATATATATATTTGTATATTATATACAGTGAAACCTCTGTGAGCGGCCACCCCTCCATACCGAGATTATTTGGCCGCTTAGAGGCGGCCACTCTGAAGGATTTTATTTACTATTATAAGATAATTACTATAATGCGTAATATAAACAAGTCTGGCATATATTTCTTATGTAAATGAAATTTAAAACTTATCTAAAGAGAAAAATAGTACTTTATTTCATGCTTCTTTATACGTTTTTAAAAAAAAGGCTACAATTTGCTTCTGTTTAATCTGTAGTCTTCGTACTTCTTCAAAATCAAATTCTTTTCTTTAATGACTTTGTTTCGCAGTTAAATAATTCAACTGACTTTCTTGCCGATTTGTCATTCTCATTTTAACCTAGAACTTCAATGATCTGCTCTAGATTCAGGAAAATGCATTTCGACATTGTTGCAACTGAGATGAAACTGGTGTGAATGACATTTTTGCTGACAGAGGTGCAATTCTACGTTAACTTTACTGATTGGAATTCCAAACAAAGTCCCTAGAACACCTTCAATGATTGATTGCCCAGTTTCTCCCTCTGTTTCTATGGATGGTGCAATGGGGATTCCCTATCTGAAAAGTTTGGGGAGAATACAAATGAAATAACAGATTTAATCTTTCTTAGAAAAGGGGGGGGGCACAGGAATGGACTTCTCAGGTTGTTCCTTTGTCTTATATCTGACCATAAACCTGACCTTGAGTTTTTTTGCTCAAATTAAAGCATGGAGTGAGTAGAATTTCCTGAAAAATGAAAGGGGCAATCCCACTTGGTGGCTGTTTAGAGGGGGTTGGGTGGTTGCTGATACAGGTTATTTTACCTTAGGTCTATGAGTCAAAAAATCCGTGCCAGGAAAAATTGGCCGTTTAGAAGGGTGGCCACTCGGAGAAGTTTCACTGTATATATATGTATATATATATATATTGCGTATGGGTATCCCTTGAATGGAGGTGTCTACTATGGAAGTTATACTGTGTGTGTATATATATTTATAAATTTAAAACAAAAATTGGTATTTTAAATTAAATTTTATTCTTATAGGCACAGGAGAATCAGGTAAAAGCACATTTATAAAGCAGATGAGAATTATCCATGGATCTGGTTATTCAGATGAAGATAAGAAGGGTTTTATAAAGCTGGTATACCAAAATGTTTTTATGGCCATGCAAAGCATGATAAAAGCCATGGACATGTTAAAAATACCATACAAAGATCCGCGAAATCAGGTAAGTCTTGATTAAAAAATTATTAATAGTTTATTTTGTGTAGATTTTCATATTATTCACAGTATATTAGTATTGCTATTAAATTGTAATTTTTAGTTATTTAGTGTAGAATTGATTTTGAGATAGCAAAGCATTATATATGATTTAGGTATCAATATGCACACTTTTCATATTGAATAAAATGTTATGTTTTAAAGAATTAATTGTATTTTTTCTTAATTTTAAGCTGTTTTATTATAAGTTAAAAAAAAACTATATATTTTGTCTATTTTTTTATTAGATAAAGCATAATTTTCTTACACCTTGTATTGCTTGTACAATAAATTTTAGTTTTTATAGAAAAGTTTGAACAGTTTATAAATTAAAAAAAAATTAAATATATTTTATTAAATGTCTAGCAAAAGAATATAATGTGAATAAACATTATTTATAAATTCTGTTTTCTATTCCATGTTTATAAATTCTGTTTTTTTTTTTTTTTTTTTTTTTTGTGTGTGTGTGTGTGTGTGTTTATTTTCATTTCAAAATTTTTGCAAACTTCAATTACTTTTCTCCTTCATTACTTTTTTTTAAGCTGATTTGTTAATTTTTGCCAATTTGGTGACTTTTTATCCCCAACAACAAGAAATGCTGCCAAAAAACATTTATTACATCTGTTCCATAGATGTGTATACAAGCCAACCCCACTTTCTACTTTAGGTCTCTAAAAAGCACCAAAAATTTTTGTCTTATACTCAGAAATATACAATAATGAAATATTTTAATAATTATTTAATTAGGTATTAAAGGAAAAGTAAATAAGAGTTTATTTACTTAAGATGGAAGTTTATAAATTTTATTCCACTTGAGGAATTTTCTTGAATCTATTATATTTGTTAAGAAATCTAAAAATATTTAAGAAGTTATAAAATTATATAGTAAAAAGGAGTTGTAGTAGAATCCAAAAAATAACAATAGCTGTGGGTTCAGCCAATAAGAGAATCTGAATGTTAAAGTTAAAAAATTAATAATTTTTGAACCGCTTGATCGAAAGTTTTAAATCATGTTGAACTTTACTCTTAAAAAACAATACTCATAAAAAATAGCTAAAGGGATGAGTTGATCTAAAGAAAATTAAAAAATTTGCATTTGCAGATGATAATCCCGTTGATGATGATGATTGTTAATCTTGTTGATGTTCTATTGAAGAACTTATATTTGTAACATTTAAAACATTTATTTGAAGCATATAATATCCAAGTTCAGTGCCTTCAATTAAATAATCACCGTTGTTACTAATTGATTCTCTGAGTTACTTTATGAGTTTCATAAATTAACATTGTTTATATACACAATAATGATTAAAATTAATACAGCAGTGTTTTTGTCTCTTACAATTTAAAAAAGGTACTGATTTCTTATCACATTAATTCCAAGCAGTTCAGAAATCAATTATAAGTATACTGTTGAACTAGTATTTCTTTTATGTATTGGTTAATTTTTCATAAGGTTTTTAAACTTTGAATAGGGCTATTTAAAAACAAGCTGAAGCGATGTAGAATCTGCATCATGTAGTTGTTCATTCTTAAAATAAATGTTAAAATAATTGAATATAATTTCTCAAAAAGACATGTAGACATATGAATGTCTTTTATCAATGCTAACACTTTATTTAATGACCTTAAATAACACCATCAAAAAGTAGATTGTAATTGGAAGTAGCCATTCAATAATGGGAAGTGACCCAAAAGTTGCTAGAAAACTGTCATTTTTCTTCCATTTACAAATTCAAAATTTGGTTTTCCTAAAGCAAAATGTATTTGAGTTATGTTCATATACAGACATACACAGAGAGACATAATTCCACAATTAATTCCCTTTTTTTCGCTGTACTGGCTTGTACTTTGAAATCTGATTTGTATTTGTTTTCTAACTTTTGATGTTCAATTTTATAATATTTAATTCTTGATTTTAATTTTAATATTTTAATAAATTTGAATTTTTAAATTCTTAATTTTCTTTTTTGTGCTGTTTATTTTTCAATTTTTTAGTTTCTCTTTTACATTTTATTCTTTAATTTTTAATCAGACTTTGCTGATTGTGTCTTTTTAAATTTTCTACCTATTTATTTGTTTTTAAATGTTTTTTTCTATTATATTCAGGTATCTTTCTTTTTTGACGTTTCATCAAAATTTTTTTCAAAATTGTTTCTAAATTGTGTTGTTGTATTGGGTTTTTCTTCATGTTTGGTGCAGTTTGTTCCAAGAGGAATTAGCACCACTAAATTTCAACCAACCAACCAACTAACTAACCAACCAACCATAATTGGTATTTTTTGTACTCAGGGAGGTCCAAAATGTGAAGATCAATCAAAATCTCCAGGTCAAATTTTTGAACGATTTTAATACTTTCTCTATACTATGTATACAAGAAATTGAAAATGTTAAAGCTTATGTGCTTGTTCTTGGGGCAATATGTATTGTATGCTAATACGATGAATAATTATTAATCCTTCATTAGGCACAATATTTGGAACAAGTTAGGACCGAATGGGCCTAATAGGCAGTGGTAAAACAAATATGATTATTATTATTAGTTGATATTAAAATTTTAGCATTATAAACATGATTAATCACATTAGCAAAAGTTTGTTTCAAAAAAGAACATTTATTTTTAATATTTGGTCTCATCAGCATTTGCTTAGTTTCTGAATTTCCTTCATGTTCTGAAAAAAAACATATTTCTAAAAAATAGAGGTTTTGCTTGATATAGTCCTGAAATGATTAAAATGAGCATTTGGATTAAGAAATATGCAATTTAACTAATCTTAAAATGTGTGACAAATTTCGATATGTTATACTTGAGATCAATATGGCAATAATAGACCTTAGGGTGGATGAATATTTGGATCCAGTTGTAGAGTAAATTGAGGTGGGATTGAAACACTATGTAAATAAAGTAGAATATTAGAAAAGACGTTTCTACCATACCTGATGGAGGAGCAAACAAAAATGGTCAGGCCCATTACGCGTAATGTCTGAGAATTAATTAAAGCATTTCTGATTAATATAAACTGGTATTTGTGCTGTAGGGAAACCTCAAAATTCAGGTATTTTACCTCATCTCTGGAATTTTGCAGAAGTAAATTTATGAATTATTTGCCTTTATTCCTTTCTATTTACTTTAAAGTATTCGTCTACGTTCGGAGAACTTTTTTCTTTAAACGTAGAAACTAGTTCATGTTTTTACATTTTTAGATTTATTTTTTATATTATAGAGAATTGCACTTAAAAATTTTATTCCTGGAGAAGTTTTTATAAAATTTCTAATAAATAAAGATAATTTAGTAAAAAAAATCAGGTTTTTTTCAAAATGTCTAATCTTTTATTAAATTAAATTATTCCAATATTTTTTGATGCAACACATTTCTTATACACTGGACTAGTGAATCACCTAAAATCTTTGCTTAATTTACATTTGGTAAAAAATTTTGGTCCTTCAAAATCATACACATTGAGTTTTTAATGAATTTTCATTACCTTTATAGCTAACTGAGTGTAACATCATTAAAAATTATCCAAATTTAAAGCTTTTAGATCATTCACTAGTAAATACCATCAAAAGCATTCATAATAATTTTCAATAAAATATTTTAAGAACTTTTTGAGAAATCACATTTCAAGTTTAAACATTTTATTAAAAATACCATTCTGAGAAAAAGGCATTTGAAGTTTATGAAAGTAACTTTAACTATTAAAAAATTAAAATACATGTTTAAAATTCCCTACACTTTTTTCCTTCAAAACTTTCTAATTGCCAAGTTGCTAATTATTAAAAATACTAGAAAAATGTTTAAACTAATCTTCATGAAAATTTAAAAAGTTTTGCCCAAAAAATGCTCTTTAAAAGGCTTTAAATTCAGAACTTCCAGTTCCGAAGTCGCTACTTCTGTTTTGTTTTGACAGCTGTCACTGATATTTAAACAGCTGTAACTTTTCTTTAAAAGGTCGTAAAGACAAAACAAAAACAAATTTAGAAGCCTAAAAATTGAAATTTTACAATAGAGAAATAAAAAAAAATTTATGCTTTTTTGCAAAATATGACATTAAATGTAGACGGATACCATAAAAAAGAATGTAGCATGTTCTCTCTGACTCTTAAATAATTCTACAATAATTGTAATGCAGTCTGATAGGACCTAAATCTTAAAAAGATTGAAACTAGGTAAGCTTTTTTGATTGCACATTGCAAGATACAGAAAGGAAGCTAAGAGCATATATGTTTTTGTAGGCTAAAACTGCTCAGAAGTAAATTGCTCAGTTACTTTGGAGGAAAGAACAGGCAATGCATACATACTTGCTTTATATTTAACAAAAGAAATTTAATGCTTATTTTTATCTAAAGAAATAAATCTGGTAATTTTAAACTGAAGAAGTACTTAAATAAGTAGTTCTGGTAATTTAATATAATCTGCTTAATTTAATCCCTTTAAATGTGTATAGTACATTTTAATATCTATAAAATTTTAAAAAATGTTTTATTATTTTTATGGAAGTGGTTTAATTTTTTCTCTTACTCCCCTGAAATTTTCATTACTGCATCCTTGTTTTTGAATCCATCTTGGCATGTAAATCTGAAAAAGATTTTGCAGATTTTTTTTTGGTCCCACAGACATATCTGAATATATAACAGGATTGACCAAGATATAGACTGTGAAACCTCTAGAGCATTGGTTCTCAATCGGGGCGATGGGATGATGTTGATGGGCAGTGAACATGTTTCAGACGGTAGAGGGGTGATATAAGAAGGTTTTGGCTTTCAAACTTAATTTAAAAACTACAAAATAAATTTAGTACATTAGTTATTTAATTTGAACAATTTTATCAGTAATAAAATGAAATTAAGTAGCAGTAGCAGTACCAGAACCAGTAATTTTTATCCCTTAGGTTCTGATTGAAATTGGGCTAACATTCAGAAAAATATATTTAATCAACAGTATTCATTAGAGTGTTGCTTGAGCACGTCTCAGAGGGCCCGAAGCTCCTTTCAAGGCAAAAGTTTATAAAAGAGGATACAAACGAATATTTTTGGAGGAAAGTTTATATTAATTTATGTTTACATACCTTTCTAGTACAGTCAAATGACAAAAATCTGTATATCTTCAAGGATGTAAACTGTAACACTTGCAATTAAGTTTTTATATAAAAAATAAAATAAAATAGCATAGGTAAGATTAACAAATAATAGCTATTCATAGATTTCAAGACAAAATTAATAAGAGAAGAAAATAATAAAATAATAAAATTCTTAAGCAGATAACAATTGTAAAACATTTTCAAATTTTGTTAATTAAATTATTAAAAATTTAATAATTAAGTACCAAACTTTAGGGGGCCCAGGGCCTAAGCCCAGTCAGCCCTTGCTTTAATCAGGCCATGGTCTCAGTAACAAATTTGGTGTATAACTCTGTCGAAGAAGATTTCTTAAACACTTTGCCTCTTATTGTGATCTTTCCTACCTTGTAATGTGATTTTTACAAAAAGGGCATTGAACACATTTTGGCTCTGTAGGGGGAGGGCAGGTTTATAACCCCTGCTCTAGAAGTTGCTTATCATTCTTATGCTAACATAGACAAACTATAGTGATGAATTCAAAATTAATCTAAATGTAATAAAATAGCAAAATTAAAAATCTACAAACAATTGATTTTTACTTAAAATCATGTTTAAGGATTAGTTTAAATCCTTACTAGCTAAATTTTGAAAATTTGCTAAATCTATGGAATGCCAAGTGTCCAACATAAGTCATTTTCTTAATGTTTTTAATTTTGTATTTTGTGAAATTTTGCATCTAATGTGTTTCTGTATAGTCTTAAAATAATAGTTTTCTTTTTATTTCTGCAATTTCTTGAACTGTTTAAAGTTCAGAACAAATTCTAGGAAATATTATTTGAAGGTATTTTAGAGTTTATCGTAAACAGTCATCAATAAAATCACTTGCAATGTATAGCTATCTCTAATATTTAAGAAAAATGTTGATTTCTTGGAATTTTCTAATCATTATTTATTTTTTCTTCTATGAAAAATTCAAGCACTTAAAGTATAACCCCAAATTAAGGTTAATATAAGATTGTAGCAGGTACAATTACTCCCCTCTCCTTTTATGATAGGTGGCACTAAGAGAGCCATCTAGTTTGTTTTCCATAGTGGCAGTGATCTCTCTCAGTATGTGCGTTGTATATGTTGTTGTTTTGTACTGTGTTGTGGTACATGGCGAACAAAATAAAAATGGTTTCTAAAAATAATTATTTCACAATGCCTTTTTGAATAAATGAGTTTCGTCCTTCTGCAAAATAAAATTATACAGTTTAAGTTTTTTAAAATTCTATGTTTTTAAAATTTTTAATTTGGTATTGTAAAACAACATTTGTGTTAAATTTTATGTATTAGTCAAATATATTCTGTTATTTATATATTTCATATGCCATTTATAAATTGCTTTGTAAAAATGTGATTTATTAGATGCTTATAAAAGTTTTTTAATCATATTAATATTAGGACCATGCTGAGCTTGTCAGATTGGTGGATTATGAGACTGTTACTACTTTTGAACCTCCATACGTTGTAGCTATTAAGTCACTTTGGAATGATTCTGGAATTCAAGAGTGCTATGATCGCAGAAGAGAATATCAGCTTACTGATTCTGCTAAATAGTAAGAATTTTTAAAAAATTCTCATGTTATATTTAGTAGGTTATTGCATCTAAGCTAATGCATAATAGATTTATCAATGTAAATTTGACCAAAACTGTGTTTTATAATGTTTGTATTATGTGTGATTGCTATTCAGTGATGTAGCAAAAGAGGTAGGAGAAGAGAATGTAACCTTCCTATTTTTTACTTATTTTTTTTTCATTTTTTCTCCTGTTTATCTGACTATTTATTTAATTTAATGTTTTTCTTGCTTTTTTAAAAGATACATTCATTTTAGATCATGTTTACTTTTTTGTAATAAATCTATTTTTTCTGTAAAATATTTTAATAAAGATCCTTTTTCAAATAAATAAATATCAGTTTTGTTAGTCCTTATTTTTTAGGGTCTGCACTGCTGAAAGCCCTGAATATGTTTATAATAATTAATTTTATTAGGGAAATGTATGCAATCTGTAAAAGTTTGCTAAAAAATTGCATATTTACATGTTATGAAGTAACATTATTCTTCTTTACTGTTTCTATATAATGTATAAATATATATTTCTTTTAATTTGCCTCGGACCGGCAACTTAAAATTCTATCTGTGGGCCGGAAATGGCCTGCGGACCATAGTTTGCCCATTTCTGGTATAGGCTCTTGACAGGGAAAGTGCCAAAGTATGTTTTGTATCCGACATCAATATATATTTTCATATCACATAATCAATATTAATTTTCAAACCATAGAATAGCAAAGAAGCCTGTTTATTAGGCTTTGTTTTACATTTTTAAAATTACATTTGTAAATCATACATCCATTCAATCACATTTTTTGTTTTGAAAATCATTAAATATTTTTAAAAAACTTATATAAATAGGCATGTTTGTATATGCTAAAGCTAAACCGTGTTATTATTCTAGTAATTATTGCTTTCATTTTTTGTAATAAATTTTATTTAAAACATGCCTATTATATCTAAAAATGAAACCAAGGGATGCACACACACACACACACAAAAAAAAAGAGGTATTTGGGGAGGCTCAGTAGAAAAAAATTTGGAAACCATTGAATTAAGGAATTTAATCAAAATTATAAATATGAATAAACTTCTATCAACCATGATGTTCCCTTTGTCTATCAGATAGTTAGTTCATTGAAAAAGTTAAAAGATTAAGACTTTTAATACTTTGGTTGTTATATTTAGTTGTTGATATACATTAGATATAAAGCTTTAAATTTCGTATGTCTGACTGAACTAAATTTAAGAGGCTAAACCATATTATTTTCTGCTTAAAATATAGTTCATAGTGTATCACATGTGATTTGCAAGCTTTATTAGATGTGCATATTGTAAGTGATGTACAGGGCGGGCAAAGGGTTAAAAAGTCTAAGATCTCTTAAATTATTAAAAATAATTTCCATAGTTATTACATTGGTATATACTATGTAATAGTAATTTGATCAAAGATTTTATGAGAATTACTACCTGTCTGTAATATATTAAAAATAACCTTTAGCCAGTTTAGTTATTTAATAGTGTGCTATTGCTAAGATTCATGTTCTTTGTTAATTTCTAGCCTGCTGTTACTTAATACTTTACTATATGAATATCATTACTTTTATTAGTTACCTGAGCGATATTGATAGATTGTCTGCACATGATTATTTGCCTACGCAACAAGACATTTTGCGAGTCAGAGTGCCAACAACGGGCATCATTGAATATCCATTTGACCTTGACTCAATAATATTCAGGTAAAATTGTTTAGTTTGTTTCAGTCTGATGAAATATTTATTTTTTAAAGGTGAAAATGCTTTTTTGAAACATGTTACATTTTAACAATGTAATATGGTGTGGAAACTTTGTATAAAGCCTCATTATCAGTTGAATTTCATTAATATAGTCCAATGATTTAGAAAGCATAAAAAGAGGCAATGATGAAAAGTGAATACAGAGTTGAAAAATGGTCAGTAAATTCAGTATTTTTCAGATAGATCAATACTGGTCAGTATTTTCAAAAGTTAGTATTTGATGAAAAAATTTTTTTTTTTTGCATGTTTTTGTGTTTTTAATATTTTTAATATTGCTAATTTATTCTAAATTTATTTTAACTCATTGTGTGTGGGTACATTTTGCAGTGGAATTGTACCGGGAGTGGGCGTTTTGCGCATCAATTTGGTTATTCAGTTAAATCTCAATAGATCGAAAATTATTTAATTTTTAACCATTTTGTATTTTATGTTGAAATATATAAATAGAAATATATAAATAACAACCATAAGATTTTTGTAAACAAAATATATATATAACAATATATATTTTTTAGTGGATGAATTTTATAATCGTATCGTAAATATGAAAAATCAAATAGAAATAGTAGTATATAGTTTTTATTTTTTCAAATTATGTTATATATAAACATTTTTACATTATAGAAAAATGAAAGACAAGAACATTTGGCTTTGTTTTCTTGTATATACTGTTATTTTTGTACCCACAAACAAACCATGTTGTTATACTAACCCGTACTAGTATGTGACCCAAGCTAGTATCAATCATCAGAAAACATACTAGTATGTGTCCCGCATACAATGTGTTAAAATAAGGGCAAAATTGCAAGCAAATGAAAAATATGTGGAAAATTTAGTGAAATCTTGTTTAATGTGTGTGTGTATGGGAGATATGCAATTTTCTTATGGATATGCTGATTTTTGTGGTTTGATTTGTAAAGGTATGTCTGCTGATCAAATATTTCCTGATTTTTTTATTTATTAAATTTGGACTGTGTTAGTAAGTTATCAATATCTAAACTTTTCCATAATAATATAGAAGGCTTATCATTACATGTGAATGTAATCTTTTTATACAGTTTTGGTATAATTTTATTACATAAAAGTTTAATAAAATGTATTGTATTTCAGAATGTGTGTGTGTGTGTGTCTGTAACAGAAGAGGGGAAGTTATTTGAAATGTTCTTCACTCTTCCAAATATATTTCAGTATTATCAGTCTTGAACACGTCACATCCTGGAACTTGACTTATGATCAGATTAATTTTAAAGTAAACAGATAACTTGCATTATTCCAGAGTAACAGGAAAAAAAGGCCTGTTGTACGAAAATTCACTTTCATTAAATTGAAAATTCATTATTTGATACATTGCTGTGTCAGAATTTGATTTGATCTTGAGTTGCTATTTTTTGAGGTATTAAGGTTAAACTAACAAAAAATGTTTTTTTCATGTCTACTGAATAATATTCAGTGATGAGTTGGCACCATATTCATTTAACTTTCTTTACATTAAAATTGATTAAATTATTCACTTAGTAACACTCATGCCTCTTTTCTTTTATGCCTCTTTAATTAATCTTTGGAATATCTTGATGAAGCTAAATTTTATTGATTATGAGGCTTTATATACAGTATTCAAGTCTCTGATTATCATTCATTCCTGGAATACCACATACAGTGGGCTCTGCTTAATGTGATCAGTTTGGGACACTGTGACATTGATAGCAATAAATGATATACAAAATTAGATAAATTTACCTCCCCCTTTAATTCACACATATTAAATTTCAAAACAAAATGTAAAAAAACACACCTTATATTATCCTGCATTTATGTATATTATCATTTAAAACATAAGAATTGTATGCATAATTAAAAAAATTTATCAATTGTGGACTGTCTACAATTTTTTCTAAGAACTCATTAATAAATTGTTCGTAATCATAGCTAATCTGTCAAATTGATTTAAAATTTCGATCTTTTGTTTTAACGTTAAATCGTTTCACTTTCTGGCTTCCATATCGAGAAGCTGCATGTAAGCGAGCAAGGCATAAAATGTAAATACGCTCCTTCTCAGTTTCGATAAGAATGTGTTGCCTTCTGCTTATCTGACAACCACTGACCAGCAGCAGGGTGTGTGTATATCTGAAAAATTTCAAGAACTTGTAATTTCCCACTCCTTTGTTCATTCCCTATTTCCCTGGTAGGAAGAGGGAGTATTTTCAAAAATTCAAACAGCGAAGGAAAAGAAAGAATGGGTTCCTTCTGAATAGATTGTGAATATTCCTTTGCCAGTTAAAATGAGGTTCGAAAACTGATAACATTAACCGATGTAATGATTACATTAAACGATAATTTTAACATACAAGTGAATAGAGAAAATCCGGACCAAGTGATTTTGGTAATAATAAGCGATTGATAACATCAATTGTGATCACATTAAGCAGCGTTCACTGTATTAGGGATAATGGTGCTAATAGGCTACTGTTCTATGAAACTAGTGCCAACTCAACACTAAAAATTACCAGTTGTTACAAAACATGCAAAATGTTAAGCGCTTTGTCTTAGTTTAATCTCAATATCTCAAAAAAGAACTATTCAAAATGAAATCAAATGAATTCTATGAAGCATTCCACTATACGACTCAGCCTGTCATGAAAAACCTGTTACAAATTGCTTGAAACTAAAATAAAAAATATTTAAGTTATTGTGCTGAGATACATTGCAAATAAAAAATTATGTATAAATTGATATTAATTATTAGGGAAAATGTTATGCTTGCTATATTTTACACATTCCATTTTACCCTGATTGGAAGGTATATAAAAGACTCTAGTTTTTAAATCATATTTAATATTTTTACTTTTACTTATGTAATATTAATTGGAATTTTGTTGTTATTCCATTTTTATATGCACTATTTTGTTTTCAAAATTGGATTTTCGTTAGAAATCAGTGTCAATTAGTGTAATTTTTCTTTTAAATTGTCATGTTAATATTTTCTCAAGTAGAAAGATTTAATTTTATGTATTCTGAAAAAATATTCTCCATTAAGATTATGGGAAATGGTGGGCTATAGTAAAGCCAAATGAATCCTTTTTAATTTTACATATTACATTACCTTAAAACCTACATTTGTGAAAGATGTTTTAATTTTATGTTGTATAGATGATTTTAGAGATATTTTGCATTTTAGAGATATTACTACTTCTACAGCAATATTTTTGTAATATATATGATAAAACATATTTTTTCTATTTAGGATGGTGGATGTAGGTGGGCAAAGATCCGAAAGAAGGAAATGGATTCATTGTTTTGAAAACGTCACATCTATTATCTTCCTAGTTGCTCTAAGTGAATATGACCAAATTCTGTTCGAGTCTGATAATGAGGTATTAATTTGTTACAAGATCAGAAAAAAGATGTATTTTAATGTGTAAAATGTTTACTTTTTCAAAATATCATCCCAATTACTTAACAAAAACTTTTAAAGCTTTTTAGGATATATGAATGCTTCTAAAAAGTCTTTAATTTAAAATACCTTTTTTTCACAATTTCATCTTCCTCAGAAATTTCATCATTCTCAGACAGGGTTCCCACAGTCCTTAAAAGTCTTTAAGAACTCCTTAATTTTAACTTTCATTTTTAAGGGCCCTTAAAACTATTTATATTTTGTCAAAGGTCCTCAAAAACTCCTTAATTTTTAAATTGGAACGTGATCAATTTCTCCATCGATGAGATCTGCTGTTGTCATGTGATTTCCTATCAATTTTTTATGACAAATATATAAGCTTTTGTATCCTTAAAAGGTTTAAAGTATAATCTCAGCTGCCTATTCTTAATAGCTAACAGTCATGCAGATTTTAATTAAACGAAGCATGAAGGATGGGGTTTGTAGATATTTCAGTTTCTTGTGGAAGTTTAATTTTCCTTGCAAGGAATGTAATGGGAGAGTCTAAAAGTTTCTTCTTTCCCAGGCAATGTTGGGTATTACCAGCTAATATATATATATATATATATATATATATATATATATATATATATATATATATGTATATATATAAATATATTCCTCAGGAGATACGGTGTATGCGGTTGTGTCGTGTATTTCAAGTAGGTCCTAATAAAAAGTTACTTTGGTCCTTAGAAAGTCCTTAAAAAGTCCTTAATTTTTATTCTGGAAAAAGAGTGGGAACTCTGTCAGAGTAATTAAAATTTTCAGTATTGTATCTAAGAAAAAAATTTCTTTAGTGTTTTTTTTTATGATGAGGTAGTTGAGTTAATTGCTAAAGAGACAAACAGCTTTTAGGAAGACATTTATTTCCCTTCTTATTCTATAGACGAAAAGGAATTAAACATCGCAGGAGATGCATTGTATCTCCCAAACTGTAAAAGGTAAAGGAAAATATGCAGAAAGTGTTTACGAGTACAAATGCAATGTTGGCCTTTGTGTTGATCCATGCTTCAAAATTTATCATGGTTAATCACAATTCTAATTTTCTCTTTATATATATTTTTAAATTATGTTCAACATTAGTAAATGTGTACAAAATAAGAATTTATGAAACTTATTTTTCAAAATTTACTAAGAATATGGCTTGTTATAACATGGTTTTTAACTAATTTTTTATAAAAAATATTTTTTCAGTAAAGGTAGGTTTATTTTTCTTTTAATAAATAAATTAATTAATAAACATAAAATATTATATACTAAATCTTATTATATTATATATAATATCTTAATATTATGTTCGATATCTATTCATGTATAATATAAATAGGATAACATTTCACATGTAACTTTCAAAAATTAAGGTAGAATAAAAAAAATTATTTTTAATGATTTGTTTTTGAAAGTTAGGCTTAGATGCTAAAAATTCACAGTCCCTTGGGAAACGTTCAAAGCTAAAGAGTCTGGTCTGGTGGCAAATGAAAATGTTGCCTGCATGCAATCCGGAAAAGGTTAATGATGACAGATCTTTGGACGGTTTGAGCCTTGATTTTGTAATCTTCTGGTTATGAGATCATAGTCTTGAAAACTGAGATACAGTGGCTCATACACAAATTATTATTAGTTTTGATGTGTTATTCAGTGCTAACTTTAGAATCTAGACTTGACATTTAATGCATAAGCTCTTGATTATTTTCTTCAGTTCCACTATCAGCTACTTCCATAACATTAGTCAAACTTGTAAATTCCACCTTTTTAAAATGCTTTTAAATAGCTTAAAGACTTTTTAAGACTAAATGCCTAAAATGGTGGGAAAAAAATTAAGTGTGTTGGGGTAGGGAATATTGTATTTGGAAGGGAGATCTCACTAAAGAGATGAAAGTGTTCTTTGTGAAAATGTCCACACTACAGAATATAGTAAAGAAGAATTATGCTGTGGATAAAACACATTATTTAGCAATTGTATAGAATTAGTTTGAAAATGACAGTCACAGAAATGCCAACTACTCCTCAGATTGCTCCAGAGAATTACAAAACTTTAGAACAGCTAACAGATTAAAAGCAATTAAATACAGAGGTTTGCAAAAAATAATGGTGAATATTACTCTTTTCACACAGTAATGCTGCATGTTAAAAGTTTTCAGAACTGTGCAGAAAAACCTAATTGAATTTAGGTCAAACTTGAGTAGACAAACTCTAGAATCCCTGATGATAGAAAAATAGAAAATTTTTAATCAGGGTCAATGTTGCTATAAGAAACTCTGTTATGAGAAATAAGTTGTTAAAGCTAAGAAAGCTACTCATAAATTTTTAAATACATAAATTTACCTCTTACAATTTACTACTGTGTAAATATTTAAAATTTAATTTTTAATCCAGAAACCAATAAGATATGTACTTATGTATAATCTGTAATTAGCATGTTAAAATTTCAAACCATGCTGTTGCTCCAGTCACAAGTGCCTGAATGTTGGCATATCTGCAGTTGGTGAAAAATAAGTGTCTGCTATTCTTAATGTCCTCCATTCAGAGTAGTAACACAGACAATTCTGTAATAAGTGATTGTGGATTGCAAAAAATCAGCTAATTAAAGGTGTTTGCTGTTTAGGAGTGTATGTTAAAAGATGAACCACTGTATTTCTATTTTGAAAAAAAAAAAAAAATGATAATGAAGTTATATTTAAGTTCTAACATATATATTTTTGTAATGTATGTAAATATCTAAATTTTCAGTGTCTGCAGTATAAAGAAGTAACTGTATGTATTTATTCATTTTAACTTTTGATATAGAGTGTAATTCAATATATTGTCCAACTCAGTATAAACTAAACTGGTATCAGAATGAATAGTGATGTTATAATTGGCTTTGACTGTAATCACTTTTCTATTCAAGAAGTATATGAGAAAGTCAAGGGGAAGCTACTCCTTTCTCCCCTCCTTTATTCGTAAATCAGCATAAATCATTGCACATATCTTTTTCTATTGTATCTTAATTTACTTTCAGAATCGAATGGAAGAGAGCAAAGCATTATTTAAAACGATTATCATGTATCCATGGTTCCAGAATTCTTCTGTCATCCTCTTTTTGAATAAGAAGGATCTTTTGGAAGAAAAGATCATGTACTCGCACTTAGTAGATTATTTCCCTGAATATGATGGTATGTTTGCTGGTTTATTAGTATTCATATTTTTTAAAGTATTCTTCATTTATGAGATTGATTCATAAGTTTTCATTTTAGTAACCACAAGTTTCACTTGAACAACTTAGCAGATTAGCACATTGTTGACCGGTCATGAGTTAACTCGTGTTTTTATGGCCGAATGTTGCTGACCGGCCACGAGCAAACTCGTGATGTGTTTTTTTCTCATCGCTGTTGTTTTCTCTGTTGGGGACCATACAGTGCAATTGTTGGTCAGTATAATACAAGCTGTGTCTCTCACTATAAGACCAGCCAAATTTTTTGTTGTAAAAAATATTTAATAATTAAAAATTTTTTAAAAATGACGGAACGTAATGAAGAATCTTTTAATGAATTATACGCGGATGCTTTATCTGATTGTCTGAGTGATTGTCCATTACTTCCACATCCAGTTACGAAATAATGACCGGTGACATGAGATAATTTTTCATTAAAATTGCCAGTCAACAATGTGTTAAGAGATTTTCAAAAATAGCTCCCAAAATGACTTTAAAAAAATTGTTAAAAGAAAACTATGTATGGACAAAATATGTGTAGAAAATCATTTATTGATCCCAAAATTAAGTATATAGGCTCTATGGATTCATAAAGTCATCTATGAATAAAAAAAATAAACTGAGAAAAGATTGTGTCAGAAACATGAATTCTAAAGATGTAATGCCAACATTATATACAAGTAAATTATTCTGTGCCCAAAAGTGCTGTCTATTTACTACTAAGTGTAATGACTGCATAACGTTGTTAAAATTTGAATAATTATTAGAAACTGATGTTTCTAATGTGCTAAAATATTTTTATTTCTAAATCCTAGTGAATCTAGTAATTTGGTTGAATTTATTTTTCTTAGTCTATATAAAATTTGATATCTTTGAATATATATTGATCAGACTTACAATTTTTATGTATCAATTCTATAAGAGCCATGGTAAAAATGCTGTTTTCTTTTCAAATATTAAAAGTTTTATTCTCTTAAAATATTTTATTAAATGCATAGCTTCTCATTTTTCAAGATTTTTGGGAACAGTTTTTAGATGTATTGGATACTATTGTCTTTTCTAAAGATTTTTGATTAATTATTTTTGATGGTATGAGATAATTTACGAGTTTTGTATGATATCCAATTTAGACAAAATCATTTTGTAGAATTTTGTCAGAGATAAGGAAAAATAGTTTTTTTTGGTTGATTTCATTTAGTGAATTAACTATTATTGATTTAGCTTGTGTTGATTATCAAAATTTATCAGCTGTTTATATTGAGAAAAAGTTATATTCTATTCTTTTTGAGTAACTGCTACTGGTTCCAAGAAATTTTTCTAATATATTTTTTTAATGTTTTTGTATGATATCCAATTTAGACAAAATTATTTTGTCTAATTCTGTCAGAACAGGAAAAATAGTTTTTTTGGTTGTTTTTATTAAGTGAATTAACTATTATTGAATTTGCCTGTGTTAATTATCAAAATTTATCAGCTGTTTATATTGAGAAAATGTCATTCTATTTTTGAAAAACTGCTACTGGTTCGAAGAAATTTTTTAAAGATTTTTTTAAGGTTTTTGAATTTTATCAAATTAGGTTTTAAAAGCTTAAAATTTCTCTGTCATATATATATGTAATATATTAAAATTATTATACTTAAAATATCTCTCTGAAATTCTCTTTTTCCCCTTCTCAGTCTTTCATATCTATTTTTCCAGCTGAATAAATCTTATTTAAAGATGCGTTCGATGACTTAAAATTTTGTTGATTAAAAATGATTAAAACTTGTGTTTACCATACTCCCAAAGCAAACTCTGAAATAAATGCTAATTTTCTATCCACTCACCACATTTTTCAGCTGTCCCAAGGAAAAGGGTTTACTCCTTCTAATGTCTAAGTTCCTTTCTGGCTGTTAATAATGCTCATTAAGCTATTGGTATCTTGGATAGGAATTTGGCTCATTGCTTGCTGTTGGGAGAAATTTATAATAGAAGTGTATTTTTGTGATTATTCGATGCTTAGCTCTTGTTGGAGAAACATGCCCATTTTGCTAGTCTTAAATAAAAGTTAAAATTCCACATTGACTTCCTTTTTATGAATGGAGCAACTGCAAATAACTCTTGAAAGTTACTTAAGTCTGTCCATTGCTAAGGTAGCCTGGGCAATTGAAAATAACAAAGGCTATTTTATGTGGAGGAGCAAGTAAAATTTGCGTGTTACACACACACACACACACACACACACACACACACACACATATATATATATATATATATATATATATATATATATATATATTTAAACACAGGGCAGTTTGGATAATTGGAAGAAGGAATAACAAAAAACTCTTTTCATCCAATACTTCTAATTACATACCTGCCAACTTAGGTTTAGGTGTACTTTGTAAGAATTTGGGTCTGCATTTGCATGTGAAAATCATATGGTTTTGAGTTAATTTAAAAGAAAAATAATAATAATCTTTCAGGATAAACTGAAAAAAAGACACAAAATTTCATCAAGATCCATCCAGCTGTTTAGGAGGAGTTCTATTACAAACAGACAGAAGAATTTTATATTTGAAAGATATATGTATATATATAATTATATATACGCAAACATAATGCATATATACTAACAATGGATATATACATATATGTCGGATTCTTATCCTCTCCATCCTCTATTTATATATATGCAAAGTAAAACCTTCATAACAGTGCTTAGTAATATCAATAAAAATATTGTTATAGAAGGATATAATGTTAAATCTAGAGGTTTAATGAGAAACTAAAATAAAAGCCTCAATAGAAGATCTCAATAAAAAGTAACATTTTTTACTTACTGGAAGAAAACCCTTTATTTATATTTGGCATTTTTTTTTTCTTTTTTCACTAGGTAAATGAACCAACAAAGTATGCATAAAGTTTGAACCAGAAAATCACTTTTAATTGATATTTGGAAACTGGAATATCATTGCATAGGGGTAGGACATGATTGAATTTGAGAACAATATAATTTTGTAGATGTTTATTGCTGTAAGGAATATTGTTAAACTGAGGGAACAATAACATTACTCTGTAATTTTTTGGACTGCCAAATATTATTGTTATAAAAGGATTTATTGTTATATTGGATATTACTATAACAAGGTTTTACTGTATATGTACTGTATATACATACAATACCTAAATTGCAGTATGCTAGATTTACATTTTTCATTGGCACAAATAACTACAGAGAGTTATATGAATTTTCTTATGTATCTTATGAGAGAGATTTGATAAGACTTCATCAATCCATAAAACTTATTTTTTATATCATCTAACTAAACTTTCATATTTTTCCTTGAAACATATCTTTTAATTGTATGCTTGTTAAAGTACTTGGTGTTGTCTCAGCTATTTATTGTTTCTAAAATAAGCATACTATTTTATCATTATAATGTAATTGATTCTCAGTGTCATTTTGTAGTGGAGATTTGTAGAAGTATTTATATTGGGCTCTGAATTATGATCAAATATACTTGTGTTTTGCTATTTCTGATAAATTATCTCCACTGTATGGGGGAAGTTCTTCAGTGCATAACTACATTAAAACATAAAGCAAGCACTATGTTCTTCAAAGTGTTAAAAAAAAAAAAAAAAAAAAAAAAACCTGAGAAAGTAGTATTAAACAAATTAACAGCTTAATGATGGTTGAATGATAAAGGGGCTACTTTTTGGTATCAGGAACCAGAGTTTTGAATCCTACTGTTGGCATGGTTGTTTTTTTTCTGTCCAGGACAGCCTCAAGAATTGATTTTCATATTAAAAAGATCTCTCCAAGTCTTAAAAATAGCAGTTTTGTAATTATGTTTATGTGAGTGTCTGTCTGTATGTCAACATACTCAAGAATATTTTTACTTAAGATATACTAAATTTTGAATATGTACATTACAACAAAATTATAGTTTCCTACCCACTTTTTGGTTGCTTCTGGTTACTGAATGGCTACTTCTGATTATTATATATTAAAATCTGATTGTATCTAAGTATGTGCGTCTATCTTCTCACAAACTGTTTGACTGACTCAGAATTATCCTCAAAGTACCAAAAGATGGAAAATGTTCGAAGAAAGGAATTTTGGCATATAAATTCTGTCATTCAAATTATTTCAAAAGATATTAATTAAAAACTGACCTAAAACTGTTTATGTGGCATGTTCATTTCCATTGTTGAGTTGACATCAAAAAGTTATTACCATCATTCTCATCTGATATTTAACAAAAACGGCAATTGCTAATTCTGCCAAATCATTGTTTGTTGAAAGTTTTAGAGTTCTTGTATTTGGTATTTTAACTGTGGTAAATTTTAAGATTGTTATTATTTTATAGCTATCTTAAAAAACTTCCCAAAACTTTTATATTCATGTATCTTTTCTATATAAATAAAATAGTTTTTAAACTAAAATTATAAAATTTTCTCATTTAAAATTACATTAATTTTAAGCACATACTTTTTTTAAAAATTAATATTGCTCTGACTTATTTGAACTATTATTATTTCTACTATTATTTCTTCCCCCCCTTTTTTTTAACCTATATCAAGTTATAGTATTTTTTAAGACTGCTTATTAATATGCTTATAATTCTGATTGTTGCGATGTAAAGAATTGAATGAAGAAAAACACTTCTTTTCAAACACAAAATAACCTATATTACACCGTTAAATACAATACAAAAACAAGTAAATGACATAAAAAAAATTTGCATGTGCAAAACACCAAAATGAAAAATGGACAGCATTCCAGCTGCCATGCGGATGTGTTCTCGATGTGAAGTGCCACTACTAGAGAGTTCTGAATAGCAAATTGCAGAAATGTTGAGTTGTTTTGTTCTGGATGCACTGGTACATACTCCCAGCCTATCAGGCATTAGTCCTGATATACTCATTTTTTCTTAAGCAGTTCAGAAGTTATTATAGGGAAAGTATTGTAATCATCTAAGAATTTGACCTAAATATTTTGATTGATTTTCATGTTTTGGATTTTTCTGAGTCCCAAAATACCATTTTTGAACTTATATCTATGTGTATAACGTTTCTGTATTTGAACACAATAACTGGTTTATTTTGACTTAGAGAAACCAAATTTAGCATATATACATTATAGTAAAATTGTAATTTTGTTTCAACTTTTGGGTTACTTCTAACCACTAGAAGTAGCACTGTATATGCTACTTCTGGTTTCTATTCCAGTCTACCATTCTGTTGTTTAGATTTATAAAATAAGTGTAAGATAGTATTCATATGTTTTGTAAAAGTAAGAACAAAAACATGACTAACAAAAATAGTTACCTTCTTTTTATTTGAGTATATAACAAAATCAAGGGGAGGCTACTCTTGATTTTTTATTGCTGTTTTCATTTTGTTTTTATTCATAATCTATTTCCTTTTAGGACCAAAGAAAGATGCTATTCATGCCAGAGAATTTATTCTAAAAATGTTTGTTGATTTAAATCCTGATAGCGAGAAAATAATTTATTCACACTTTACTTGTGCTACAGGTATGTATTTATTTGATATAAATTTATGTATAATTTAACTTTGATATGTTTTTAAAATGTTATACATTTGAAAACTTTCTTCTAATCTTAGCATTTATATTAGTGAATATTTGGGACTCCATAATATGTTGTGATTAACAAATAATTTTCCTAATTACAAAAGTAACTTAGCAGGGTAATTTTTTCTTTGATTTACTATAGTAAAAGCTTATTGGGATTTCTTTCTGTAGAATTCTATTTTTGTTACTTTTTTCCTTTTATTTAAATAAAGTGTACATACAGCAAATTAATATTTTGAATTTAATTGCAGCTTTGTACAATTCCTGTATAATCATTATCCAACAAATCAAAACATTTTAAAACTAAAGTGATGTCTAGGTTTCTGTCATTTTTCTTGCTTAATTTATTAACATTTTAAATGTTCTGAGTTCCTAATTGTTTATGTCTAAGAAAAATATTCAAAACTGAAATTTCTTTCATCATTGCCAAACTCTGAAAATTGTTTTTATCATACATTCATATCCTCATAAGAAAAAAAATTGGTTTGATATTAAATCAAATAGGTGCAATTTTATTGGCAAGTTTATGCTTCCATGAAAGTTTGGATTTATGATTTTCTTCACTATGTAATTTCCATGTATTTAACTCTTTAAGCATTGCACACATAATTTTCTGCCTGGATGGTGATGTCTTCAACTGGGTGTAAATGTGTTATGAAGTGATTTAGATCCATATAAAAAATCTTTTATTACAACTGTTATAACCATATAATTAGAAGATTTGGATCCAAATCTAATGTCATAAGGCATGCATACCTGTTTAAAGACATAATTGGCTGGGGAGAAAATTATGTGTGTAATGCTTTAAAGACTTTTTGTCATATTACAGTCAGTACTGGCTATATGGTCACTCGCTTATAAGGGCACCCCATTTATATGGTCAGTTTTCTAAAGTCCCATATAACTTAATAGGGAACATGTGTTAAAGCGCATTGCTTATACAGTCATTTTCTTTTTCTTGTTACCAGTTATATGGTCAGTTTCATGTTTTCAACGAGTTTCTGTCTTTTTTCTTTTCATTTTTTTTAGAAGTCAATGCAAAATCGGAGAGGACCTGAATTCAAGCCTTTATTTTCGTCTCTTTCCTCCCTTTCCCCCTTTCTTCTTTGTGTAGACTCATCGTCTGAGTTTTCCACCTCTCTCAGTTCTCGCCCCCCCTACTGATAACAAGTGGACATCTGTCTGTTTATTGGTTGAAGTTATTTCTCTCATACATGACCTCAGGTGTAATTATACTAATTCCGAAGCAGCAGTTGATCATTTAAAAGCTATTAGAAACTTAGAGAAAGTTGTGTTAACAACCAACAAAAGGAAGCAAACTTATATATCTGATTATTTTTAAATACATTGAACATGAATGTACGTATGCAGACATGCCAACTGCTCCGGTTTCGGCGGAGTTGCTCCGCAGAAATGATAAAAATTGGTAACTCCGCACACTCCTCAAATTGCTCCTCAAAATAACAAAAATTTTGTTTCGGGGGAACTATTTCGTTAATTTTATCAAATCTCGTAATATCTGAAGGAATTATGAAGAATTTCTTTTCATAATTCTTTTCTTCGCTATTTTCAGCTAATAAATATTGCTAAATAGGCCTAACTTACAGCGAAATGTACATATTCAGAAGGGTAAGATGGCGTCCTATTGCTTTCCCCCACTATGGCCCGTTGTTCATCCTGTACATAGACTAAACCAAGCTTTAGACTATGATGCTTTAGTCTATGATCCTGTAGTACTGGCCCTGATGGCGACCTAGAACGAACACATTGAATGCACACATTAGGCCACAAATGAGCCGAGCTCGAGAATGCAAGAATTCTAACTGAATTTAGGTCAAATTTGGGAAGATAAACTCTAGAATCTCTGATGATAGTTAATGTAAATATTTTAATCAGGGTCAATGTTGTTTTAAGAAGAATTTTTCTGAGAAAGAACTTTTTAAAGCTAAAAAATCTACTTATACAATGTTAAATGCATAAATTTTAATTTACCTTTAATAGTATATTAATTTTTAATTATTTAATTTGCTCAGTTTTAATTTAGAAATTAATAAAATATATAATTAATACATAATTTGTTTGTATTATTTTAAAATTTCTTTTATGTATGTAAATTGTATACGCGTTACTTTGTGGGTAGCATGTTAAATTTTAAAACCGCGCTGTTGACAGAGTTGACTGAATGTTGGCATGTCTGCGTATGTACTTGGGCTGTCCCTTGATCATTAAGGTAAGCTAATAAATCCCCTCCTCAAAAAATGCATATTTTTAATGTAGTTTTTACTTCCTGAATTAAATTTTTAAAATGTTCTTAAAAGTATAATTATTTTTTATATGAGTGCTACATTCTGATAGGTAAACATAATCCTGTCACAATTCAATAGGGTTGTATTGTTCTGCATATATGGTCATCCTGCTTATATGGTCTGTTTTTCTGGACTGCTGAGCTGACCATATAACTGATACAGACTGTACAAGTAAAGCTTTTGAATTTCATTCATAGCATGCTTGACAATTTCTATGGATTACCCATAAAATTTATAATTTTTAGTTTATTTTTATGCATTTACGGGAAGACCTAGAATTTGTGCAGTTTTTAGTACTGTGAAAAGGAAATAAACAATTAGACCAATGAATTTTTCACTTTAATAATATGTACTAAAAAAAGTATTTAATTTCAGTAGTAATTTATGTAACTGATAAAAAGATGTATAAATATGCTTCTGTGAAAAACATGGCACTAGCTCTTACTAAATACAATATTATTTTGGGATTTATTTCTGATATCTTCCTGGTATCTAAATATACTGTTATTTTTGAAAGAAATTTTTAAATAATATCCTATTATGTTTTTAAAAAATTTCCATTGTATATTTGGAAAAGGATCATTAGTATGTTTAAAGATATTAAGCTCATATTAATTGCTAAAAATAAATAGTAATATCACTGGATTTTAGGTTATATCTTTTTTTTATCACTGTTTAATAAATATAACTTTTAAAAAATGTAGAATATTGAAAAAAAATTTCATTAAAGGAATAAAAGCTTTGTAAGTTATAGTTTGAAAATTTTAACATCTTATTTTATTGATTTTGCTAAATAGACATCCAGGATTTTTTTTTTTTTTTTTTTTTTTTTTAAAGTTAATATTGTTTATTATCTGTGATGGATACATAAAGGTTTCATTAATTACAATTAACTTTTCATCACAGCTTTCTTTTGTCTTAAAAAAAAACAATTATTTGTGCTACTAAAAGTCAACAACCAGTGTTATGTAAAAAGTTTAGCTGATGGAAAAAGATGTATAAGTTTGCTCATATGTCATAGAAATCTTCCCTTTGATTATTTTAGCTATTCTTGCATGTCTGTTTTGGTATCATCTCTATTATTATAGCAGTTACCACTAAAGTGCGTCTTCAACTGCAAAAATAAATAATTTCTTGGGTGTAAATCAGTGTTATACAGAGTAGAATCAAGTTATTACCAACCAAAAATCAAGTTATACAATAAAGAGTACAATAAAATCTTGGAAGAAGTTTAATTTTTTTTTGTCTGTTTATAATTTTTGTTTTGTCTCAAGTGTATAACTACCCATAAATGTTCTAGACTACATTTTTTCAAAGTTGTTTTGCAGAACCCTAGGTTTCTGCAATGACCCTCCAGGGGTTCCTTGAGAAATTCCAAAGGAAATCTGTAAATTAATTTTTCTCTAATACTTAAATTAGAATTAATAATAGTAACTAATACGCCAGAAGCACAACAATAGGGAACCAAAAAGTGATGTGACAATGAGTCATTTAAACTACATATTACAGTATTGGCTGGGCTTATTTGGTAATCTGACTGAAAAATTTAATTTAGTCAAATATGTCAATATTCAGGAATCAAATATTTAAAGAATTTTTTTTTTCAAAGTAAGAATTATGTACTATGACTGAAATTCATTATGATAAAAAAATAATTACTATAAATAGAAAGAGGATTAATAAAAAAATTTTGATATAAAAACTTGTATGAATGCATTGTTTATTTCAGTATGTACATAAAGTGAAACTATGTACAAACTTACCGACTCCTCAAACTTTTTGGTAAATATCCATCTATTTCTAAAATTGTTATTGTTTAGAGAATATTATAATTCTGCATTGTATATATGTTTTCCCTTCAATAGCAAACACTTAAGTATTTTTTTTTCATAATTTATTTAAATTGATTAAATTTTGTATTAGGGTTCTGCAAAACCCTAGGGTTTCACAGTAGTTCTCCAAGGGTTCCTTGAAAATTTTTTATACACCATCAAAATTACAAAAAAAAAAAAAAAAAAAAAAAAAAAAAAAAAACTGTAAATTCATTTTTTAATTTTCCCCAGCCATTAACTTGACTGTTCAATAATAAAAACATTTCTCTCAGAGTTAAACTCAGAAGTAGGAAATGAGCACTATGAGGATGTTATGCAATATCTTGACTCTCTTAATAATTCTCTGGACTAATATTTCCCTAATAAGCAACATGAAAATAATAAAAAAGTATTAGGGATCAAAATTTATTCATCCTAAATGAAAAACTGCTTTGGTTTTCTTCTGAGGAGTATGAAAAATTTCTCGAATTGACATTGAACTGTTCAATATCATCATTTTATAAAATGTCACTGTCAAAATTCTGGTGGTGTTTGAAAAGAGAATATTCATACTCATCAGAAAAGGTTGTCTTTGCCGTTACCATTTGGAACAACTTATACTTGTGAAACTGGCTTTTGTGTATGTGATGTAGTGTAGCCACATTCTGTCTAAAAGGGAATACCAGGAATTGCTGGCTTTCTGAGGCTTTGTTTTATGGAATGGGGCTTGTCCATGTCAAAGTCACCTTCAATTTTCCTATGTTGACCATCTGTATTATCCATCCTGAGCATTGCTTGTTGCCATAAGTTTTTAGGTTGTTCTCCCTTCTTATGCTATGTTTTGGTGATCATGTTTTGTTCCCGCTGACAAGATTTTTCCATTGACCTTCAAATGCATGGTGTTAACCCTTAATTTGACAAGATGTTTCTTCAAATATTTTTTAATTTTAATTTCTGTTATTTTCCCCTGTCTGTATAGACATTAGGATCTCTGTAAGCAAAAAAAAAAATATCATTTTCCATTTTTGAGATAATTAATGTCCACTGTGACGAACACTGGCAATTATGTTATATAGTAGTTATAAATATACATGTCCGGTGTAGTAGACTTAGCCAAATTAAGGGTTAAGTGGGCATCATTAGTTTTTTTTTTAATAATTAAAGTTGTCTTTTTTTTTTTAGCCATTTTGTCTTTGCTGTGATGTTGAGGACTGATTATTTTTAGACCAAAATAGCAAGTGACAAAAAAATAAATGTTCTTCAAGCTAAGAGTGCAGTTCTTCTCTGTCTTTTAATTGTCATTCTGAGGACTGTTTTAAAATTGTCAGTCCTCTGTTATTTGAATACTCTGAATTGTGTCTGTTGCCATATATTCATACATTAAAGAACCATGTTGAAAGGTTTTTGCTTGACGGGAAAGTGCCACTATGATTCCCAACTATCTTACATCTTAGAAAGTCCTCCATGATAAAGACCACACTATATATGCTTTAATGAAAACTAAACACTGGAATATGTGGAGGCAGAACGTAATATGAGAATAAATCGTTCTTCAATATAACCAAACTTTAAAGAACGTTGTGACACTTAAAAATGAAGCTATTCATCCCATTGATATTTTTCATCACTGTATCACACTTAAACCATTTCATTAAAAAACTTTTTGACTTTCATATCACTTTTTGTAAGCATTATCTACGTTGTTATTCTGCTTTATATAATGTTTATGTTGAATAAGTGATGACGCTGTGTGGTGTTAGGGTAGCATTTCACACTCCAATGACACAGGTTTAAGGTGTGATCCTCGGGTTGAGCAAGGTTGACTTAACATTTCATCCCTTCAGTGGATAGACAAACTGAGGACTAAGCATGCTTAGGAACTAAACACTAAAAGTTCTGCTCAAGGTTGACCACCTAATCAGGACATTGCTTTGCACCCCCGGGTCCTTAAACAGAGACTGGTACCATAAGCTATAGCTCCAAAGTTGGCCTGCATTGCAGGGGATTTAGTTTTAATCAGTATTAAGTAGCAAGTTTATAATTAAGTAATATTTTTCCAGGGTTTCACTGCTATGTAAGCATTGAGAAAAGGGTTCTGTGAGATAAAATGTTAGAGGAATCACAGCTTTATATCAATGCATTCACATAAGGCTCAAAGTATTTAAAATTTTCTATGATATATTAGCATACAATAAAAATATTAAAATTATAATGAAGTATTTGGTATTTGGCCAAATATGAGGTTAAATTTTAAACTAGATATTTTTATTTGACAAAATTCAGATTTTGTCCCATATTATTTACTACTTTCTTATTTTATTTATTTTCTACTATTAAGTTTCTGTGCTTTAAATCTGAACAAATATTTGGTATATTTTTTCTAATTATATTGAGAATATATAATCTTTTGTGTGTTTACAGTATTTTTTTTTTTTTTTAGATACTGAAAACATTAGGTTTGTTTTTGCTGCTGTGAAGGACACCATATTACAGCTTAATTTAAAGGAGTACAATCTTGTGTAAACCTTGATTCCAGTTCTCATCAGTGGCTTACAAGATGTCTTTGCTGTTACCCTTATGTCCTTTTCTGGAGGACTCAGTGCTCCAACTGAAGGAGGATGGATAACTGAGAGAGAATGAGATGTTTAGAACATGCATAAAAGCTTTGTTTATTCTCCTCAGAGATCTTTTTTAAAACAAACAAACAAAAAAAACCACTCACTTTTGTGTCAGTGTGCAGTCAGTTGCACATGCACTCGTATACCTTCAGTTCACATTGCACAGTATTTTCTATATTCGAGTGAATGGGGAAAAATGATTGTAATCATGGTTATGGAAAAAATAATAAAACAACACACACTACATCACATCATTGTTAGCATTAACTTTTTATCAGTCATTGAGTGTAAATTTTTTCACATCTATGTGCTTTACATGCAAACATTGGAAACATGAAAAAATATTTGGCATTAATGTGTGCCAAATTTCAGTTTGGTGATGAAATCTTACAATAAAAAGTGCTTTGTATACATACATACATTTATATATGTGCACTTGTATGTATGTATATTATATTTATATAAATTTGTTTGCCAAAGATATGGTATGTGCTGCCAAGCATTTGCCATTTTGCAGTGAGGGATTGGGGTTTTTTCGAATAGTTGCATGGCACGTATTTTTCTTTTTTTCCTTCTTATGTTTTTGTGTATACTTGAGCAATGCTAAGAGCATGATTGAGAGATAGCTTATGAATACTCTGATATTGTGTGAAAACAAATGAAAACGTTGCATTTTTTACTTACTATTGCTTGTGAGCTTTATATTGATTAATGAATGTTTAGCTGCTGACAAGTCACAGGCCCAATACTTTTTGACTAGTCACTGTTTGTAAATATGTTCTAATGTAGTATTGCCTGATGAGCTTGTTTTCTTGCGATTTAAGAAGGTATTATTTTTTATTTGTGCCAATTGAATAAAATCAAGAAAAAAAATTATCTGTATGCTTCATGAACAGCGTGTCATGTAACATTATGGCACTTGTGTGTTAATTTGACCACCTTTGGTAAGCAATTTTATAGTAGTTTGCATATACATCTTTACTAAAATTTTTAAATTAAGGGTACTATTATGCCTATTTTAAAGCTTTTTCTTTTCCAACAATGTTTTGTCGTTGCTTGTGAAATCTATATATAATAAAATTTAATTCTGTGGTATATTGTAGAACTGGAGTTTTTCTATTTGTCCAGAAGCAAATTTTATATGTATATGTATCTATATATATTAATAGATCAGGGTATTTACAGGCCTGAAAAATAAGAGAAATGATACTAGGAACAAACCTTTCTAGTTCTGATGAAGCCTTTTTAAATTTCATTTTATTTTTTATTTAAGGTGATAGATAATTTTTTTTTAAATTAAGGTAACTACTGTTTTTTGAAGGATATATTTAGCTTTATACATTTTAAATATAGACTTTTCTGATAGTATATCAAAATGTATCATAGGTTTAAAATTTTTGATATGTTAATTTTTTAATTGCTCTTTTAAAGTCATTAGTTAAGTGTAGTTTTGAGTATTCCTTAAAAAGTCAATCTTGTTAATGATCTTTATACTGATAGTGATTGTAATAATTTTTATATAATTTTTTAGTCTTACAATTTGTTTAACTTAATAAGTTACTATAAATTTAGAAATTTAAATATTGTTACAGTAAAAACATTAAATTCATTGCTCTGTTCATGTAAATATTCTTTGGATCATAAAAATATTAATTCTGATTGTTACCCTATGGAGAATTCATCTCATCTTCATTGGAGCACTTTTGAAGACTAACTGGATGATTTTTTTGTAATTATTCTAAATGTGAGTTTTTTTGTAGCTTTTGAGTTAATATGTACTACTGAAATTTGCACTTAGTATCTGTTGTGAGTTCAGTTCTGCAACAAAAAGGGTAGCATTTATGATTTTCTTTAGGAGGTTTTTAATTCCTGCACATGATCGGAAGGCCTTACTGCATTGGTTGTGTTTTGTTAGGATGAGAGAGAGAATTTTGTTAAGGAATAAATTTATTGTAATTGCATAGAGATTTTAAAGTTTAGAGCATGGATGTTAATAAGGAAATATATTTCTTGCTGTGATAAAGCTTTTCTTTATGGCCCATGTTTTTCTCATGAGGTTTTGTATACTAAATGATCTGATTAAAGGTATCTAAGATAGGGATAAAAAAAATATCTCAGTTGCAGCTCTAAGTAGAAACCCAAGAAAATATTTTGCTAGGCTAAATTTAAATTGGATTGGTACAGCAAAGAGCCTAAATCCAGATTTGTCTAGACCAGGGATGGGCAAACTTTTTTGGTAGCGGGTCAAAAATTAAAAAAAAAGTTTGACTTGGCAAGATAAATTTTTCTAAAATTTTAAAAACAATATACAAGTATTACGATTTAAATATGATAATGAGATGAATAAAATTACGATTTCATTTTTAAAATTCTTTATATTGAGGTTTGAAGTGGATGTACTGATTTTAAGGAACAAGGCTAAATGCTGATCTGTCAGTCTACTTCTGAATTTATTCTTTCTAAGCTTCATAATGGAAAACACTTGTTCACATATTAAGACAAAGCAAATATAGCACTGATCTTCTGGGCAGTAGATATTAAATTTGGGATATAATATTTAACCACGGTTGAAAAGGAGATGGATATATAATATATAAATATATATTTCTTTCAATTTGCCTTGGACCGGTAACTCAAAACTATCCTCGGGCTGGATAAAACCTTCCTGCAGGTTAGAGTTAGCCCATTGGCCGTAGTTTGCTTATCCCTGGTCTAGACCTTGGTGATTCAGAATTTCAAAGTCAAATATTTTACTTATGTAAAAAAAGTAAAGAAAGAGAATGAAGATGTGAAATTGTCATTATAGGTTTACTCTTGCAATCACTAGTGCAATTGTTTCTTGACCAATTTACTCCTATTAGGCATGCATTTGAATATCTCCTTTAATGGACCCTCTTTTATCTTTTCTTCTTTTACTACTAATTTGTGTGGTAACTTGACATTTGAAATGAATAAAGTATGGAAAGTTTTGCCTTCAGAAACTGTTATATGAAAAGAAGGGCTGTCAATCCAGTTTTAAAAATTGCAAATTATAACATACAAAATTTATACAATTAGTGAATATTATGGGTAGATAATAATAAATAATAAGAAAAATCCATTTTAAATCATAAGGTATATTACAGTCGATTAAAAAAAAAAAAAATCAACAGTTGGGAAAATGTCCATATTTAGGACTATCTTGAAGTTTGGGCATCCAGATTCAAGCTCTCTACTGTATTTGTCAATTTAAATTGAAGCATGTGATATTAAAAATGCTTTCTGTTTAAATCTAATATTTTAAAATGTATGTAATTAATATTGAAATCTAATAGGTTTAGTTGGGAGTAGTAGGCCTTTTTTTCTTGCACAATTAGCTGAGTTGGGACTTACTGCTGAAACCCGATTCTGAACAGCTACGCACATTCATGCCAGAAGCACAATTTAAACCTGGCTATTCTGGTACTGAAGGACCTTATCCTATCAGTTCCACTATCATCCAGTCAATGCATGATAGAATGAAAGATCTATGGCCCAGTGTCTTGGGGCTATATATACTAAATGATCTGACTAAAGGAATATAAAATGGGGCTAAGAAAATATGTCAGTTGTAGCTTTGAATAGAAATGCCAAAAAATGTATGGCTAGCTCAAATGAAATTGGTATTAATAATTTAAGTTGAATCATGAGATCTTAATTTTTTTTTCTATGTGAATATAATGTTCCAAAAACTGTATGTAATAATAATTAGATTTGGTTTGGAGCACTATGGTCCATTTTTTTCCTGCACAATAGCTAGCCTAGGACCTATTGCTTAAAGCCAATTCTGAACAGCTATTAACATCCATGCCAACCTTGGGATTTGAACCTCTGGTACCAAATGACTATGGACTACGAATTTGACCATCATCTGGCCAAAATCTGGCAGAAAAACACGGTTTGAGTATGCCCTATAAATTAATATGTAATATTTAATGATTTAAACTACAATATATAAGCTTGAAATAAACCAAAAAAAGGTTTTAAATTTTAAACTTTCTATTTTATCATTCCTACTTCTATTATTTCCTACAACAGTCTAAAAAAGTATGAAGGTGTTGATTCACTTTATAACCTTTTTGTATGAATAAAACAATGTTTTTTTTATACAACTTTAAATCTTATTTGTTTTACACTACTTCTTAGGTATAATGTATTTTAGCAAAAGAGTTTAATAACAGATAGTCTTATTAATTGCTCTTTTTAATTTTATATTAACTTGAAATCATTAATGAACAATTACCTATGTAACAATGGTGAGTAACAAATTGTGATAGTAGAAATGTTGACTATTTGTTCACTGATATTGATGCATGTGATATTCATCTCTAATTAGGGCATCTACAGGCACATTGAGAAGGCCTTGTGATGAAGGTTTTGGGAGAGATTTTATCAGGATTGCTGATAAATAAGTTCAATTCTTCCTATTCATATATTTATTGAGTATGTTGTGTAGTATGTATCATATAACTGTTTTTAACCCTATGTATCAAGAAAACTCCAAATTTAAAATTAATTCCCAGATTATTAGAAAATATTTTTTCAAACTTGCAAAAAATAATTTAATAAAAATAAAAATGTATTAGGAGAAAAATGTTTTTTTTTTTACAAATAAAATATATATTTCTTATAACTATTGTTAATTATTTTACATAATATTTATATAAGGAATTTAAAATTATCTTTGGGAGAAATCTACTTTTGGCATTTCTACATTTTTTTTTTTCAATTTTAAAAATCCAAAGTTATTTCAGTAATAATTATATTCACTGAATTAAACAATAAATGCAAAAATTTAGTTTAGTATCACTGTTTGTTAGGAATTCCACAAGCAAACTATGCTGCTTTGTTGCACATTATCAACAATCAACAAAGCAGTCTTTTAAATTTTGCTATGAAAATGACATTAATTTTGGAGTAATTTGCAGATCTGCAAACTAGTGATACAAAGGGTTAAGCATGACGTTAACTTAATTGAAATATGTTCTAGCCAAGAGTAATTGCAAATGATTTGAAGAAGGTGGTTCTATTAAGTCACAAGTGCCTTTTATTATAGCTAAAACTCCATCTCTGAAATTCTGTTGTTCATATGTATAGATTTTATTCTTACTTTTGTTTATATGCTATTGTATATTTTTATTGTATCTGTTCCACTGTCCCTTTTTTTACTTTTGTGTTGGTTTATGTTTATGAGAAAAAAAGATCAAACTCATGCCATATAAAATAATTTGATCAACTTCTGCTTCAAAATTTCTGCTTTGCCTGTGCGGTACTTAATACTAATTTTTTCTGTGTGTTTTTAAAGGTGCTTCACAATTCCTCAGGGCTTGTTATTATTTCAATAATAGCCTCTACTCTGACGCACTACTAGTTGTTGGCACTTGAGTTTCTTTATTACAGGAAGTAGATATATTGTATGTGGTAAATCTGTTGCAGAACTGTTTTTTCCTACTCAGTCCAGTGTGTTACTATTTCAATTACTCAAACTTCAACGTGCTGTGCTAGAAGTGATGAATGGTCCATGAGCAGCTGATTGGTTTTTGGGTTTATTCTATTTTATAATTTATACTTATTTTTATCAAGGACATATACATATATCTATATATCTATATATATATATACACGCACACATATATATATGTAAATATATATTTATATAATTAAAAGAAAAATTGTGATTTTTTCTGCGTGGAAAGTTTGTTGTTTCCACTCAAGAATGGTGTAGTGGTGAAATCGCATGGAGCCAAAGACTTACATTTGCACATGCCGGTACTCAATTTCATATCACTGACATTTGTGATGTGTGAACAAGTGCTACATGCTGTGCTAATCTACTGCCCACAATTTTTTTACTATTGTTCTGGGTGCTAAGCACTTAGCAGCAAATTCTAATGTGTGTTGAAAATTGAAAAAGTAAATCCATAAACTGCAGTTTACTTGACCAATCTATTGAGACCATGCATGAATTGTCTCAAGTTATGTTAAATAGCACATTCTGCACAATTTTTTTAGTACAAAAAAATTTCTAAATTTCTGTTGAATGATATATGCATTTGTTTTAAAGAAAGAAAAATTTACTTATTTCTAAGCTTTCAGTTATGTGCTCTTTTTCTACACATATATAATTTTAATTAATGTATAAAATTCTTTGCTTGATTAGTGTTCAATTTATTGGTATGGCTTTTGAATAAAATGTAAGATGGTATGAATAGTATTTCTGTATAATACATGCTTTTACTTGACTAAGGCAACTGTTATTTGCATAATGCTTGTTTTGTTATTACTGACATAATTTAAGAAATAGTTTAAAAGCAGTTTGTAAGTCATCATTCTCTTAGTCTGTTTTACAAGAGGAAGTAAAATGAAATTGATTATTGTTTTGTCTGTAATTCATTGTGGCATTTAAGAAATTTCTTTCAGCTGGATTTTTTTTTAATGGAACATGTTTTATAATAAAAAGCTATTACGCATTTACTCTTGACATTTTAAAATCCATTTTAAACAAGTAACATTGTCCATTATTCTTTGTATTATACCTGCCAACTTCTGCAAATTAATTCATTTAATACACTTTCTTATACTTCTTATGGTAATCTTGGGTAGGATTTACAGCTTTGAACTCAAAGAATTGTTTTATTAAATAAGTTCACATATTAATAATTATATTACTGGGACAAAATATAATCCAGGTAAAAAATAAGTAAAAGCAAACCTGTTTTAATTGCAACTTATTTGTGTAGCTGAAATTTTTAATTTGCTATTTTGTTTATAATAAACATTTCCATATAATTTTATTAGCTAATATTTTGTTATATACAGGAATTATTAATCTCTTTGTGGCAAGATATTATTCCACAATTGTGTGAATAACAGGTTCACAACCTTTTCTGAAACATTGTCCCCTTTAAAATTAAATATTTGAATACCCTCTCTTCCATAATAGTTAATTATACCAAATATTTAGTTACAAAGTAGATATTAATTCACATGGTCTTTAAATGTAGTAAAATATTGTTTGTTTATGAACATAAAAACAAGCATAATCTCAATAGATAAAAAAAAATTTAGGGTTGATGGAGTTTTAACAATTTGTTAATGTCAGGTTCCAATTTTGTTAACGTTATTCATTAATTACCACTTTCAGTAATGTTCTTTTTCTTAGACAGTCAACTAGCAATTGCACTGAGCTCACGTTCAGCCAAGTATGGTAAAGCAAATGCAATTAAGATTTCTGCACTTTAGCTTAAGAGTTGCTAAACAGTGGCCCGTGGTAGAATTCATGCAATTTATAATTCAAAAATATATATGTTGTGGTAAATATAAATTATTTGATTGATTTAGTGATTACATTTAAGAGATATTATGTAACTTTTACTAGATATGTGTACTTGCTGCTTCCCCCTACCCTGACTGACTTAATGTCCTCCATTTGCCTCAGAACCCAATACTGCCCTTATGGAAGGATTTAGTGCTTACTGTGGGATGGTATCTGCTTTGTTGGGAGCCTATGGTATAGATCAGGGATAGACAAACTTTTTCGAAGAAAATAAGTTTGGCAGTATAAATTTGGCTAAGATAAATTTTTCTCAAATTTTATAAACAATATACAAATACCTAACGGTTTAAATACGTTAATGAGATGAATAAAATTGCAATTTCATTTTTAAAATTTCCTTATACTGAAGTTCGAAGTGAGATGTACTGATTTTAAGGAACGATGCTAAATGCTCATCTGTCAGCCTACTTCTGAAATTATTATTTCTAAGGTTCAAAGTTGAAACACTTGTTCACATATAAGAAGCAAATATACCACTGATCTACTGGGCATGAGATAAGAAGTTTGGGATATAATATTTAAGCAAAGTAGAAAAGGAGATGGCTATATAATGTATAAATATATATTTCTTTTAATTTGCCTTGAACCAGCAACTTAAAATTCTATCCGCGGGATGGATAAAACTCTCCGGCGGGCCATAATTTGCCCATTCCTGGTGTAGATAGTTTAAGTGCTTTCCCTTTTTAAATAATTCATTTGATATGTTATGACTTTCTACAACTGGCAGGAATGAAATAAAGTGTGGGGTAAAAGTAGCTCTGTGAATTCAAAACCAATAGTTCATGTGACTGATAACAATGATCTATTCCATATGACATTGAACAGTGGAGAATAGAAGAAGGAAAGGGTTGATGCATATTTCAACTAAACTGTACTTTTGACACTTACTTGTGGTGGAAATAATGACCACTGGCTTTCGAAATATTAATTGCCTTACATTTTAAAAAGAATATTTCAAAAACAAGGCAAATCAAAATTTTAAAAGGATTCTTAAAGAGTTTTTTTATATTTGCACAAAACTCATAAAACTGTTATTAGCTTTTAAAATTGTTTAATTTATTGTAGTTGTCATACTAAGTTTATTATTTATTCTTTTGGAAAAAATAAATATAATTATAGATTTTTTTTTAAAAACTTATGTAATATGATATTGGTTGTTGTAGTACAGCCTATTAGACACTGTATTTTAGTTAGCAATAATATAACAGATAGTTTACTTTTATGCATATTTAATTTAATACTACAATAACTATATTCAAAATTTTCAATAAAATTTTTAATGCTTAATTTATTTTATTTTTGCTCTAAAAATTTTTATGATTGATAATACAAAATGTTGATAGATTTTAAAGAAAACAAAAGCAGCAATTAACACTAAACATACCAACACTTAATACATACCTATTTCTACCATAGCCGGTCAAATGACCGGACTTTATTTTTTCTGATTATAAATGTATGAAATATGAAAATTGGAAGGAAATAGACAAATAAACTTTATTATAATTAAACAAAATTGTATATTGTCAATTTTTCTGTATTGCAAACACAAAGAATAAGAATTTTTAATTCATTTCCCATCGCATTTTTTTCATAAACCTTATGGGTCATTTGACCCGTTATATGGTATGTTTAGTGTTAAAGGAATTCTGTGCTCTAAAAATTTTTATGATTGATAATACAAAATGTTGATTTTAGAGAAAACAAAAGCAGCAATTAAAGGAGTTCGGATAATAAATTAAAAAAAAAAAGAAATTCAATACTTTGGAAAATAACATTTAACATTTTGGGTGAGTAGAGGGATTGTCATTTGACTACCTGATAAATTTTAGTACTTGGAAGTTTATCACATGACTTGTAGTTAATCACTATGGAGTAAACTATAATATATAACAAATATTGAAGCATCTCATCATAACCTAAAAAATTGTTCTCAGTAATTTACAATAAAATAGAACTTTTAACCATGTATTTATTTTACAGAGAATGTAAATTTGAGTTTATTATGATTTATTTTTTTTATTAAAGGTCACATTTAACATCTATTATTATATTTTAGCCCTCCAAATGAGTCATATATACATATATACATACATAGAGAGAGAGAGGAATAAGGAGAATAAAATTATATGTTGAATAAAATTTATATATTTAAATTTAAAAATTTATAAAATCTACATTAATTTTTAACCTTTTGCACTCAAGGGCTCCAGAGTGCAGCGATTTAAAATTTGTCTTCAAACTCGAGGGCACCACTATGGAGACAATGCAAGTAATTTTCAGTTTTTAGCCTAAGAACAAAAACAATTTGTAAAAACTAATTATTTTGCATTGTCTCCGTAGCAGAGCCCACAAGTTTGAAGACAAATTTTAAATGGCTCTACTCTGGAACCCTCGAGTGTAAAGGGTTAAATTTTTTTTCATTTTTAATGAAACATTAGAGATTTCTAACTATTTCTTAATTTTCAGTTTAATATTAATTTTTTATTGCAATTATGCTGATAAAAGATTAAATTTAGCAGTACTTCATTTTGCTTCTTATAGAAAATTATTGAAAGATTTGAATGCTTATAACATGCATAGTGCTGTCATATACATAATGAAAACATGGACAAGAATTTTAAAAGCTCAATCTTAACCAGAAAAATAAGTATTAGCATTTTTGAAATATATAAATGGTAAAAAAAACTTAACATGGAGAAAAAGCCATTAAATTTCCATTTGTTAATGTCTTAACTGCATGCTGTTTGAAATTTCATGCATAGTTTTAACTGTCGTGTAAATTTAAATACATAAATAAAATTTGATTGTATTTCCTATACAAATTTTTTTGTAATATTTTAAATGCATGACACTAAATAAAAAAGAAACAGATGTTTAAAAAAAGTTTTTTTTAATAATTAAATAAATAATTTAATATTATAATTGGATTATTGATAAAGATTCATTAACCCTTCCTTTTTAAAAATATTTTTAAGTTGAGTTTTAACTTAAAAATAAGTAAGATTCAAAAAAAAGTTTTACCTTTTTTTCTGAATCAGTTTATGCTCTATAGCTTTCTTGTGAATATCAGTAAACCTTTTACAAAAGTAACTATTGTAAATATAGATTTTTTTTTCCAGCCAGGATACTCGATAGATATTAAAATGTTGAACTCATTAATTGCAACTCTCATTACAATTTATACTCAACCGAATTAAACAAAAGTTTTAGAGGATTTGCTTGTTACTAAGCTTTTTCTGAGCTTTAAATTCTTTCTGAGATCCATTTCACACAACATTCAACTTATTAATTTGAAGCAATTCTTTGATAAAATAATCTTTATATATATTTTAGGTAAACCTGGTGCTTCATAAATTTCCATTGCTGTTTGAATGAAAGCCCCAAGAATCTTTAATTTAATTTAATGTTCCTTGTTTTGATGACATATTAGTGCTGTAAAATATTATTTCCAGTGTGAGGGCACTTGCATTTATAGCATTCTTCATTACCAAGCTACAGATATTCTTTTGATATTTTATTATGGGAACACCATGTGGGTAGCCAACATTTATTTCCTAGGACAACAAAACAAACACAAGTGGGTCTGCTTAATTTAGAAACAAGGGCAAACAGAAGATCATCAGGCTTTGCCTGACAACTTCAAAGGTATCATTAGGGACTTTGGAAGATATTTGGACTACGAACCAAATTTGCATGCTCTAGTCAGCTTTAATAAGAACAGTAGATCTTTTGTTGTTACTCTTTTGGTTGTTTTGGTTGCGTCCGTACCATACCTGTAGCTACACATGCTCCTTGGATGGTGCGAAATGGGTAAAAGCTTTGCTGTCATGTATTGGCTCAAAAGCAATAGTGTCTGCATTGCCAGCTGTGTTAGGAAAAAAAAGTGGATCTTTGACTGGCTCAGACCTTGAACTCTCAACCCTCAGGTTATAAGATCAATGTCTTTGCTGACTGCAGCTCATGCAGAAAATTATATCCCTTGTTTGTTATCCCTTTGATTTCTTTTTCCTGTTTTTTAAAGATACAACTTTAAAGTTTCATCAGCATATGTAGTTAGTTAAGATAAATACAATGAGATAATCCAGTCAATAATAATAAAGGAAAAATGCATTACTTTGAAACATTTTCATTGTATTGTATCCTTTTTCCAAGTTGTACATAACAGTATTGATCAAATTTATTGGAGCTTTGATTGAGTAGAATTATTTTAGGTTAATTAAAAAATATTAATTTTGGATAGCTATTAAGTTTTTGTTTTTCATTCTAACAAGTGTTATACTTGTAAAATATCCAACACTTCTATCCACATTCCTATTTTTTAATGAAAAGTATCTGAATAATTATATTTAAATATGACCATAAGTTTTAAACTGGGCTGGTACACCATGGATGATTATGATAAGTTTTAAAAGGGTTGAATAGTAAATGTAGAGATGATTGGAGAAAATTTCTAGATAAGCCTTGGGCCACCCAGGGCTGTTGAGCCACTGAAGTAGGAAAGAAGGAAGATATAATGATATAAACATTTTATAAACCAGTAACATAGTCAGAATTTTTTTGGGAAGAAAGCTCAAAGCCTTAATCTAAAGTACAGTGAACATAAAAGAAATTAGTTACATACACATATATAAAGTACCTACATTATACATAAACCCATGGTTTTGCATGCATAAATAAATATATCATAAAACAGATCCACAATGATGTGTTTAATTTCATCATATTTTGAAATATATATTTGCTTTTATAATGTGTCTAAATTAAAGTTTTTATAAGGTTTAAATTTGTGTGGTAGATATTGGAACCTGAATTCAAATTAAAGTAATTATATGAATGCTGGGAACAATAGGAAAGTAATATTGTGAAGAAATTATGACATATCCTTTTATTTTTCTTTTATAAAATTACATACCATGTATGACAACTAAACTCAAACACTGAATGTCATAATCAGTAATTTATAAAATACAATTTTATAATAGTAAATTATATTCAGGCTTTTCAGTTTACCTTGTTAGAACTTCATCCGCATTTATCTCCATGCCTATCTATATGCACAAAAAAGAATAGTATATTTGCTCCGGTGATGAATTCTAATACAAAGAAATATTTTTACCTTTTTCATGGTTGAAAACCAATTATATTTTAGTACTCTCAGCAGGGCCTGATTATCACACGGGCACTTGGGGCACATGCCCTGAGCACGAAAATTTTAGGGGGCATGAAAATTTAGTCGAGTGCTTGAAACATATTAAGTGGGGAAAAATTGCAAACATACACTACCATCATTAAGTTTTAATAAATTATTGTATAAGGTAATTGTGTTTGTCATGAACTCTAATTGTTTCCTATTTACTTTAATTTTACTGTTATTTACCTGATAATTAATTCCCTCAACGAACCTGGTGCTCTTTTTATCCTATGGGTTATTGCATATTTATAAAACAGATTATTAGCAACGTACCACTATAAACCATTAAATCATCTTATCAATTTAAATTATTTTTAATTCTATTATTATTTTCTGCACCACAGAGTTTGTGAGTGTGACAAAGTTTATAACAAAATAAAATAAATATTGAAAATTGCAATCAACAGAATAATAATATGGTTTTGCTATGACATATATAAACATGTAAATTTATTATTATATTAACTTATTTTATATTTAATGCAAATTAAACTACGTCAAAATTTAATGTAAGGGTAGTTGTGTGCACAAAGTTTATCAAATCTCATCATCAATTTTAAGCTGAACTTAATTTTTAACTTGTGTACTTTCATTTTCTTTTCTTTTCTTAAACTAACTTAATTCAATTGTTATTTTATCTTAACTTCATTTCACTTTTATCTTACTGCTTTGACAGTATATTTCTTAATAAAAAATAAATTATAAAATAAAATAAAAATCCTTTGCTATCCCTAAACTTTCTTTTATTAGCTATCCGTAAACTTTCTTTTAGTATTTTTTATATTTTATTATATTTACTTATTAATTTTTTGGAACTAGTATTTTCTATTTAATTTTAATGTTAACTAAAGACCTGTAATTGTTATTTTATTGCTTATCACCTTAATGACCAGACACTCATCATAAATTTAATAGCCTCACAACAGGGGATAAAGCCTTTGGCCAAGGAACTTCAGTCTACATTCCAATTAGTTCAAGTTTATCAAATCTTGGTCAATGTGGAGCATGGTAACTTTGTTTCGAATGTTAATCTGCCTCAATATATGGTTTTATTTGCAGCCAGTGCTGTTAAACCTTTTGCTTATAAACAATAAGTTATAAATGATAAAAGCACTTACAAGTAACTTATAAATGTACCATTTTAAAAATCTTCCACTCTCGTTAATTCTTATATAGGAATTGTAGGTATGGAAAATAAAAATAAACACCTATACTTTGATTTTTTTATTATTAGAGGTTTATTATTATTATTATTATTATTATTGTTAAAGGTATTTTACTGTTATAAAAACTTTGATTTTTTTTTTATTGGTACAGTCCGATCTGAAGTTTTGTTTATTTGTAAATATGGTATTAATATATTTTTTTGTGTGAAAAGTTTTATAATTGGGTTAATTACTAATTCTTACAGAGCATTTGAATTTTATGGAACTAAGAAGTTGGCAGGTATGATCAAGTAATTTAGATTATTTCACTTTTTACGTATTGCATCATACATTGTTTTAGTTTAGTCCTTTTGCATATGGAATTTTAGATTGTTTTAGTTAGTAATTTTGCATATTTAACTTCCTGAGGTAGGAAGTCACTGCAGTGTGTCTTTGCTAAAACTTTTTGTCTTTGAAATATTTAAAGTGGAAAATCATTCAATGTATTGCAGTGGCACAATTCATTCTAAAAGGTAATATACAATAAAATTTGTCGCGATTTCTTCTAATCTGGAGAAGAAAAAATTAACTTGCCATGCACGAAATTTCAAGCTGCATACTCCTATCCATTCGAAATGTGTCAAACTTGGATCATTCTAAATTTTGGACTGCTGTCTTTTTGGAGGTATTTTCCACAGATTTTGTGGATTGTAATATTTATTTATATACTTTTATATACTTGTAGTAATTTGGTAATTTTAAGGTCTTTGTCAGAAACAGGAAATATTTGTTTAAGAGAAATATTTAACCTTAATTTACAAAATAGTCATTAGATTTGTAAGTAGTCTCACAAAAATGGTATTGACGTGAAGAATGTTAATACAGATATAGAATAAAAATATTGTAAGTTTATTGTTTAAACCAATATTTAAGATGGGATGTTATTTCTATGAAACATTTATATATTTTTGGGGACAAATGCACATCTGTTGATATTTAAAAATCTGTTCAGTGTATTTGCTTAGGTATCTGTATCTGTTTTTCAGTACTAGGCAATGCTTTGTAATTGCAATGAAAAGTTATTTTTACTTGAATGTTATGGGTAGTTGTAGATTTATTTTCCTTATTCATACTATTTAGTATACTTGCTTTTATGTTTTTTTTTTAATTTTTCAGAGATTCCAATAAAACAATTGATATAACAAAAGTTATATTCTTGATGTTTAATAAGGGAGGAAAAATAAATTAATGGAGAGCAATGAATTAAGAATATTTTGCTGTGTTTCACTCAAGTTTTTCTATTTGTTGGCACTAACCCTTTAAGAGGTTTCTCTCTTTTTTTTTTTTTTTTTTTTTTTTTTTTTTTTAACCAGAAATGCTTCCAAAAAAGGCATATTTTTTATTGCATATAATTAAGTACTATACTTAATAGAATAAGAATAAGAAGAATTTATTTATTTATTTTTTTTTTTACATGGAGTAGTCACGCCATCTGTTGAAAAATATTAATACTAGATAGTCTCTTTACAATAATGAAAAATACGGGAAAATCAGTAAAGGAAAGGAGAAAATATCAATGCCTGTACGCCGTACGGTCAAACCAGTTGAGGCCAATTTTGGGTAGCACGTACACTGTACGGGCAAACCGCTTAAGGGGTTAATTCCTATTATTATCGCTTACATATGTGAAATCTACATTTTCATTCACGT